>CM050526.1:9593677-10153677 GCA_027563665.1 Antrozous pallidus
CTTGGGCAATAGCATATTTTCTAAAGCAAGAAAAAGCAGGGATAGTAACCAAACTATAATAAATACCCCCAAATGAATAGATCTGAGTTGCTGCACCTAACTAGACTACCAAAACCTTGTGATGATATTCTTCAACAGCACCCATGACAGTGATTGATGAAGTAATTACAAAAACATTAGTAATTGCATTTGGGGGAATTTTTAAATATTTAAATTAGCCAGAAAATTATTGAAATTTCAACAATTTAAAAAAGGTCTGGATGTGCAACTAGTTCAGGCTTCTTTTATGTTTCTCTTCATTTACTCATAGAGCAGTAAAGAAAGACAAGCCATCTTGCTTTTTCAGTACCTGAACAATTTTTCAGTTTAGAATGAATTAGTCCAAGGAATGAAAATAGGCTTTCTCTATCTTTAGAAGAAGGTTCTTGTGGTTAAATGCTGGAATATCCCTTTAATAGTCTGATGAATCCAGGTGTTTTAAATGACTTTCACTAGCTTACTTACATAAATTCCAAAAAGTTAACAGCAGATCCATAGTATGAGATTGTTTGCTGGGAAATGAAATATAGATATTTTGACCTGTTGTGAACTAATGAGACAAATTTTTATCTCATATGATCCCATATAATAAAAGGGTAATAAGCAAATTGACCCTAACAGTAGAATAACCGGGAATGACTGGTTGCTATGATGTGCACTGACTACCAGGGGGCAGACACTCAACACAGGAGCTGCCCCCTGGTGGTCACTGCGCTTCCACAGGGGTAGCGCTGCTCAGCCAGAAGCCTACTCATGGCTTACCAGCACAACAGTGGTGGCTGGAGCCTCTCCCGCCTCTTTTCTGCCTCCATGGCAACACTAAGAATGTCTGACTAATGGCTTAGGCCCTCAATTGGACGTTTCCCAAGGATTCCTGGACTGTCAGAGGGATGTCTGACTGCCAGCTTAGGCCTGATCCCCTAGGGAGCACACCTAAGCTGGCATGGTGAACATCCCTCAAGGGGTTCTGGACTGTGAGAGGGCGCAGGCTGAGCTGAAGAATTGCTACTCCCCTCTCTCCCCCCCAAGTACATGAATTTTCGTGCACCGGGCCTCTAGTTAAATATAAAGATAAAAACTGTAGTACTTAATTGATGACTATATCTTTGAACTTCAGGATATCTCATTATTTAAAAATCCTATCTAATAAAAGTAATATGCAAATTGACCATCACTTCAACACACAGGATGGCTGCCCCCACGTGGACACAAGATGGCCAGCAGGGGAGGGCAGTTGGGAGGGATCTGATCTGCAAGGGATGGCAGTTGTGGGCGATCAAGCCTGCAGGGGAGGGCAGTTAGGGGTGACCAGGCCGGCAGAGGAGGAAAGTTGGGGGTGACAAGCCTGCAAGGAAGGGCAGTTGTCGGGGGGAACCCAGGCCTACAGGGGAGGGCAGTTGGGAGGGACCAGGTCTGTAAGGGAGGGCAGTTAGGGGCGGTCAAGCCTGCAGGGGAGGGCAGTTAGGGGTGACCAGGCTGGCAAAGGAAGAAAGTTGGGGATAACCAGGCCTGCAGGGAAGGGCAGTTGGGTGAGACCCAGGCCTGCAAGGGAGAGCAGTTGTGGGGGGAGTGGAACAAGGCCTGCAGGGGAAGACAGTTATGGGCAAACAGGCTGGCAGGGGAGTGGTTAGGGGGTTATCAGGCTGGCAGGCAGAAGTGGTTAGGGGCAATCAGGAAGGCAGGGAGGGGAGCAGTTGGGAGCCAACAGTCCTGGATCGTGAGAGGGATCTCAAATTGGAGAGGGTGCAGGCTGGGCTGAGGGACACACATCCCCATGCATGAATTTCATGCACCGGGCCTCTAGTAACTAAATAAGAAATGTGAATTAAATAATTAGAATATATTCCCTCTTTAGTAGTCATGAAAGGATATGACTGATAGATTATTAAGAACCAACTTTCAATTTCATTGATCTTCTATATTAATATCCTGTTTTCAACTCCATTGATTTCTGCTCTCATTTTTCTTTTCTGCTTACATTGGGTTTAATTTGCTCTTCTTTTTCTAGTTTCCTAAGGAGGAAACTTACTGACGTTAGATCTTTCTTCTTTTCTAACGTATGCATTCAGTGATATAAATTTCTCTCTTAAGCACTGCCTTTTCTTCATCCCACAAATTTGGGTAAGTTGCATTTCCATTTTCATTTTTCAAAATATTTTTTACTCTCTTGAAATTTCTTTGACCCATTGTTTAGAAGTGTGTTCATCTCCGCCTACTTTGGGATTTTCTAGCTATCTCCTGTTACTAATTTTTAGTTTAATTCCAATGTGACTTGTATATAACAGGAGAAGTTTTATTTGTTCTCTGTGTGAAATTTTTTCCTTTTGAAACATGAGAAAATGTTTAGGGACTCACAGGAAGAAAGTAGCAATAAGGTTGCTTTATACCTAGTACTGCTTTTTCACGTAGGGAGAGGTTGTTTTGTGTGCTTCTCATTTTTCAGTCTTTCTCATTTTTTATTTAGAATTTTCTCCCAAATTGGTTGGCTTGACTGGCACAAAAGAAGAGATTGATCAAGTAGCCAGAGCTTACCGGGTGTATTACAGCCCCGGCCCCAGGGACGAAGATGAGGACTACATAGTAAGTATTTGCTCAGGTTTCTACCCGCAGACCGACTGGGGGCTTGATGTTCATACAGGTTTAAATGATGACTCAGATGTTCATATAGATTCTTTTCCTCAGAGAGGAAAGAACCTGAGATTTTTGAAAATTTCTTAGGAATTAAGGATATTTGAAAGTATAGTAGAAGTATGATTTTTTAAGGATGCTTGTTTAATCCCATAATTTACTTGCCAGTTTTTCTTTTCTAGTTATAACTTAGAAAAATTATAGAACAATATAAAATTAGTGGTGCCTTAGAATCAACAGAATATAATATTTGATACCATGTTGGAAATAAAGAGAATCCAGCATTTTGGAGCTAAACTATTTTACTTGTTAAAAACATTGTATTGTTTCTGTGTCCCCTGGGAAGAGGTCAAAGAAATATGCATCTTTTGAGAAGCAGTGTCTGGCCATGAGGAACTGTATTTTTGGATTGAATGAATAAGAATTGTGAAAAGCAAGAGAAAATAGGATAGCCACAGATAAGTAGGCTTTCTATAAGGTGTATTTTCTTTTTTTTGATCCTTTTTGTTTTTCCTTTGTTAATCCTCACCCACTTTTTGTTGTTGTTTATCCTCACTACAGGATATTTTTCTATCTGTTTTTAGGAACAGTGCAAGAGAGAGGGAAAGAGAGAAATATTGATGTAAGAGAAACATCAATTGGTTGCCTCCTGCATGAACCCTGACCAGGGTCCGGGCCAGGGAGGAGCCTGCAACCAAGGTATGTGCCCTTGACCAGAACTGGACCTGGGACCCTTTGGTCTGCAGTCCGATGCTCTATGCACTGAGCCAAACTGGTTAGAGCAGGTGTATTTTCAGATCTCCGTATGACTTGCACCATTACGTGTTTAATATGTGCTTTTTAATGAACAGAAATTCCATTAGGTTGTTTTTCTGTAGCTTATACATTCCAGAGCTGTCTGCTTTCATCAGCACTGCCCCAGGAGCCCCAGGCTAATGCCCAAGTTCCTGAGTTCTGTTTCTTACCAGTCGTTTCACAGTAAAGCGCCAACAAAGGGCGTGCACGCTGTTCTATTCGTTTCCCATCACATTAAGAACTGACATTGCCTGGTCGGCATGGCTCAGTGGTTGAGCATTAACCTACGAACCAGGAGGTCGGATTGATTCCCAGTCAGGGCACATACCCAGGTTGGGGCCTTGATCCCCATTGTGGGGCGTGCAGAAGCAGCCAATCAATGATTCTCTCATCATTGATGTTTCCATCTCTCTCTTTGAAATCAATAGAAATATATATATATTTTTAAAAAGTTGACATTGTATTTTAGTGTCATGTCCATTTTTTCCTTCAATTTTCATACTCTTGATTCTTTGTTAATTTGGATGGACAAAGTGATAAATCAGAAGAGCTCTTTCACTAGCAAAGCTGTTTTATGGAAAGAAAGATGGGCAGGACCGACTTATTGATCTCTGGCTATGCCATGGCTCATTTCCAAGAGCAGTATGCAGAGGGGACATTTCACTGTGGTGCTTTGTCTGCGGCCCTGCGGTTTCTCTGTCACCTTTGAACCTGGGGCACACTGTAGCCTACAGCTTAAATTAGGCTTCTGGTCCCTTTGCTTTAATCTTATTTTTCGTAATCTTATTTTCCAGTCCTGATGCCTCCTAGATTTAGGGAAACTTGGATTCATGAGGGAAAATAAGACAGAAATTAGCGTATTTCCTTAAGCCCTAAGGTTAAATAAAGAGGAACCCTAATGTGGTTTCCCCTTGTTGCGCCAGCAGCATGAGAAAAATGAGAGGAAGCCATGGCAAGAAACTCCAGCTTGTTTACTCTTCCTATAAAAGAGTGTTGTATTAACTGGTTTCGAGTTTGGGCACTGAGATTTTTGTACTGTGTACATAATCCAGAATGGGATATTAATCTTTTTATCTGAACCAATGTGGAGTCCATTGCTCCATGTTTGCTAAATCAATCAATAGGGGGAGACACTCTCCAGTTTCTTGGTTCATCATTAGTATGGCTTCTGCCCTGGAAGTCACAGATTTTCATCCACAAGATGGTGTGGAAAACTGCTATTTCAATTTTAGGAACTGCAAGGAGGCAGGGAGTATCTTCAAGGTTGAGGTGTAATGGAATGTGGTTTTCTTAATCTCAAACAAAGCAGCAAAAAGTACGCCTCTGGCTTCCGAACGCCAGTGGAGTCTTCGGAGTGGTAGAACGTGTACTGGTGTGCCAGACACTCAGAAATCCACTGAAAGCTATATGTGCACAGCACTGCACTGTATGCATGTAATGTTACATGACTTTGTGTGCATTAGAAACTACTTTTGACAAAGAATATAAATGGCTTTCAAACCAAAAACAGATGTTCAGTGTCACTCTGTGAAAGACGTGTGACTTGTGATGCCGTTTTCACTTGTTAGATCAAACGTGTGAAATATGTTGTCCAAGTCGAATTTGGGGAAAGAGCACGATGCTGTGGGGATGAGGTAGTCTGTGCATTGATGATGGGAGCACCCCCTCAGAGAGCAGTCTGTCGGCTACTCTTTAGGTTATGGGTCCTGCTGTTGGAATTTATTCTGTAGCTGTAACCTACAGCATTGCTTATAAAAAGACTGAAAACCATTTTTTAAAGGATTACTATATATGTGCTGATAAAGAACAATGTCTGGTATGTCTTAAATGGGAAGAAAAGTACAGTATATTGTTACTTCTTTGTAAAGAGAAATAGGTGACAGGTGGTAAAAGAATTAAGTAGATAGAAACTCACACTAATAAATACAGAGAATTTCTCTAGGACAGGCGGGGGAAACCTTTTTTCTGTCAAGGTCCATGTGGATATTTATAAGATTCCCAGGCCATACAAATTTATCCACGTAAAAATTAGCCTGTTATATTTGGTCAGACATTGAATGAGCTCACCCCTAATGTCTTGGTAGGGCCAGACCAAGTGATTGCCTGGGCCTTTTGCAGCCCGCAGGCTAGCCGTTCCCCGCCTCTGCACTAGGAGAACACAGGACCTGGCAGCAGGGGTTCCCTCTAAGGCAGTGGTTCTCAACCTTTCTAAAGCCACAGCCCTTTAATACAGTTTCTCATGTTGTGGTGACCCCCAACCATAAAATTATTTCTGTTGCGACCCTGCTGGTTGATATTTATATTATAATTCAGTAACAGTAGCAAACTTACAGTTATGAAGTAGCAACAGAAATAATTTTATGGTTGGGGGTCACCACAACATGAGGAACTGTATTAAAGGGCCACGGCATTAGAATGGTTGAGAACCGAGGACTCAGAGGGCCTGGAAGAGGAGGAGGACTTTCATTGTATAAGTTTGTTCTTTCTTATGAGCATAGAGTACCTTTTCAAAAATTAAAAGGTGTGTGCGTGTATGTGCAGTAGAGATAGTGGCAACATGATGATGTAAAACAATTGTAGATTTGAAATTGGACAGATCTAGGTTCTAAGCTTCTGCTGGCATTTACTAATTTGATAATTTACCCTCTCAGCCTATGTTGCTGTTGGTAGAGGTGTCTGGTACCTACCTCCCGGGTTAAGGTGACACTGGAAAGAGCTCGTGCTCTGACCAAACGGCTCGGTTTACTTTTCTCTGCTAGGAGCTTTAAAGTGCCCTACACTAAAAAAGGCGGCAGTTGGCTCTGCCCTTAACCAAATGTGCATTGAGACTCGACCGCTGACAAGTTTGACATACATGAATAGTACAATGTTTTTATTATGTATTAGGAAGTAACTTATATTAAGAATACTCATTAAGTAAATTCAGTACACTGAAATTCTGTTTTTAAGTAGAGAAAAGGAAGAAATAGGGCGGAAGAGTGGGTAAGCTTCAGGATAAGGTTTGAAGATGAGCTGGAGACCCAGTTATGACCAATATCTCAAATGTGTGGGGAAGCAGAGAGCCCCTGTCCTGCTCCTGCAGCAAATGACCCAGGATATGAAGTCACCAGCTGCTTGGCTTGTGGTGTACATTCTCTCTGTGTCTGTGTGGGCAGGTGGCTCTTTCCATCTGCTGTGTCTTTATGAATGTGTGTTTATAAAAAAGTAATTACCTCACACATATACCTACCATATGTGCGGATGGATTTGAGGGCTGTCTCCAGTTTGGTATGTGTGATCACATTGCTGTCTTTTAATCTTGCCAAATAGCAATCAAATCTGTAGTAAGTCGCAAGGACTCTAAATTCCAAGTCTTCTGCTCATTTAAAATGGGATTTTGTGGAATCATATAACTAAGAAAGACTGGTGACTAGTCTAAACTTAAGTTAGAGCTAGGACTGTTTTAAGACCTTTGCCTGGAAAATGGGTAGTAGATTTTAGGCGATCCCTCTGAGGTGTGGTGGTTTGGCTCCTCAGGAGTCGCCCGGTGCTTTGCTTCGGACAGGATTGTCCGGTGTAGTGTAAAAATTTCCTCTGGGAGGAAGACACCTGTTGTCATGCTTCCATTGGAATCACTGATGTCAGGATTAAAGACTGTGTTAGGGTCTGTAACTTTTATACTTAGTTGGTTTTCTGGTTTCTCATGAAACATGGTAAGCAGAATTCAGGTCGTGATGAATTGACAGCTAGCCAGTTCTTCCTAAAGCAAAGGCATACACCCAAGAATTTACTGAAGAACATGATTTCTCCCCAACACCTTTAATTCCATATGCTATGTCTTAGTAATACGGTTCAGGGGTCCAATGAAATGATTTACTCATAAACGTCAGCTCTTCCCAAGCGAGCATCATCCACAAACATTGACTGTGTCACGAAGGCCAGAGTCGCTGTTTCTTAGAAGTGGGTTCTTTCTGCAGAGATTGTGTGGATATGCTAAGGATTGAGCCAAAGGAAATCCAAATTATAGCTCATGTTTCAAGCGATGGTCAGTGCAGAGTTCTAGAACATAAGCTATTTGAGATAATGTGTCACTATTATAGGCTTTGGCCCTTTCCATAAATAATAGGTGTTACAGGTTATTGAAGCATCGATGTGAACTTCTGTTATCCGCAGCACCTAAACAGTAAAATAAGCAGCTTCTTTTGATAACCTTGTTGTCATCCCCACCCCTTTCTCTGCAGGTGGACCATACCATAATAATGTACTTGGTTGGACCAGATGGTGAATTTCTAGATTATTTTGGCCAGAACAAGAAGAATGCAGAAATAGCTGGTTCCATCGCTGCGCACATGCGGGAGCACAGGAGGAGGAGATAGCCAAAGCTGCTGCCTCTCCACTGTTCTCTATGGAAGAGGAAGGAGCTCTGTCTCCCATAGGAGACCGCTTACATATATATGAAATCTGCAGAATGACCTTCATACTGTGAGGGCATCTATATATTGGACAGGGCATGCTACCCTTGGAATCAGCCAGCGCAGATTCTTGGAACTTACAGATTACAACCAAAAGTCTCCCAAATGGCCACCGCAAGACTGCAGGACCAGTGAATAGGAGGCCAGTGGAGTGGACCTCGGAGAAGGACACAGCCAAGAAGGAGCATGGTCCATGCGTTTCCCCGGGGACAGGGCCCGCTGCTCAGTGTTGCTGCCTCTCCTTTGTCTTGGACCCCAGCTTGTGCAGGTTGTGGGCCTGGACTCCAGGAAAAGTATAACGCTCACAATGCTGTTGCTTCCCTTTCAAGTCTGGTGGCTGATGAATTAGGCTCATTGGCATTCGAAGTTGATCTTTACACTTGAAAGCTTATGTAGAGTCGTCCTTGTTAAGAAATAGCACTGTCAGGTCTGCATTGCATTCCCTCTCAGCAGGTGCTGGTCTGACTAATGAAGAGAGAATCTATTGTTTGGGTAAAACCATTAGATTCATTTCTTTTGGGAACTTTTATCTGAATTTTAGCCAAAGGATGTGCTAGGTTTTCTGTGACACAGCAAATGGAAACAGAGTCCTTTTCTGCCTGTACTGAATGCTCTGTGTGAAATAAATGTGTTTTCATTTTTGCAGTTTGGACAAGCGTGACCTTTCTAGTGAGTGAAGAGCGAGAGTGTAGATGGCAGCACACAGCTCAGGACAGACTCCCACCGACTGGAGGTGACGAAGGTGGTGCTATAGTGCAGGTTCCCAGACCCCCAGCTGGGTTCACAGAGTTGGGTGGGCTGTAGAGGCTGCAATCATAACAGACTTCTGAAGTGCTTCAAAAGCTGGTGGCCTGGGCACTGCCTTGAGAAAATGTGAGAGAACAAGGTTTGTATGGGGCTGAGTGAAGACTTGACCCATCATTTGATGTGTCAACAAAAGCGCACACAGTCAGCTCTAGCCAGTTTGGCTCAGTGGACATAGCGCATCAGCCTGCGGACCCCACGGTCCTGGATTCAGTTTCAGTCAAGGGCACGTGCCTTGGTTGCAGGCTCCTCCCCAATCCGGCCGTGGTCAGGACTCATGCAGGAGGCAACCAATCAAGTGTTTCTCTCACATCCTTGTCTCTCTCTTTTTCCCTCTCTTCCACTCTCCCTAAAAGAAAAATTAATGGGAAAATATCCTTGGGTGAGGAATAAATAAAGTACACACAGCCAGGAAATGACTGTTGAGTGTTGGAATGAATTTTGGCTTTTGTTCTGAATTTCACTTTTTTCCACCTGTAGCTGCTACATAGGGCAAAGTCCTCTGAAAGTTTTTCAGATCCTACCGCAGCAGGTGTAGCGCCTAGTCAGACCACACATTCTCTGTGCACATCAGTTACGTTTCACATGCACATGAAACATGCCTATCTTTGGGTTTTATATCTTCTTGATACTTAATTAAACCTACTCTAAAGGCATTTCAAAATATGTGAAAAAGAAAAAACATGAACAGTGGTTATGGGTTGAATTGTGTCCCCCAAAATCCATAGGTGGAAATCCTAACCGTATTTGGAGATGGGGTCTTTAAAGGTGATGAAGTTAAAATGAGGCAGTCATTTAATGGGCCCTCATCTAGTCTGACTGGTGTCCTCGTCAGAGGAGAAGGCCGGGCGCCCAGAGACCCTGTAAAGACACAGGCCTCCAGAGGAAGTCTGCCCTGCTGATACCTTGATCTCAGCCTTCGCCTCCATAACCAGGAGGAAATAGTGCCTAGTTGCAGCCCCTGCTCTCTGGTACTCCATTATAACAGCCCAGCGAACGAGCACAGTGGCCGCCCTTTCTTGGGGTGGGTTCCTTAATAAACTGCTATAAGGTTGGAGTGACTTGTCCAGGAACCTTGTCAAGGTGAGGAACTTAACTAAAAGGCTAGTGTCATGGAACAAGATGCTAAGTGTCTAAAATGCCAGACACTTTAAAAGATGGTCTGTTTTAAGCCACCAAACAGTTGTGTGGATCACTTTGCAGCATGCTTGCTCTATATAAAATGGTCTTCATTCCCAGCTGTTCAGGTTAGAGCCTGTGTAATGATTCAGAAAGGGAGCAGCAGCTTTTGAAGAAACCTTTGATTTGCTCTTCATTCCAGTGTCAAGTTAAAAGGCTTAGGATTGAGATGTTAGAAGCAGGGAGAGGGGCCCCAGGGATGACATCCAAATCTCGATACACGGGGAGGCAATTCCAGAGGTGAAGGCAAGTGCCCTTACTTCTGAACCTTGATTAGAATTTGGGTCCCAGTTTTTAGTCAAGTCCCTACTTGTGCCACTGCTGGGGATTGTTTATGGTGATATGAACCCAAAACGGCATTATGGCCCCATGGGGCATCCTTTTGATTGTGAATCTTGGGAAATTGAAACCAAGGCTGCCTTTCAGCAAAGCATCACCACAAGTCTTTATCTGGGGTGGGTTAGAGGGTGTTCTTTCACTGGACTCTTCAATGGAAGTAACAAAAATGCTGTTTATTTGAAAAGCGTAAGAATCCTGTCTGCAGTAAGCTCGGAAGTACTATGTGTCCAGCTGTCCCTGAGGCAGCTGATACATTAGGCGTGAGAGTGGAGATTCCAGTAAAACGCACATGTGAGTTGGAGGCTAACGTGAACTCAATAAAGGGATTTGAAATTGTCAAGCATCTGCATAAGATCAAGTTTTACATGTAAGGTTGAAGAAAATGTTTCAAATCACCCATAATCCCCCAAGTAACTTTTTTGTTGTTGCATATAGCACTATTCAAATTGTGGGTGTTACCTTTAAAAGAGCAGTCACACAAGCATTTTTTTATCCTTTCAGTTATGAATTACATCACTAATGACATTGGAGGTTATTCCTATTAATGAGATGCAATTAACCTTTTCAGCCATGTGCTGCTTAATAACACCCTTAGAACTTGGGAGATAATTACTTTCTGTTCATGTAAAAAATGTATCTTAAAATTTATTGGTTCACAATTATAATAGACTAGGGGTGCACAAAATTCGTGCACATTAAAAGGGAATTAATTAGAGGAAATAATTTAATATAGCTATTTGCTCTTTATAATAGAAGTATCAGAGACTAAAGAAAATTAGTAAAATGTATATGAAAACCTTCCTCCTGTAAGAGTCTGGGGCGCACCATGGGACCCAGAGTCAAGTCCCCACTCACTCACATGTGCCTCAAAATCATGTGAGACCCAGACCCAGCTGCCCCCTCCCCCTGCATTGGGATAGATCCAGACCCGGCCAGTACCACTCTTGTCAAGCCCTGCAGGGCAGGAGGCATCCTCAGATCCCCTGGCCTAGCACCAGGACAGGGGTGTGTGGCCTGAGGTCTCCCATCAAGTCCTACCAGGTGGGAGACACGACCTGAGATCCCCTGTCAAGCCCCGCTGGGTAGGGGGCATGGCCTGAGGTCCCCCATCAAGCCCCACCAGGCAGAGGAGCACAGCCTCAGGCCCCCTGGCCCAGCACCAGGAGGGAGGCGCAGCCTCAGGTCCCCCATCAATCCCCACTGGCACGGGGGCACAGGCTCAGGTCCCCTGTGAAGCCCCACTAGGTGGGGAGCACAGCCTGAGGTCCCCCGTCAAACCCCACTGGGGGAAGGACATGGCCTCAGGTGCCCTGGCCTGGTGCCGGAGCGGGGTTCGAGGCCTGAGGCCCCCTGTCAAGCCCCTCTGGATTGGGGGAGGGTGTAGCCTCAGGTCCCAGCTGATTGCTCTTTCAGCCTCCCACAGTCAGCGCTCGGCCCCACACCCTACTCCCATGTGCCAGAACCCGGTGTGCCCAACCTTGACCGCAGAGATCAGCGGGACTTGGGAGGAGGGTGGGGGGGTCTCACCTTCTGGACCTTCGGGCCCAGTGTCCGCCTCTCCCCGCGAAGGCTGCCCTTTGGAGGGCCCTACTACACACACAGCGCCTCCCCAGCCCCCCAGCTCCCATTCTCCCGCCTTCCTTGCCGTGCCCAGAGATGCTCCGCCACATGCTCAGGAAGGAAGGGTCGCCGTTCTATTTGATGAGCATGCTTGACAAAGTTGTCAGGAGGTGGGTTTGCTCATAAGTGTTTTCACTGTCCCTCCATCACTGCTCCACTTCAGCCTGCCTTGTTGCCTCCACATTTTCTGCAGCCCCACCCCCATACACCTATCTAAGCCTGGAACTGTTTGGTCATCTTGCCTTAACTATTCAAACCTGTCTTCTCCTTTGTGGCATTACATTTAGAGGAAAGTTTCTTGGAAAGACAGGGGTTCAAATCAGAAACTTGGGCTTTTGGTCTTGACACATAACACGAGGGCATGATTTCCTGGGAAGAGCAGGGAGCTTGGGCACGCGGGAGTATTTTCTAGGGGCCTGCTAAGCACAGAGGCCTCAGGAAGCTAACTGATTTTCAAGTGAGTCTCCTGAAGAGAGCAAACTTCGGAGGTCTTGACAGATGCTCAGGGCAGAGTGCTGGGAGGGCTGCTGCTCTGCCAGGCCGTGGCCGTTTCCATCAGGGATTGCTGCTTCCACGAGGGGTGTCCCTCCCACTCTGATGGAGGGACCTGTTACTGTCTTTTGTGGTCCAGGTTCTCCTAGGGAGGGCTAGTGTCTGCTGCTGTGGGCATGGTTAGTTTAATCTGTACCCTCCTTGCCTGTACTCACTGGTTCACAGAGTGGATTCCAGAACAGATGGTGAGCAAGTTTTCCCATCTCAACCCCAGCACAACCAGCCTGGAGAATAATAGCTTGACTCATCAGCCTACTTGTCTGTTCATTCAACAAGTATTTATTATGCACCTGCTATGCTCAGGCACTGCCCTGGGTGTGGGGGATGCAGGAGTGAACTGAACCAACTCCCTGACATGTGGAGTAGGGTAGACAGACTAGAAACATAAATACCCTAAATGGGGTCAGAGAGTAATAAGTGCTGTGCAGAAGGTGAGGGTTTGGGCAGTTATAGGAGGGTGGTTATTAGTGTGATTGGGCACTCCTTTAGGACATGACCATTTGAAAGCTGGGAGCGAGCCCTGGGAGTATCTGATAGGGTCTGGCCCAGAGTATGTGTGAGATGCTTGAAAACAGCAGGGAGCCCAGCCGGATAGGACAGCAGCTTAGAGAGTCACAGCAGGCAAGGAGGAGAAAGGGGGCAGGGTCCATTCCTTTCCCAGCAGGCACTCTGAGTGCCATGGAGGCCTCAGGAGGGCTGAGAGCAGGCCCTAATCTGGCCCATCACCTGGACTGACACAGGGATTGTGGTCTTGGGTCACATAGATGTCTGGCTGTCCTAATGCCGCCCCTCCTAGCGGTCTTAAAAGCACCACCCTGTGTAATATTTCAGAACAGCTCTGGATAGTTAATTGAAAGATAACTTGAGTTCTCCTTTTTTTTTTATTGTGGGAATGGAAAAATCTATTCAGAGTAGAATAGTTGGATGAACTTGATATTCCCATCACATGTGACCCACATGTGGATGATCTCGTTTCATCTTTACCTCCATCCACTCCCACCACCTGATCCTGCGTGTGTAGAGGTCTCTAAAAGATACCAACTCTAGCTTTAAAAGCATAACTACAATCCCATTATTACACACCATTTTTCTTAATATCAAATAGCCAGTCAGTGAAAAACCAAGTTTATTTTGGGTTCTGTGCTTTGCAGGAGGCAAGGTACTGTCACTGTGGAGGTGTGTTCTGTCCATGCCGCACATGAGACTGCATCACATTTGCACCCAACTCATGGCAGACAGGTTTAGAGAGGGACAGTCCTGCAGCCTCCCTACCACTCCCATGCACCGCTGGTGGCATTCAGGTTGGATGAGATTAGAAAGACCTTGGTTTGGTGTGTGTGGTTTTTTTGTTTGCTTTTTCTTTCTTTCTTTCTTTCTTTTCTTTTTCTTCTTTTTTTTTCTTCTTTCTTTCTTTCTTTTTTTTTTTTGTAAATGGGTAACTTGAGAACTAAATGAAATGCTGGGAGAACCGGGAAAACTAAACTATGATCATAGTCAAAAGATTGTATTAGTGAAGCAATTGGGTGGCTAGTAATTGAAAAGCTCGAGGAGACCTTTGGATCCATGGGCATATACACAGTTTAGTTTGATCTGGATGATGAATAACACATCTAAAAATTATTGAGGAATAAACTAGATTTATGCATTTTGTTGTTTATAATCTATGACTCAAAAATAGAGGGGGTGGGGGGGAGGGAAGAAGCATTCCTGTGAGAGGCAGGCCTGAAAGAAAATTGTGTGGTGAGGAGAAGACATCAACCACCACCCAGCAACTTGTTCCAGCTTGGCCAGGGGTACAGGAGCTAACAGTCCCCACCAGGTTCCCAGGTAAGAGAAGGCCTACGCAGTGACTGCACAGAAGGCGAAACTCCAAAAGCTTTAACAAAATCAGTGATGGGAGTCAGAGAAGTCGGTGGGTCTGGTGAAGGAAGCCAGAGCAGGTTAACTGCACTGTATCAATGTACCTTCCTTCTCATCTGCACTCAGAGTTTCAGGAAATGAGTAGCTCTGGTGACCCCCATGCTGGGGGACAGGGACTGAGGCTGCACTGCTTTGAGAGAGGTTTGCTCAGAGGCCTTTTGTGGCCCAGGACCCAGATGTTTCTCTCCCTCTCCCTTCCTCTCAAACAAGGAAGTTTATTATTGTTACAGAAGAGCAGCAGCTGGGCACTGTCCATCGAGCTGTGTGGCTGCTTGACCATTTGATGGATAGCTCTTGTGCCTGGTGGAGTCCCTTCTTAGGGAGTAACCAGGGACAACGCCCTTAAACTTGAGCCGTCTGAACTATTCATGGGCAGACCACAATTGGCAGCCCATTATCCATTTTCCATTTAAGATGATGCAAAGGTAAGGGACCAAAGCAAACTTTCCAGACAGATGTTAGAGCCTCCCAGTCGCAGCAGGTCTGCCCCTGCTGGGCACTGACTGAGGTTTCCGTGGTGCCATCCCAGCATGAGACGTGGCAGAGACCATCTCGTATATCTTCACTGCACAGGAGAGGAGAGTCACAGTGAGGACCTGCCCACAGGTGTGTAGCAAAGCTGAGACTAGAACTCACTCTTCAGCCTTACTTCCCAAGTGTGATCCCGGGCCTGCAGCATCAGGTCCCCTGGGGGCTTAGGGACGTGGGTTTTGTGGGTGTTTTTTCCTCTCTCTCTCCCACGTCCAGCGTGGAGAGAGACTGGGTTCAGTTTCTGAGTGGAGGGGCTGAGGATTAAGAAAAATGAAGAATAAAAGAGAAAGACACAGAAGTAGGAATAAAAAGCTGGGCCAGGTGAGCATCTGTTCTCCCTCTCATGGAGACACAGTCACCCTGAGCCCAAGAAGCTGTGTTTATTTATATTCCACAATACAAAGGGGTCTCTCCAACAGTAGGATCAAAGGCATTTCCTTGAGCCCAGGCCCTATTCATTCACCCATTCCTAGGACAAGCCTGCATTTACATATCAAGGCCCTCTCCCCGACACCTCAGGCAAAGTTAAGCCAAGCTGATATCATATCCAGCCTCATTGGTGAAGATGTTTTTCCAAGACCTGGTTTTTCCAGGCTCCTTGAATTCAGCCAGCACAAAGATTTAGAGAATGCTCAAAGTGTCTTGCCTGGGGCAGCCCCCCACACGTGGAAGTCACAGGCTCCCTCCAGACCTCCTGGACTCGGCTGAGTCCTTCCTGTGCCTGTGCAGGTTGGAGAAGTGCTCACGGCACACTCACCTGTGTCCTCTGCACCTCGGAGCCTCTGGTTGTTCCCCAACAGGCAAGGGACAAAGGAAACAATAATAAACCAACTCCTCTTCCCCGACCAGGAAGTCCTTTAGTTAATTTGCTTCAATGAAACACATCATTTCTGTCTCTCAAGTAAACAATTCCATTTTCTGATAATTATTTGATGGCCCCATTTTAAAAATTCTCATCAAAAACATCTATCACTCCCTGTGGGAGCTTCTCTTCAGCACAGGCTACCCGGGGCGTCTGCACTGAGTTGATGTAACTCCAGCAAACAGCGAGGGGGTGTCTGTTGGTCAGCCTGGGAGGCTGATCAGGGCTAAAGGAAGCGTTTCCATCGGTAGTTCTGAAATGCCGCATTGAACCGGATTGAGGACCATGTGGCCTGCAGTTGGCCAGAGTTCAGGCTGGCTGATGAAAAGGCAGACGTAAGTGGACCTGGGAGAGGCTGAATCTGCCTGCTCTCGGTTGGCACAGCTCCTGATGCTGTTCCAGAACAGGGCAGTGGAGCCTGCCAGGACCGACTTCTCTTTAGCAGGCGTGCATTTTATGTCTAAAGCAGGCTATGCCTTTCAGTGGTTGCTTTCCCACTGCTGCTTCCACCCTGGGGCCTCACTCAGGTGTGTTCCCCCTAACTCGACGTCCCATACCTGCAAGTGCAGTAGGCACTGAGCCCCATCTGTGCAGGAGGCCCTGGAATGAGGGGTCACAGCACCAGGGCAGTCACCCATTGATCCACTGATTAATTCAATGTGTTTGAGTGCCCATGTCAGGCTGAGCACAAGGGAAACAGATATTCGGTCTCTGGAGAGTGCCTCTGGGATGCAATAACCGTGTGAGAGAGACAGGGAACTGGGCAGTCTTTCCATCATTCGGATGTTCTTGCCCTAAACACTGCACCTAAAATTATACCCTCTTTTGAATGTGTTATGCAGCTAATCAGTTTTCAGTTATAAATATGTATGCAAAAATATGTTCATTGTATATCATAATTGTCACATAGGAAATATGAAAAGATCATTAAATTCACAAAATATATTGAATAGAATAAATGTAATAATTATTCAGGATTCATAAAAAGATGATAAAATTTGAGAAAAATTAAGATATTAATAAAAAAAGACTGTTTGTTTCTTGATAAGAAGACTCAGTGTAAATATGTTAATTCTTTTCCTACTTAAAACTTCAACACGGTTTCAATAATATTACAACAGCAAATGGTTGCCAGGAACACAAGGGAATTTGGGCGGGTGGTGGAAATTGACTTCCTGTCTTGATTGTAGTGGACTGCATACATTTGTCAAAACTCATCAATCTGTATACTTAAAAAGAATAAATCATGCCGAAACCGGTTTGGCTCAGTGGCTAGAGCGTCAGCCTGAGGACTGAAGGGTCCCGGGTTCGATTCTGATCAGGGGCGTGTACCGTGGCTGTGGGCACATCCCCAGTAGGGGGTGTGCAAGAGGCAGCTGATCGATGTGTCTCTCTCATCGATGTTTCTGACTTTCTGTCCCTCTCCCTTTCTCTTTGTGAAAAATCAATAAAATATATTTTTAAAAAGGGTAAATCATAATATGTATACCTGAAGAAATAAGGAACACTAATTCAAAAAGAC
Source organism: Antrozous pallidus (assembly GCA_027563665.1). Classification (NCBI taxonomy): domain Eukaryota; kingdom Metazoa; phylum Chordata; class Mammalia; order Chiroptera; family Vespertilionidae; genus Antrozous; species Antrozous pallidus. Next base: position 9,610,920 of record CM050526.1, read on the forward strand.
ATATGCACTTTTGTGTTTATTGTAGCATTATTTACAATAACCAAGATGTGGAAGCAACCTCAGTATCCATCAATAGACATTTGTATAAAGAAGATGTGGCACATATATGCAATGGAATATTACTTGGCCACAAAAAACTCAGCCATTTGCAACAACATGGCTGGATCTAGGAGGCATTATAAGAGAAACATGTAAATTGACCATCCTCCGCTACACCCACAGGCCAATCAGAGCAAATATGCAAATTAATTCAACAAAGATGGAGGTTAATTTGCATATACAGGTGCTGAGTGGCCTCGGTCCAGGGAACATCCTCAGGTTCCTGGCTGCTCCTAGCCTGTAGGTCCACATTTAGGCCCTGAGAGACAGGGGTCTCAGAGTGCCCCTGGGCCACTCCGGGCCTATGGGCGCAGGGGCCTTCCAGCCTGGCGCCCACAATGTGTGAGCCTTGGGGTGAGCGCCCATTCCCCGGGTGGCGGGGACATGCCCCTAGCCCAGTAGACACAACACAGGGGGTCCTCTGCCGCATGAGCTGCAGAGGAAACATCTTCTCTTTTTAAAAATAAATATATATTATTATTATTTTTTTTCTTCACAGAAGAGGGGAGAGGGGTAGACAGTCGGAAACATCAAGAGAGAAACATCAATGAGCTGCCTCCTGCACACTTCCCACTGGGGATTGCCACCAACCAGTTCCAGTGTAAATACCTTTTCTGACCACTTATTGGATCACAATCTATCCACTGAGCCAAACCAGTTCCAGCGTAAACACTTTTTCTGATTGCTCATTGGCTAAGCTCCTTGCACACTGCCACTTGAAGTGTTCTTGGTAACTTGGGTTATAAGAATCCAAGAAGGCAATCTAGGGTTTTTCCACCTCACTCCTGGAGAAAAAAACAAAGATCCACTGCTGGAGGGGCTAAGAAATGTCATATCCTGCCCTAGCCAGTTTGGCTCAGCGGATAGAACCTGCTGACCACAAGGTCCGGGTTCAATTCTGATCAAGGGCATGTACCTAGGTTGCAGGCTCCTCCCTGGCCAGGGCCCAGGTCAGGGCTCATGCAGGAGGCAATCAATCAAAGTGTCCCTCTCACATTGATGTTTCTCTCTGTCTCTCCCTCTCTCTTTCATACTCTCTAAAAATCATTGGAAACATATCTTCAGGTGAGGATAAAAAAAGGAAAAAGAAAAAAATGTCATATCCTATGAAAGACACATCTTAAAAATGCCTAAAGAAAGTTGACATTTTTTCACAGTGAAGGAATCCGTGTTGATGAAAACACCTTGTTGGCTGTGGTAGCTGGCAGTGGCTGCAGCAGCAGGATAATGGGGTTGGCACCTTCCCTTGATCAGCTCGGTCGCCTCCTGGAGAAGGTGGCCAAACTGCAGCTTAGGCTGTCAGTAGGACATCCCTGGGGGATCCCAGTCTGTGAGAGGGGGCAGGCTGGGCTGAGCAAACTCCCTCCGTGCACGAATTTTGTGCACCAGGTCACTAGTCTATATATATAAAAGGCTAATATCCTAAGTGTCCCCATGCTGGTCCGACTGGTTGTTATGACATGCACTGATCAGATGCTCAATGCAGGTGCTGCAGAGCTGCAGTGACTTGGTAGTGGTGGTTCTCAGGTGATGCACCCCGAAACCAAAGAGGAGGGAGCCCAATTCCTTGCAGGGCCACGTCATTCCACCTTTAGCTGTGGGTTATGTTGTTGCTGGGGCACTACTGGCCCCAAATCTGGTTTACTGCACACTTGCATTTGTGTTCTATACCCTGTACAACAGCAACTTTGCAGAATGTCCTCTTGCAATTTGGGACCCCTTGGGGGATGTCACAGAGTCGGTTTCTGCCAGGTGCAGCCAGCTGGGGAGTGAGTGTGGGAGGTTGTCTCCAGGGCCTGTCCCGCCTGTCTCTGCCCCACCGGCCACCTTTTAATGAATTTCCTTTTGGTGTGCATGAATCCATACCCTGGGCCACTAGTAATGTAATAACTATGTAAGTTGTCAGAGGGGTAGTAGACTTACTGAGGTGATCACTTTGTAAGTTATATAACTGCCCAGTCATACATCTGAAACTAATATGATATTGTATGTAACTGTAATTTTTATGCTACTTCCTTTTTTAATTTTTTAAAATTTATCTTTATTGTTGAAAGTATTACATACAGATGTTCCTCTTTTCTCCAATGACTCCTCCACTTTGCCCCTACCCCTCAACTCAAGCCTTCACCAAGAAAGTAAAATGAATTTTCTGTATAATATGCAAGACTTGAGCATGTAAAAAATTCCATGAGAATCTCTTGGCCCAGACTGAAATTGAGTAAAAGAAAAATTAAACTATTTTTTAACTTAATAATAAAATTAAAAATTTGGAGGACTTTTTAATGCTTTTATAAAGAAAGAAAATATCTTGACTTACATAATTTTCTTCTTCTCCCCAAATATCCCATGTCTGATCCAATGTCTGGGTCAGACTCTAAGCAATGAATCGGCTGAAAATAAAATTTCTTTAAGATATTTCTTTAACTTACAATGGCATTTTTTGGGAGCTCAACAAAAAAGATTCTGGAATGAATTTGAAACAGTAAATGTGAAAAATAATTAGTAGAAATAAGAGCAAGAATAAAGGGCTTGCCTTAATATTATTAAATATCTTACTAATCATATTAATATTTTGTTGTTTTTGTTCATCTGGGAATGTTTTTATTTACACTTTTATCTTTTTCTTCTTCCTCTTCATAAAGAATATCTTTCAGCATTTCATATAATATTGGTTTGGTGGTGATGAACTCCTTTAGCTTTTTCTTATCTGCAAAGCACTTTATCTGACCTTCAATTCTGAATGATAGCTTTGCTGGATAGAGTAATCTTGGTTGTAGATTCTTGCTATTCATCACTTTGAATATTTCTTGCCACTCCTGTCTGGCCTGCATCGTTTCTGTTGAGAAATCTGCTGACAATCATATGGGTGCTTCCTTATAGGTAACTAACTGTTTTTCTCTTGCTGCTTTTAATATTCTCTCTTTATCTTCTGCTCTTGGCATTTTAATTATGATGTGCCTTAGTGTGGTCCTCTTAGGGTTCCTATATATGGGGTTCAGTGTGCTTCTTGGACTCCTAAGTCAATTTCTTTCACCAGGTGTGGGAAGTTTTCAGTCACTATTTCTTCAAGTAGGTTTTCATTGTCTTGCTCTCTCTCTTTTTCTGGCACCCCTATAATTTGGATGTTGGTATGCTTGAGGTTGTCCCAGAGGCCCCTTACACTATCTTCAATTTTTTGAATTCTTTTGGTTTCTTGCTTTTTCAGCTGAGTGGATTTTACCTCTTTGTATTTCAAATCTTTAACTTGGTTCTTGGGGTGCTCTAGAGTACTTTTAGGTCTTTGTATAATATTTTTTATTTCAGTCAGTGTATGCTTAATTTCTGGTTGGTCCTTTTTCATATCCTTGAGTCTCCTTCATATCCTTGAGGGTCTCGTTCATTTCCCTGTAGGACTCATTCATTTCCACGTTGGTCTTGTTCATTTCCTTGCAGGTCTCGTTCATATCCTTGAGGGTTCATTCATTTCCTTGTGGGTCTTGCTTATTTCCTTATAGGTCTCAACCTATTCTAGGAGCCTCTTGAAAAGCCTTATAACCGTGGTTTTGAACTCTATGTCTAGTCGTCTTTTTTCCTCCATTTCTTTCACACCTGATTTCGTTCCATATCTCTGCATAGTGGCTGCTTTATGTGGTAGATGTCCTCTAAGGGTCAGTGGCACAGCCTCCCCAGTTACCTGAGGTGGGTACTCTTACTGCAATCCTTTATGGGTTGTACAGTATTTTCGAATTTAAGCCCAGCTTGTTGTTGTTAGCCCTAAGAGGGTTTGACCTCCAGGCCAATTGGCTGTGAAGGGAGACTGTGTTCAGGTTGGATGGGTGGAGTCTCTGAGCTGAGCAGGCAGCCTCAGCATCAGCTACGTCCTATGTGGCGCTCGCAGGCAGGTCTCTGTTGGGTGGTAATTGTTGCAGGCACCTCCAAGAGAAAGTCGCTAGTCTCTATCCCTTGCCAGACAGCTCTGCCTCTCCCCAAATGAGTCTGCACACCCAAAGTCTCACCCAGGGTTGTAAAACAAAGCAGTCCGGTGGTCTCCGGGACCAGGGGGCAAGTCGCCAGAGAGCAAATCGCGCGTCTGTGCTGTCGCACACTTTACGCACGCAAACTGCTTTTCCAAGCAACCCGGTTTCTCCTCAGACTAGGAGACCTCTGCCACGCCCGGTTTCCAGGGTGCGTACCCCAGACCTCGGACCTCACCTGGCACTGGGGAATTCGTGCAGTGGGATGTCTCCACCCTCCCCGTTGGAGAGATCCAGCCGAGGTTGCTGCTGCCAGCCCTACAGCCCTCGCGCGCGGCCACAGCTCCTAACCTCTGTTTCCACGCGTATCTTCAAGCTGCGCTCCACCGCTCTTCTGAGTCTCAGTGTCCCACCTTTACTTTTATTTGTGGAGTTTTCACTCAGCCAGCTGTCCGGTGATTCTGGGTGATGTTTGTATTGTTGTTTTGTTGTAGTTTTTGAATTGTTGCGCGGGGCAGAACAATAGGTGTTTACCTATGCCGCCATCTTGGTTGCTCCTTGGCCTGTCCATATTAATATTTTTAAAGGATGGTACTTACACAGCATTTAGCAGATCAAGGCACAAAAATATGGGAACAGATCCATGTTAATGAAACTTTATATAACAAAGGTATATATTATATTGGTGAAGATTACTAAAAATTTATATTAAAGTATTGGTTAATGAAATGATTTTTCTCATTTTCTCATTCTGTCCACCTTTGTTTTATTTTATTTAAAATATAATTTTATTAATTATATTTAATAAAATATAATTAATATTATATTTTATTAAATATAATTAATAAAATTAATTAGGCCATGGTGGGAGTCTAAAAATAATAATTGTAAGAACCAAAGCTATCCTTACTCAGTTCTTATGAATCGGACACTGGACTAAGCATTGCATGTATCTTATTTAATTCTTAAATGGCATTATGAGGTAGAGAGTTAACAATGTTACTTTATAGGATTAGGTGCTATATTAGGAGAGGAAGGGAGAGGGAGAGGGAGGGAGAGAGAGAGAGAGAGAGAGAGAGAAAGAGAGAGAGAGATCAATGATGAGAGAGAATCATGGATTGGCTGCCTCCTGGCACACCCCCTATGGGGGATTGAGCCCGCAACCTGGACATGTGCCTTTGAGCAGAATCAAACCTGGGGCCCTACAGTCTGCAAGCTGGTGCTCTCTCCACTGACCACACCTGCTAGGGCCTGTCCACCTTTATTAGTGGTATTCTTCTGTAACGAAGAGCTTCCCTTCCTCACTGCACCACCCTGTCTCACTGTAAGACTCCTGAACTATTTTCTATTCAATATGTTGATATTCAACTACAGTCATTATTCTTTCAGATGTTCAGATTGACTTATACTAACAGGCACAATTCAAATGAACATTACAGGGATTTTCTTACTTGTCTTATTATTATTTTTTTTAGAGTGAAAATATTTGCTTCTCATAAGACGGATATATTTACTTAGTTATTTGCCTTTTCCAAAAAATATAAATCATGTGAAATTATAATCCAGTATTATAACTAATAATAAACATACTTGATAGGTGTTCCCAATTTCTTTGCAGTTCTTTTATGCTTTCGATACATTTCCCTAAGAAGGCACACAGTACTTTTCCATATTGACAGAAATTAGTCTTTTAAAAATATGGTTATGCTATCATTTTGATGTACTTTAGGTTTATTTGTTTAGTTTGTACTCAATTTTAGGAATTGCTTTTTCCCCTCTTCTTAAATTTAAATTTAACTTTGAATATATGCCATTTACATGGCTCAGAGTCAAGACCATGTATGAAGGCAGAGCTCATGGTTCAAATTCACCCTCTGCAGGTAACCACTTTTACCATTCTTATTAGTTCCTGGTTTATCCTCATGTTTCTTTTTGCAAAAATGAGCAAATCTGTAGATATTCTTATGTCTCCTTTCTCACACAAAAGGTAGAATTCTATATACACTTCTCTAGACCTCTCTTTTTTCACTTGTAATAGATCTTAGGAATTATTCCATCTCATTTCATGAAGATCTTTCTAATTCTTTTTTTTTTAATTGTTGCATAGCCATAGACCACCTATTCCAACATGTGGCTACAGCACAACTCAGTCAGCAAGTCTCCCATCAGTATATACTTGGGCTACTTGCAATCTTGTACTGTTTACTGTAAGCAGAGTAACCTGGTGCTTACAATGTTTTTGTATTTGTGGACATAGATCTTAAGGGCAGATTACTGGAAACAGTTTTTGCTGGGTCTGGGTCAAAAGGAAATTGCTATTTACTTTTTAAAAAAATATATGTTTTCATTGATTTTAGAGAGAGACAAATGGGGAAGGGAGAGAAACATTAATTGCCATGACCCCTACTGGGTATGGAGCCCACAACCTGGGCATATGGCCTGACTAGGAATCTAACTGGAAAACTTTTGATGCATGGGACACTGCTTAACCAACCTAGCCAAACCAGCCAAGGCTCTATTGACTTTTGTTAATTTTTTTCTAAATTCTCCTCCATAACAATTGTACATGTTTTTTACCCATCAGAAAAGTATGAGAGTATGAATTTAATCACAGCCCCCTAACATAACATGTTACTCAGTGTTTGAATTTTCTTCTATTCAAAATGGTGAGCAAGTGTGTTTTAACATGCATTTCTCTAAAAACAATGAGCATTTTTCTATGTTTAAACCAGAGGCCTGGTGCATGAAATTCATGCACAGGTGTGTGTGTGTGTGTGTGGGGGGGGTGTCACTCAGCCCAGCCTGCACCCTCTCCAATCTGGGACATCCCTTTCACAATCCAGGACTGCTGGCTCCCAACTGCTCACTTGCCTGCCTTCCTGATTGCCCCTAACTGCTTCTGCCTTCCAGCCTGATCACACCCTAACCACACCCTTGCCAGCCTGATCAATGCCTAACTGCTCCCCTGCTGGCCCTATTGCCCTAACTGCCCTCCCTGGCTGACCTGGTCACCCCTAACTGCCCTCCCTTGCCAGCCTGGTCACCCCTAACTGCCCTCCATTGCAGACCTGGTTCCTTTCCAACTGCCCTCCCCTGCCAGCCATCCTGTGTCCAGATGGGGGCAGCCATCTTATGTGTTGGAGTGATGGTCAATTTGCATATTACCTTTTTATTATATAGGATGCCACCTGTTTATCTTTATCTGTGAGTTATCTGCTTTGTTTGCTCAGGTTTTATGTTTTTCTTCTTTTTAAAAAAATATATTTTATTATTATTTTTTTTTCCACAGAGAGGAAGGGAGAGAGATAGAAAGTCAGAAACACTGATGAGAGAGAAACATTGATCAGCTGCCTCATGCACACCCTCTTCTCAGGTTGTGCCTGCAGCCAACGTACACGCCCTTGACCGGAATCGAACCTGGAACCTTTCAGTACGCAGGCCGACGCTCTATCCTCTGAGCCAAACCAGTTCCGGCTTTTCTTTTTAACTTTTAAGACTTCTATACTAGATTATCCCTTTGTAATGTAAACGGAAAATGTTTTCTCCCAGTTCGTTATTAATTTATACTCTGCTAACTTTTGGTGTCATTAGGTTTGCTTTAATTATCATGATGTTGACTTGGTCTGTTTTTTTTTTTTTTATTTGACTTCTCTGCATTTTGAGTCACCGTTGGCTTTCTCCACTCCCAGACTGCAAAGGAATTCACCCAAGCTTTCTTTTAGTACTTCCTGCATTTCTTTACATTTGGATCTGATAGTTGTTGTCAATCTGGTATGTGGTATGAGGTATGGATCCAAATTTATCCTCTGCCAAATAGCCATCCAGCTGTCCCTCCACCGCTATTAAAGAATCTTTCTCTGCTCCGGGGTCTTGAGACGGTCCCTTCATCAGAAATCAAACTCCATGTGTCTTTGGGCCATTTTCCGGGCCTTTGATCTTTTGTGTGTGTGTGTGTGTGTGTGTGTGTGTGTGTGTGTGTCTTTTCAGGCACCAGCACACATTCTTCACTATTGATGTTATAGTGTAGGTTTTAATATCTGGTGGACTGCTTGCCTGTGACTTTTCTTTTTTTTCAGGGCTTTCTTTATTATTCATGCATAAAATTTGGAATCCACCCTCTAGCTCTAAAAAATTATTGGTATTTTTATAGGGATTGCATTACATGTATATATTCATTGGGATAAAACTGGCATCTTTATAATGTTGAATCATCAATAGCAGAGAAAATCCCTTTTCGTGTCTTCTGGAACCACTTCCAGGTTTTGCACATGTCTGGTTAAGTTTATTCTACACCCACATGCAGCCGGTGGGCTAGTTCACCTGTTTCTTTCTCTAGGGCCTTGTCCAGACTCATGCATTACATTTCAATCCTAGCCTCCAACCCCTTGGCAAGGCTCTGGCCCGGTCTGCCTCTTCACTGCCTCCTTCCCTCCGAATAACCGAATAACCGTCTTCTCCCGGCCTGCTAAAGCAATCTTCCCTGCTCCCGCCATGCTGCTCCGCGCTCCCAGCCACAGACCCACGAGCTGGGACGGGATGGCAGCAGAGCCCACCTCCAGTAGGGGATTCCCTCCTCTTTGCCGGCCCAAGTCGCTCAAGCCTTGCTCAGGCTCATCTTTAGTCCTTGCCTTGGGTTTCCCCGACTGTGGAGTTACCTGTGCACTGGCCACCTTTTAGCACCAGCTCTCCCTTTCACTTGCAGGTTGAGGTGGGGCCTTTTCGATAAATTTGCTCTGATTAACTTCACAAAACAGCTGGCTCACTTCATAGCTCCTGACCATTAATCCCCGAATCCCTGCCTCCCCTCAGACAGCTAGCAAGGGGTTCTATCTGAGTCAGTGATCACTTACTGTGCTTTGCACTTGCCTGTACATTGAAATTTTCATAATGGAAAGTGGGGGAAAGGGCGTTTGTAGAACTGAATTAAAGGGGCATTAAGGCCTCTGTTTCCATTTCACCGGCGGCTCTGGGCATCGGCAGCAGTCCTGGCTCAGAGTAGTTCCTCGTTTCGGAGACGCTCAGTTCCCTCCCAGGAGGACGCTGAGAAGGCACTCGGGCCAGGAGGCACCTGCTGCGGAGGGAAGCTGACTTCATGTTCTGGGGACAGTGGCCTGAGCACGCGGTGCACAGCCTGTGCCTGTGGCCACGCGGAGTAGAGGGTGGCAGGTGCAGAGGATAGTTTGGAAGGAAGAGCGGGGCTTGGGGAGGGGGTGCAGCAGCCCCCGCCCCCTTATTGCCTCCAGAGCCAGCGAGCGTTCCTGAGACAATACGTGTTCTTTCCAGCTTAACCAAAAATAAATGCAGCTCTCTGCCCAGCCAAGGGGATTAGCTCTGGCTGGGGGATGGCTGAACGAACGAGGGCTCCTCCTGGTCCCCCAAAGCAGCTAATAATACACGGGTCAGTCATCTGACCCAGGTAGCCCCTGAGGGCTGCCCTTGAAGCAACAAGAGGTTCTCTTCTTTAATATTCCTCCTTCTCCGGATGGAATCTTTTGTAAAAAATATTATATATGTCCCTTCCCCCTCCTCATCTCAACGAAACAAATGTTCAATATAGTCCACTCAGGGTTATCAGAAAGGCAGTGCTACTGTGTGTGCCTAACACACAAACCTTCACATGACACACACAGCAGCAGGCACAGTGTCTGAAAATCTAACATCCTGCTGAAGGCCCATAATCACTGATCTCTCTCTCTCTCTCTTTCTCTCTCTCTCTCTCTCTCTCTCTCTCTCTGTTACCCCCCTCCCTGCTTCTCTGAAATCAATAAAAACATATTTAAACCATTTTCTATGTGGCCATTTCTGCAGTCACTTCCATCTTCAGCATTCCTTCTGAATTTCAGGCCAAACTGGATCCTCTTTTTTAATTTAATTTTATTGATTTTTTACAGAGAGGAAGAGAGAGGAATAGAAAGCTAGAAACATCGATGAGAGAGAAACATTGATCAGCCACCCCCTGCACACCTCCTACTGGAGATGTGCCCGCAACCAAGATACATGCCCTTGACCAGAATCAAACCCGGGACCCTTCAGTCCGCAGGCGGACGCTCTAGCCACTGAGCCAAACCGGTTTCTGCTGGATCCTCTTTTTGATGGCCTCGGGCAGCATCCTGCCCTCCACTTTCTCATCTGCAGAAAGAGGCCAGGCAGCAAGTGCACCTAACAACCTTCCATCTGCACACTCTGATTGGACAAGGAGTTTGAGGAGAGAAGAAGGATGGGTCACTGAGAGGCTGGGGAAGGCTGGCAGCATTTCGGAGCCTGTACTGGGCTCCATGATTTGTCATCTGCTTTTTGACAGGCGCTCACGCACTCCCATGGTGAGTATGCCCTTCAGTTGTGAGAGTGGGTATGCATGTGGTTACAGAGACCTGGTGACTACGAAGGAAAAGTCCCAACTGATCCTGTTTCATCCCCCACAAAGGCCCTCCCCACAGCCCTCCTGTTTAAGAAGGCACTGCAAGCGCCAGTGCCACCCTCCATCTTCCCTGCACGCCTCGCTGCCTCAGAGGTAGCCAGGCCCTTTGCACTGCCCCCTGGCTCCACGGGGCCGGAGAACACCTGCCCCCACAGGTGACGTTTATCTGTCCTGCGGCCCTGCTGCTAGGGCCCCCAAAGAGATGGCCAGACAATGGCACCAAGACGTGGGCCGCAGCCCCTAGGCAGGCAGAGGGCAGAAAGGGCAGCCTTTCTCTGATGGCCACTCACCTTGCCTGGCCTTCCTACAACAGGCCCTCAATAAACGTGCTGCACTGAACTTCAGTCGCCTAAATCTGAAAAACAATTGACTCATCATTTAGAATATAAACTATTAAGCATAAAGGCTGCTTCTTCCTTTTCTTTTGTATCTTTTTAAAGTGCTCTGTAGAGGGACCAGCATACAGTAGGTGTTGCATTAATGTCTCTTCATCATGGGACCCACACCTCTTTGAGTAACCTCCACACCTGGGCTTGGCATGGGTGGGAGCAGGCAGTGAAGCAATGGCTTGCCCACTGGCCACTCCCAGAGATGTGATCAGAAAAAGTGGGGCAAAACAAGCGAAAAGTAGAATGGCATGGGCAAAAGCTTCAACTATACCCTTACTCTTCTCTGAGGCTTTATTTTTCCAATCCTGATTTAGAAACAACAGCACTTGTTCAGACACCCCCACACCCTTCCTTTCTCTGCAGGCCACCACTGTCCCCTGGCCCCCCACCTAGGCTAGCAGCTGATCTTTCCTAATCGGTCATACGTCTCAGTAACAACAGGGCCTTCGCAGCTGTTGCTGGGAATCCTAGAGGGTGGGATAGCGCCCAGCATTAATTGACTGGTCCTACTGTGCTCGAGTAAGGATTGTGTTAATATGCTGCTAATGAAACAGAAAGGTGCACAGGGGAAGAGAAGAGGAGGGCAGAGCGGGGAGGGAGAGGAGGAGAATTATTACTGTTGCATTGTTCCTGGAATAAGTTTCATAATCACACAGTCCCGCCACAACCCTGTGTTGTGGCGAAAGTCTGCTCAAAACTCCAGGAGGGCATGAACTTTCTCAGTTTCGCCCGTTTTCCTGTACGACGGGGTTTCCGAGGCCAGTCTCTGCCCGCTCTGCCTGGGCAGGCTGCCGCTGACGCGGTAGCCGGGAGCTGCCTCCCCAGCCGGGCTGATTCCCCACATCACCAGCCCCACATTCAGCAAAAGGCATCTCAAACTCCCAACCTTCTATAGTGGGAAGAATGGCTATAATCCTGCTCATGTCTATATATACCATTCTCCTGGCGACAGCGACAAAAAAATGTGAGGCAGGAGCTGCTTCTCAGCCTGTGGTGTGGTCATTCTCTTTCCAAATATGGAGAAGGAATGAGCCAGGGGGGTCAGCAGGGCCTATAAAAGCGCAGCCGGCAGCGGCCCCTCGTAGCTGCTCTCGTGGGCAGAGGTAAGTCACAGCCCCTCCTGCATGGCTCTTGCCTCGAGTGGCTGGGCATGCTGGGCTGGGCCTTGCCTGGCTTTGCTAAGAAATAGTTAGATGTGAAGGAAAGGTCCTCTTTCCCCCTTCCCTCCCCATCTTGGGCAGGACCCCTGGACTCTCCATGGACCTTGGCCGGTCCAGTGGGGTCACGGTCTCCCTTAGCCTCTCTGAGTGATGCAGGGACCACGGGATGCGGTGGCTTCCTGTGTCCTCACCTGCCCCGCCTGCATGTGTGCCTGCCACTCGTCCCGTCCCCCCAAGACCAACCGCAGTCTGGGTGTCAGTCGGCAGGTCTTAGAGATTTCTCCCTGCCCCAGGCCTAGAACCACAAGCTTTTAGACAGAGGTGCTGTTTTTATTGTCCATTTCTAATGCGAGGCATTGCAGACTGAAGAAGGGTCCAGAGTGGACTGGTAAGAGGCAGGTTGGGGGCAGTTGGGGACTTTTACTACCTTAACGGCTTACCTGTGGGTCCTGCCCCACCTGCTCCTCCAGCTTGTCTCTGGGGTATGTTATTAGTCCTTTCTCTTTATTTACCTGATTTATCAGCCCCTGTTCACCTTCCACAAAGGCCCTCCCCTCAGCTCTCCCGTGTTTAAAAAGGCAGCCCCCACCTTCGAGGCTGGACCGGACACTGCCAGGTGCCCTGAGCTTCCCTCTTGCATTCTCTGCAGGTCTGGTTTCCGCGGCGGCTGCGCCTCATTGTCCCGTGTGTGTGTGCCTCTCAGGTGAGAGTTCTGGCCATGTCCCTGGCTGCTGGGGACTGAGAGCTCAGACCAGGACAGGGAGGCTGGGGAGGAGCAGAGAGGCCGCACTTAGGAGACCTCCCGAAAGGTGCGAGGTCAGATGCGCTGCTGTCCTCAGCAACTGGAGGAGGCCCCGCCGCTTTCCTTGTGGGAGAAGGTGGCCTGCGTTCAAAATGGCTCAAAAGCTCCTCAGCTATTTGCGACTGAGTAGGATCTTTTTGAAGAATGGCCTTTGTCTTTCATGGTGCTTGTTTTAAAGCTTCTCTGGGCAATACCTGGATTTCAAAGGAAATGAGGTCCCGAGAGGGCTGGGCTCACCTCTAGGTCCTTCAGCGAACCGAGAGCCTCAGATAAAACGAGCAGATGGGGTTACATGTGTTCCTCTGATTTTCCCAGCACTTAAGTCTCGTGGGTGGGGCTCCTGGGACCTAGCACAGCCTTGTTCCGAGTTGTGGCAGAGCAGAGGGGGGCAGGTCTGGGGCCCGTGGGAGGCGGCGGCTCACGGTGGCTTGCCTTGCAGCTGACGCCATGAGCAGCGACACTGAAATGGAGGTGTTTGGCTTGGCCGCTCCCTTCCTCCGCAAGTCGGAGAAGGAGAGGATCGAGGCCCAGAACCAGCCCTTTGACGCCAAAACCTACTGCTTTGTGGTGGACTCGAAGGAAGAGTATGCCAAGGGGAAAATCAAGAGCACACAGGATGGGAAGGTCACGGTGGAAACCGAAGACAACCGGGTAAGCCCCTTCCAGGCCCGCATGGCCCACTGGCTCTGCGCCTGCTCCTCGAAGCCTGGTCCCCGCCCCGCCCCGCCCGGCCTGCCCAGCCCAGATGACTCTGGCGCCAGGGCGCCTCCCGCAGCCTCTCTGCTCCGCTTCCTCGCTTCCTCGGAGAAAGCACAGCAGACGCTGGTGCGGGTGGGAGACCTGGCGTGGCTGATGAGAGCAGTGGGTGTTCAGGTGCTTCTGTCTGTGTCCACGTTGCTCTGCGTCGGAAGGCCTGGCTCTGTGCATCCCGGGGGCGAGCAGCTGAGCGTGCAGAAGTAGCAGGCCCGTTCAGAATACTCTCCTCTGGTAGCTCAGGTTTGCCCCTGATTCTTCTAGCAACAGCCGTCTCACGGAGGAAGTAAGGAAAGTGGGTGAGGGGCCCTCGCCGACCACAGCTCAGTGTCAAACCGCAGCATCCCCATGTCTCATGAGCTGGCAGCCCGCAGGCCTAGGCCAGTGGTCGGCAAACTGCAGCTCGAGAGCCACATGCAGTTCTTTGGCCCCTTGAGTGTGGCTCTTCCACAAAATACCACGTGCGGGCGCGCACGTTCAGTGCAGGTGAAACTTCGTGGCCCATGCGCAGAAGTCGGTTTTCGGCTCTCAAAAGAAATTTCAATCGTTGTCCTGTTGATATTTGGCCCTGTTGACTAATGCGTTTGCCGACCACTGGCCTAGGCCATGTGGGAGTGTTCAGAGGAATGCTGGACATCACCAATTTCTGGACTCTAGACCAGAATCTAGAAGAATCTGGAACGTTCCGAGAAAGTTAAAGGTAAAGGTAGGAAAAATAAAATCGGAAAGAGGAAAGGGAAAGAACTAGCATCTCGCTGTCCTAGGCGTCTGCACCCAAGTTGGGCATGGCAGAAAGGCATGCAAGGTGCCCTCAGGCTGCAGGCTGCCCGCCCGAGGGGCTCTGTGGTGCTGAAGTGGAGCGGAGGCTGGGCTCGGCTTGCAGAGTGGCAGGGAAGGCGGGCCGGCGTGCAGGATGACCGTCTAAGACAAGCCCGACCACCCCTAGAGGGCTGGCTGCACAGGGGCAGAGGGAATCTCCGCAGAAAAGGCAGGTGTCCACTGCCTTGTCCAGAGAGGACCAGAGTACCAGTCATGTTCAAAGGCCTCAGAGAGAGGAGGTGGGCAGGGCAGGGGCGGGGCCGGCTCTGTGCCCAGGAGGCCTGCAGGCACCGGCCGGCTTCTCCTCCGGGAGCTCAGACACAAGCTCAGGGCTGGAACCACGGCTCTGCCTCATGGTCCGCTGACCTGGCGCGAGAGGTGGGGGGTGGGGGGGAGTGTGAGGGGTGGTGAAGGGGCCAGTTCAGACCCACGCTCAGGGGCTGGAAGCTGCTCTCAGAGAGCTCTAGGTATGGTAACGCGGGCGCCAGCCTGCTGCTTCATCTTTCCCCTCCATCCCCGTCTCAGGGAGGGTACGCACGCCATCCTGAGTAAACTGCTGAGCAGTGCGGTCAGGCTGGGGTCCTGAGCCCGAGTTCCTCGCTCCCCCAGCTGTGCCTGCACCCGCCCACAGAGGGCCAGCCACCCCAAGCCCTGCGTGGCAGAACCAGGTCTCCCGCCAGCCGCCGGCCGCCCCCAACGTGTCTCCCTCGCTGTGGTTTTCCTTCCTGCTTGCTCCCGACCACGACTCCCCAGCCTCTTCGCGGGGGACACGTCCGCAGTGGGCTCCGGCGCAGAGAGCCCGTGGTGAGCCCCGCGCCCCTTCCCTTCCAGACCCTGGTGGTCAAGCCCGAGGACGTGTACGCGATGAACCCGCCCAAGTTCGACCGGATCGAGGACATGGCCATGCTGACGCACCTGAACGAGCCGGCCGTGCTGTACAACCTCAAGGACCGCTACACCTCCTGGATGATCTACGTCCGTGCGCCCCGCTCCCTGGGCTGCGGGCGGAGGGGCCTGTGCGGGGCGGGATTGGGAGGGATTCGAGTTGGACTCGGCTGTTGAACAAAAGGCGGGGAATGAAACAAAGAGGAAAGTGGGGAGAGAGAAGCTAGAAGATGAGAGGAGGATGAATGGGACAGGAAGGAGAGGGGGTGGAGGAAGAAGGGCGGGAGCAGGGGGAGCCAGGGGGAGCAGGAACCACAGGCGTTGGGCTCTGCTGTCACTCACCAGCTGGGGGCGGTCCAGCCACCCCCCCCTCCTTGAGTCTCGGGGCCTCACCTATAAACAGAAATTGCATGTTTCCTCCTTTACTAACTTATTGTAAAAAAAAAAAAAGTGAAAAAATAATACAGTCAAAGGTTTTATGTTCAGATACGTACACATGTATATGTACTTTTTACCCCCCCACAGACCTACTCTGGCCTCTTCTGTGTCACCGTCAACCCCTACAAGTGGCTGCCGGTGTACAACCCCGAGGTGGTGGATGGCTACCGAGGCAAAAAGCGCCAGGAGGCCCCGCCCCACATCTTCTCCATCTCCGACAACGCCTATCAGTTCATGCTGACTGGTAGGTTTCCAAGAGGAAGCCTGGAGTGGCCAGCAGGCGCTGGACAGGGCTCCTGAGGAGCACCACGTGGTCCTGGGCCTGCCCTATTCGGTCTGTGACCTCCGCGCGAAGGAGAGGGGGGTAAAGATGCTTACAGAGCAGAAAGAGGCCAGTTCTCCGAGCCCCTTGCGTGCTCTGGGGAGAAGTGTGCATTTAATGCCAGTACTGGTTAAACCCTATGAAACCACAATGTTCTGTGGGCCAAAACACTATTGACAATCTCACACGGTTCAACCTAATACAACCAGAAGCCACTGCCTGGTGACAAGCCACTGGCTGGTTTTAAGCAGGGGCTTAACCTCTCTGAGCCTCCTTCTCCAGCTCCCACATTGGACTAAACTAACTGCGGGAGGGCAGAGGAATTGTGCGTTGAACTATGACGGCTTGAGAAGTGGGGTGAAGGGGGAGCTCTTTTTATATTGCCATCAACTCTGTCTTATTCTTGCGTTTGGCAGATCGTGAAAACCAGTCCATCCTGATCACGTAAGTGTCCGGGCGCAGGGCAGGGCCGTCGCTGTGGCTGCTGTCCCCGGTGCAGAAGGCAGCGGCCACCTGCTCTGTTCTGTCCTCGGGAAAGCGTTTAGAACAAAGTCCAAGCGGAAGGTGGCACGTGGGGTGGGCGAGAAGATGCGGGGGAGGCCTCAGAACACGTATTACCCATCCTTGGGTCAGCTCAGCTGTGGGCTTCCTGGCCTCTGCCTCTCAGATTATGTCCAGGCCTGCGCGTGGCATCTTGGAGAGACTGTTAACGCTAACAAAGCTAGTTTCTCTCTCTCTTTCTCTCGATCACTCCCAACAGCGGAGAATCCGGGGCAGGGAAGACTGTGAACACCAAGAGGGTCATCCAGTACTTTGCAACAATTGCAGCCACTGGTGACCTTGCCAAGAAGAAGGACTCCAAAATGAAGGTGAGGAGATGAGGGAGGCTTGCTGTGTTCCACGGCTACCCTTTGTCTTAACTTCCTGGTGAGAGGCAAGCGAGGCAATACCCGCTTCTCCCGAAAAAGAGAGCAGGTCAGGAGTTAACCCTCAAGGACAGCAGTGGTGAAGGGGCCAGTTCAGACCCGTGCAGGGCTGATGGTACAGGACTGGACTCTGCCATTGCTCTGGAAAGTGAGGCTCTGCGAAAGGTCCGCTGGGAGCATCGCAGAGAGCTCCTTCTTTTATGGCAGAATCACAGCCCCTTATCGAGAGAACTGCAGCAGGTATTAAATAAACAATTAGTTTGAAGTGAATGAGGCAACCTAACTGACTGGAGAACCAAGGAATGCAGTATTAAAAGAACCTCAAGTCAAGACCCTCACGATAGCTAAATAGAACAACGTGGTAAAAGTGTGCTGAAGTGAGATGTGCTGATGATTTCCTTCAGCCTCAGACTGGCAAGGGGGAGGGAAGGAGTGGCTGTGCTCTGACTGCCAGGCACACGGACCGGACCGGAAGAGCGATGGGGCGGGGAAGCATTGCTTACGGCCTTGCTACAGACCCTTCCTCCCTTGACCCCGTGCCTAGGGGACTCTGGAAGACCAAATCATCAGTGCCAACCCATTGCTGGAGGCTTTCGGGAACGCCAAGACCGTGAGGAACGACAACTCCTCCCGCTTTGTGAGTCTGGGTGCAGACACGCTGGGGTTTTCTCTGTGGCTTATGGGACAAGCCAGGTCCCGTCCTCACAGAGGCTGCAGTCCGGAGGGAAGAGACAGCAAAAGAGAGAGAAGGAAACAAATCAGCTTTCCGATAATGACACATTTGTATAAAGTTCAACAAGCAGGGCCTGTGATAGGGTGATGGGGGCAGTGTCTTCTTCAGACGGTGTGGGCAGGGGGTGGGGGGCCTCCAGGTGGGGGGCTGTGAACCTTGACCTCTGCAGGGTGAGGAGGAACAAAGGACAACGCAAATGCACAGACTCTGACATAGGAGGGGGCTTGCTGGGAGCGGAGCAGCTACAGAGCAATGGGCAGGGGCCACCCATGAAGTGAGGGGAGAGGCAGAGAGAGCTGTCACACAGGTACCTGTAGACCGTGAGGAGTGTGGATTTCATGCAGGAAGCTACTGGAGGATTCCACAGGCGGGGAAGTGATATGGTTTGATTTACATCTAGAAAAAACCAGTCTCTTACCTTGTTGGCTGCAGTCTTGGGGTGGCTTGGAGGCAGCAAGGAGTAAAGGAATGGGGAAGAAGGCACATCATCTGGAAAGAGAGGAGGGGGGAAGGGAAGGAGGGAGGAAAAGGAGGACGTGTGATTTCCAGCCACAGGGAATAAAGCTCCTATCAGCTGGCCCAGGAGGCTGCTGGGATGCCTGCAGCCTTGGTAAATGCTGGGTTCCCTGTCCCCGCAGGGCAAGTTCATCCGAATCCATTTCGGCACCACGGGGAAGCTGGCCTCTGCAGATATTGAAACTTGTAAGTAGATGCTCGGGATAGGATGTCTCGGGGGGGAGGGGGGCAGCTTGGAAAACAGTGTTGTGTTGTGTTCACAGATCTGCTGGAGAAATCAAGAGTGACTTTCCAGCTCAAGGCTGAGAGAAGCTACCACATCTTCTACCAGATTCTTTCCAACAAGAAGCCAGAGCTCATAGGTGAGCAAATCCCCAGGAGGTCTCATCTTTCAGGCAGTTCGGCTCTGACATCACTGGTCCAGGTAGAGCCGCACCTATACACGGGGGACTCCACAGACAACAAAGTTCGTTTTAGAAATGAGATGTAGGTATATTGACAGTGACGTGCCAATTTGAAACAAAACAAAACAAATCCAATGGGCAGCAACAAGATGAAACCACTACTGAATTCAGCTCTGGTTTATAAACGCCTTCTGAGTAGCTAAGCATTTAATTAACATTTAGCGCCCCCTTGTGTTCAAGCACAGAAATCAATCTTTCATCAAATGCCTTGAGGCCAGTGCAAAATCAAGGCAGCCTGTGGAGAGTCCCTGCCCTTTGTTCTGCACCCTAGGGGCCTCGCTCTCCCGAGCCCTTTGGCTGTGTTTGCTCAGCCTTCTGGTCCCAAGCCTGGGAACAGGCTGCAGCTTTCCAACCTGTGTCCCTCTCCCCCAGACTCCACCAGTGTCCCTTTTAGCTGAACCTACTTCACTAAGCTCCATTCGAATGCAGAGCAAGAGACTCTAAATACTGCACTCTCCCTGGGTTCTTCCTCTACACTGCACGGGCTGGCTGCGCTGTGTTCCCCACACACTGTATATCCAGTCATAGCCTGAGCACCGAGAGGCTGTTTAAGAGATCTCGAACTCTAAATCCAATTTGGGCTCCAGAAGTAAGAGTTTCAAACCAGAACAGGAGCTCAAACGCACTGGGGTGGGTGTTCTCTTTGCATTTACGCGGCCTCCTCTAACCACTTCAGAGCTGCTGCTGATTACGACCAACCCTTACGACTACCCGTTCATCAGCCAGGGCGAGATCCTGGTGGCCAGCATTGACGATGCGGAGGAGCTGCTGGCCACGGATGTACGTAGAACAGACAGATGTGCGGGGTGCTCATCTTTGCCCCTGGGGTCAGCTGGCTGACATGCCGTTCTCTCCATGCCAGAGTGCCATTGACATCCTGGGCTTCACTGCAGAGGAGAAGTCCGGGCTCTACAAGCTCACGGGCGCCGTGATGCACTATGGGAACATGAAGTTCAAGCAGAAGCAGCGGGAGGAGCAGGCAGAGCCCGATGGCACTGAAGGTACAAAGTCATCAAGACAGGTATAAGCCAAGCATGTCAAACCCACGGCCGGTGGGTCACACACCGTGAGGTTTTCATGCCTGATGTAAGCCGAGGTCAGTGGGTATTCCACTGAGGCTGTTTGAACCTCTCCAGGGCTCAGAAACCTGTAGGCACTGTTAGCACCCATGTTTGCCGACCGGAGAGAATGGCCCGTTTCCAGCTGCCATGAGCAATGATAGGGCTTTCTGGAACTCCTCCTGCCTTTTAGACCATCCGCCATGTTCTCCGGCGACTTAGCTTCCAGTGGCCGCGTGAACGCCAAGTTTAGAGATAGGAAAAGTAAAACACCCGGAGGCAAACTGAGCCGCCTCTGCAGCATCTGGATGGTTCTCCAAGTGTCTCTTCTTCGTTGCCAAGCTTCAGTGCTTCCCTTTGATGGTCTTTCTTCTCTTGGCAGTGGCTGACAAGACCGCCTACCTGATGGGCTTGAACTCCTCGGACCTCCTGAAAGCCCTGTGCTTCCCCAGGGTGAAAGTCGGGAATGAGTACGTGACCAAAGGTCAAACTGTGGATCAGGTAGGCGGCCACTTCGGGGTGGGGCGGGGATGCAGGCCCACGATGGCCGCACCGGCAGACTCATCCGCTGGTCTTCCCCGCAGGTTCACCACGCAGTGAATGCCCTTTCCAAGTCAGTTTATGAAAAGTTGTTCTTGTGGATGGTCACTCGCATCAACCAGCAACTGGACACGAAGCTGCCCAGACAGCACTTCATTGGGGTTCTGGACATCGCTGGCTTTGAGATCTTCGAGGTTTGCGTTGCTCGTGTTCATGCTTTTCTGTGGCCTGCGTGAGGAAATTGGTTTTCATGATTCAGTAGGGGAGATGTTGAGGTGGCCAGCAAGTCATAGCATCACATCTTTTTTTTTTTTTTTCTTATTTTCACTTTTATTTTTATTTATTTTTTATCTTTATTGTTCAGTTTATTAATTACATTGTTTCCCCTTTTTATCCCCCTATAGCTTCCCTCCACCCTGTACCTATCCCACCCTCCACCCTCACCTCCCCCTCCCCACTGTCCTCTCCCATTGTTGCTAGATTTTTGTCCAGTCTCTTGCTGCACTTCCCACAACCCTTTTCTCCCCAAGAATTGTCAGTCCATTCCCTCTCTATGTCCATGTCTCTGTTATATTCACCAGTCTATCCTGTTCAACAGCCTATCAATTCACTTGATTTTTATGTTCATTTGTTGATAGATGTGTATTTGTTGTTGCTAGTTTGCACTTTTACCTTTTTCTTCTTCCTCTTCTTAAAGAATATCTTTCAGCATTTCATATAATGTTGGTTTGGTGGTGATGAACTCCTTTAGCTTTTTCTTATCTGCGAAGCACTTCATCTGACCTTCAATTCTGAATGATAGCTTTGCTGGATAGAGTAATCTTGGTTGTAGATTCTTGCTGTTCATCACTTTGAATATTTCTTGCCACTCCCGTCTGGCCTGAATCGTTTCTGTTGAGAAATCCGCTGACAGTCGTATGGGTGCTCCCTTATAGGTAACCAACTGTTTCTCTCTTGCTGCTTTTAATATTCTCTTTTTGTCTTTTGCTCTTGGCATTTTAATTATGATGTGCCTCGGTGTGGTCCTCTTAGGGTTCCTATATATTGGGGTTCGGTGCACTTCTTGGACTCCTAAGTCAATTTCTTTCACCAGGTGTGGGAAGTTTTCGGTCACTATTTCTTCAAATAGGTTTTCATTGTCTTGGCCTCTCGCTTTTTCTGGCACCCCTATAATTCGGATGTTGGTATGCTTGAGGTTGTCCCAGAGGCCCCTCACACTATCTTCAATTTTTTGGATTCTTTTGGTTTCTTGCTTTTTCAGCTGAGTGGATTTTCCCTCTTTGTATTTCAAATCTTTAACTTGGTTCTTGGGGTGCTCCAGGGCACTTTCAGGTCTTTGTATAATATTTTTTGTTTCAGTCAGTGTATGCTTAATTTCTGGTTGGTCCTTTTTCATATCCTTGAGAGTCTGCTTTATATCCTTGAGGGTTTCTTTCATTTCCTTGTAGGACTCATTCATTTCCACGTTGGTCTTTATCATTTCCACGTTGGTCTTAATAATTTCTTTGCAGCTCTTGTTTATATCCTGGAGGGTGTTGTTCATTTTCTTGTAGGACTCACTCATTTCCTTTGTGGTCTTGCTTATTTCCTTATAGGCCTCGATCTTTTGTTGGAACCTCTTAAAAAACCCTATAACCGTGGTTCTGAATTCCATGTCCAGTCGTTTTTTTTCCTCCATTTCTTTCACATCTGATTTCTTTCCATGTTGCTGCATGGTGGCTGCTTCCCTGAGTTGGTCAATTAGCTTTGTGTGGTAGACGTGCTACAAGGGACAGTGGCTCAGCCTCCCCAGTTACCTGAGGTGGATATGGGTTGCACAGTCTTGCTGAAGTTAAGCTCAGGTTAATCGTTGTTAGCACTTGGAGGGTTGACCTCCAGGCCAATTGTCTGTGAAGCTCAGCTGTGCTCAGGTTGGGTGGGCGGAGTCTCCGGGCCAAGCAGACAGTGTTAGCTCCGCCCTATGCGGCCCCAGGGACTCTGTGCCGGGGGCAATGGCTGCCAGCACCTCTGAGAGAGAGCAGCTACGGAGCTCCACCGGCTGCCGGTTGCCGGGGAATTCAGACTTTCCCAAAATGAGTCTGCATGCGCAATGTCTCACCCAGGATCGTAAAACAAAGCAGACTGACGGTTTTCCGAATGAGAGACAAGTCGCGGTGCGCTCTCTGCGCCGTCACGCAGCCGAGCTGTTCGCGCGAGCTGCCTTTCCACAAGCTGGGAGACCCGGCAGCACCCGAGCTTCGGCGTGCCCTCCCACTGTCCAGTTTTCACCCCTTGTGATAGTGGGTTCTCTGGACTTCGCCCAGAGCTGGAGAATCAGCCCAGTAGGACGCCTTTGTCTCCCCATTCGAGAAAACTGGCCGGTTTTCAGCCGCCCGCCCTCTCCGCGGCGTGCGCTCCAAACCTCTCTCCAGGCGAATCTTTCAACGCTGTCTGCCGCCGCTCCTCCGGGTCACAGTGTCTTATCTTCACTTTTATTTGTGGAATTTTCACTCGGCGAGCTTTCTGGTGATTCTGGAAGGTGTTTGTTCTTTCGTTAAGTTGTAGTATTAAAATTGCTGATTATGACGGCAAGATAGGTGTTTTGCCTTTGCCGCCATCTTAGTTCTTCCATCACATCTTGTAGGGAAACTAGACGGAAGGTGAATCAAGTAGAAGAGAATGTGAAGAAGGTTTGCGTTAATTTTAAGAGAGGTTGTATTACTTTAAGAGAGGGGATTATTTGTGTCAAGTATAATTTTAAAGGCATAGTTCAATGAATAAAAAAATATCTCATATGCAATTACTGACTTAGGGAGGGCCAAGCAGAGAAAGAATTTGATAATAAGCCAATCATGCAATATTTTACATAGATATTCTACTAGCATAGAGCCATTCATCAAAGTGTATATTTGGTGTCTACCTGATAGAAGACATGCAGGTAAATAAAAGGTGAGCTTAAAGTCTGTAGATGAAGATGAGAATTACATAAGGCGCACTGAAGAGTAACTGCAAAATACGACTGCCTGTGGTGGGTGCACAGGCGAGGCCCCGACCCTGGAAACCCAGGACAGGGAGACACACCTGCTAGACGAAGGTGCAGAGGAGACTCCAAAGAGGAGACATGACCTGAGCTTGGCCCTGGAGACTGACCATATCTGAAAGCAAAATGACTGGCTGGAGCCACGCAAAGAGCGGGGAGGTGGATGGGTCTTTGACTTCGAAAGAAGTCTAACTTTCACATGAACGTTGTATTTTGGTGTTAGTACAACAGCCTGGAGCAGCTGTGCATCAACTTCACCAACGAGAAACTGCAACAGTTTTTCAACCACCACATGTTCGTGCTGGAGCAGGAGGAGTACAAGAAGGAAGGCATCGAGTGGACGTTCATTGACTTCGGGATGGACCTGGCTGCCTGCATCGAGCTCATCGAGAAGGTATCCGATCTGTCCACTCAGTGGCTTCTCCTCGAACCCTCTGCCATTCACCACTGCAGCTCTTGTTTACCCACATGCATTTTGCCTTAATCTAGCCCATGGGCATCTTCTCCATTCTGGAAGAGGAGTGCATGTTCCCCAAGGCCACAGACACCTCCTTCAAGAACAAGCTGCATGACCAGCACCTGGGCAAGTCCAGCAATTTCCAGAAGCCCAAGGTCGTCAAAGGCAAGGCCGAGGCCCACTTCTCGCTGGTGCACTACGCGGGCACCGTGGACTACAGCGTCTCGGGCTGGCTGGAGAAGAACAAGGACCCCCTGAATGAGACGGTCGTTGGGCTGTACCAGAAGTCCTCCAACAGGCTCCTGGCACACCTCTATGCCACCTTTGCTACCACGGATGGTAACCGACTCCCCAGAGTGCCTTGTATTCATGCCTCTTCCTTCCAATTCAGGCCTCTTCCTTCAAATCCCTAGTGGCCCCCAAATCCCTAGTGGCCTGCTAACAAGCACACATCAATATAATTTCTTCCAGTTGACAGTGGAAAGAAGAAAGTTGCCAAGAAGAAGGGCTCTTCCTTCCAAACTGTCTCTGCCCTTTTCAGGGTAAGAAAAACACACGTTTATTTGCTTGTAGTTGGTTTGAGTCATTGCAAAATGAGCAATGTAGAGATTCTAAACTCAGTTATTGAAGAGCAGCAATGTAGTCTTAATCTGGTAACTGTCAGCTGGCCAGGTGCTGGTGTGATGATGTTTAATGGAGGTCTGACAGAGGGAGGACTGAAACTTAAGGATCATTTGGTTCTGTAACAAGCTGGGCTGGCTGGCCTGGGAGTGGGTCCTCCGCACACACTTTCTCACTTTCCCAAAGGGCTCAGGCAGGAGCACCTAATTCACTCAGGGGGCTGTGTACATCTCTTGAACTGATTTCAGGGGGCATTTTCTACTTCGTTAGTCTCTGGCTCACCGTGGAACAAAAGACTATTATGTAAGGTTGTGGGTTTTGTGTGTGTGTGTGTGTGTGTGTGTGTGTGTGTTGCCCACTCCTCTAGCCATAAGATTATTAAATGAAAGAGTCAAATAGCTCCATCATTCTTTAGAATCTATGATAAGTTTAAGATGCGAATCTTACTTTTCATTATACTATTTCTCTGTGTTTGTGAGAGCCTGCAGTAAGCTGTCGAATTCAATCTTTCTCTCTCAGGAAAACCTGAACAAGCTAATGTCCAATTTAAGAACGACGCACCCTCACTTTGTACGCTGTATAATCCCCAACGAAACCAAAACCCCAGGTGAGACGGCAGCAGATCTGTGGGCGGCGGCCAGTCTCCGGACATGCTGTGCTGAGCTGACGCCCTTGCTTCCTTCCTCAGGGGCCATGGAGCACAGCCTTGTCCTGCACCAGCTGCGCTGTAATGGCGTCCTAGAGGGCATCCGCATCTGTCGGAAGGGGTTCCCCAACCGCATTCTCTATGGGGATTTTAAACAAAGGTGTGTCATAAATATCCTGCATGATTAGCGATAAGATGTGCACATACTGGAATTTGAGAAATACTGATGAAAAACTCCACTCCAACAGATCCATTAGGGACCTTCTGTGTAAAATGAATAACCTTCCATGTGGCAACAGCGTACACACTTACTTCCTCCACATTTCCTCAGGAGCTTATCTGGTGTGCACGTGGCAGGACACCTGGACTGGGGATCAGGAGGCCTAGACTCTAGGCCATGACCCAGCATGTAATTATGGCGGCTTTCTTTCTCTTTCTGGACCTTGGCTTTCATGCCTACAGGAAGAGAGACTGAACTGGATGGTCTCTAAGGTTAATGATTTTGCTAATAGACTCTGATTGCTTCTGTGTCCACAATGGCAGATACCGAGTGCTGAATGCCAGTGCAATACCAGAGGGACAGTTCATCGACAGCAAGAAAGCTTGTGAAAAGCTGTTGGCCTCCATCGATATTGACCACACCCAGTACAAATTCGGACACACCAAGGTAGCCTCAGTTCTGACAGCTGTTAGCCTTTAGTCTCTTGTAGACTTCCACAGACACAGCATGCCGTCCTTCTCCCCTCTAAGGTGTTCTTCAAAGCTGGCTTGCTGGGAACCCTGGAAGAAATGCGTGATGACCGCTTGGCCAAACTGATCACTCGGACACAAGCTGTGTGCAGAGGGTTTCTCATGCGTGTGGAATTCCAGAAGATGGTGCAGAGAAGGTGAGTGGGGTCTTTATTCAAACAGTAGAGGTCTGGTACACGGGGGTAAGGGAGGGAGTGGGTGTGTCCCTCAGCCCAGCCTGCACCCTCTCCAATCTGGAATCCCTCAAGGGATGTCCAACTCCCCATTTAGGCTTGATCCCACTGAGATTGGGCCCAATTAGGCAGTCAGACATCCCTCTCACAATTCAGGACTGCTGGCTCCCAACTACTCTCCTGCCTGTCTTTCTGATTGCCCCTAACCACTTCTGCCTGCCAGCCTAATCACCCCCTAACCACTCTCTTGCCAGCCTGATGGATGCCTAACTGTTCCCTTGCCAGCCTGTTTGCCCTAACTGTCCTCCCCTGCAGGCCTGGTCACTCCTAACTTCCCTGCCCCTGTAGGCCTGGTCACCTCTAATTTCCCTCCCCTGTAGGGGCCTGGTCACCCCTAACTGCCCTCCCCTGCAGACTTGATCACCCCAACTGCCCTCCCTTGTAGGCCTGGTCCCTCCTAACTGTCCTCCCCTGCTGACCTGATTGTCCACAACTGCCTTCCCTTGCAGGCCTGGTCCCTCCCAATGGCTCTCTCCTGCTGGCCATCTTGTGGTGGCCATCTTGTGTCTACATGGGGGCAGGATCTTTGACAACATGGGGGAAGCCATCTTGTTGGAGTGATGGTCAATCTGCATATTACTCTTTTATTAGCTAGGACAGAGGCCTGGTGCATGGGAGGGGGCCAGCTGGTTTGCCCTGAAGAGTGTCCTGGATCAGGGTGGAGGTTCCTTTGGGGTTCGGGACAGGCTGGGCGAGGGGCCTGTAGTGGTTTACAGGCCAACCAACTCCCCCTGCCCCCACCCAAGGACACAAGTGGATGCCCTGGTATCTGGGATTTATTTATATTCTACAATTGAAACTTTGAAGCCTGGAGTGGAGCCAAGCCTTCTGCTCGTTCTGTGGTGGCAGCCATTTCTGTTGGGATTTGTTTATCTTCTATAATTGAAACTCTGTAGCCTGGATTGGAGGCCTGGGCTGGCCAGGGTGCGTGGAAAGCTTGGCTACCTCTATCACTTGGGAAACTCAAGCCTCCTTCCTCCTCCCTAGCCGCAGCCATCTTGGTTGAGTTAATTTGCATGCCCGTTCCTGACTGACTGGTGGGTGTGGCTGGTGAGCATGGCTTGTGGGTGTAACAGAGTGATGGTTAATTTTCATATTACTCTTTTATTATATAGGATTATATAGGATGAGCTCTTTTAAGAATGTGTGTGGGGGTGTGCTTCCTGAGAAATAACCGATATTTTGTTTTCAGGGAGTCCATCTTCTGCATCCAGTACAACGTCCGCGCCTTCATGAACGTCAAGCACTGGCCCTGGATGAAGCTCTTCTTCAAGATCAAGCCCCTCCTCAAAAGTGCAGAGACTGAGAAGGAGATGGCCACCATGAAGGAAGAGTTCCAGAAGACCAAGGATGAATTGGCCAAGTCAGAAGCAAAAAGGAAGGAGCTGGAAGAAAAGCTGGTGTCTCTAGTACAAGAGAAAAATGACCTGCTGCTCCAAGTACAGGCTGTATGTGTTTAGAAATCTTCTTGTTTTCACTTTTCTTCTAGAATTGGTTATTTAAGAAAACTAGAATTTTGGTGAAAGTTTTGCTTTTCGGTTCAGATGCTTCATAAAGAACTTCGTATATAACAAAATACTGAAATGTCACATGCCTTATCTCATTAAAGGAAATCATGATTCTTTTTTTAAAGGAAAGTGAAAACTTGTTGGATGCTGAAGAAAGGTGTGATCAACTGATTAAAGCCAAATTCCAGCTGGAGGCTAAAATTAAAGAGGTGACTGAGAGAGCCGAGGATGAGGAAGAGATCAATGCTGAGCTGACGGCCAAGAAGAGAAAACTGGAGGATGAATGTTCAGAACTGAAGAAAGACATCGATGACCTTGAGCTGACATTGGCCAAGGTTGAAAAGGAAAAGCATGCCACAGAAAACAAGGTACTCTCTTTGTGAGTCTTTCCAGTATGATGTTGTCATTGCAAACCAAACTGTATCACTTTTTACAGTTGCTTGTGGCTTCTTCTTAGGTTAAAAACCTGACTGAGGAGCTTGCTGGGTTGGATGAAACCATTGCAAAGTTAACCAGGGAGAAGAAGGCCCTCCAAGAGGCCCACCAGCAGGCCCTGGATGACCTCCAAGCTGAAGAAGACAAAGTCAATTCTTTGAGTAAAACCAAGAGCAAACTGGAACAGCAAGTCGACGATGTGAGTAAACACTGCTAGTTGGCAGTCCTGGAACTTCAGAGTTGAAAGAGCCCCTGTCCCCCCAAAACCCTTTGGCATAAAAGTATTTGTTCTCATAAGGAAATTATGCCTTTTGCAGCTGGAAAGCTCCCTAGAGCAAGAAAAGAAGCTCCGTGTAGACTTGGAAAGGAACAAAAGGAAACTGGAAGGAGACTTGAAGCTTGCCCATGAGTCCATATTAGATCTGGAGAATGACAAGCAACAGCTGGACGAAAGGCTCAAGAAGTATGTGCTCAAACCACTGGTTTCAATTTTACAACTTATTGAGTGATTTCAATTTTGTAAGTTACTGGTATTTTGTCTTCACACATGCTCCGTTTCCCGTTACAGGAAGGATTTTGAATACAGTCAACTGCAGAGCAAGGTGGAAGATGAGCAGAACCTGGGCCTCCAGTTTCAGAAGAAAATCAAAGAGCTCCAGGTAGGAGGTGTTTGGGATTTTTCTTTTATAGGCGGGTCACTCACCTGCATTGGGTGCTCTGTGCTACAAGCCATTTTGAGCACGTGGTCACACCATGGGCCTGCCTGCCTGCCTCAGTGGTTTCCTTTCTGCTCGGCTGCCAGAGCATGTGGATAGCTTTTTATATAATCTTAAGTAGAATACACAATTGAAGCGTTTGAGTCAACATTTCATAGACGGAACAATATCCTGGGTAACACCATGTTGGTGCAGGAAAAGGTCATATTAAAGAAAATTAGCAATCTTTCTATTTCTCTGGGAGTGGTTCCAGAACTGGTTTGTTAATGGGGATGGAAACTAGCCTGCTCCTGGCATGCCAAGTGAGTCTCTGGGGGGCTGCCTGGCTCATAGGCTCGCATCGAGGAGCTGGAGGAAGAGATTGAGGCAGAGAGGGCGACTCGAGCAAAGGCAGAGAAGCAGCGAAGCGACTATGCCCGGGAACTGGAGGAGCTGAGCGAGCGGCTGGAGGAGGCAGGAGGCGTCACCTCCACCCAGATCGAGCTGAACAAGAAGCGGGAGGCCGAGTTCCTGAAACTTCGCAGGGACCTGGAGGAGGCTACCCTGCAGCACGAAGCCACGGCGGCTGCCCTGAGGAAGAAGCACGCGGACAGTGTGGCCGAGCTCGCCGAGCAGATCGACAACCTGCAGAGGGTCAAGCAGAAGCTGGAGAAGGAGAAGAGTGAGTTCAAATTGGAGATCGACGACCTGGCCAGCAATGTGGAGAGTGTGTCGAAATCCAAGGTACCTGGGCACAATGCTCTGGATTAAAGAGACCCCTTGGGTCATTCAACTCCAAGACGGACTGACTTTTCTCCTCTTTCTCAATCTTTTAGGCGAATCTGGAAAAAATATGCCGGACTCTGGAGGATCAGCTAAGTGAGGCCAGGGGCAAGAACGAGGAGGCTCAGAGGAGCATGAGTGAGCTGACCGCACAGAAGTCTCGACTTCAGACAGAGGCTGGTGAGCGACAGGAGACAGGGAGGGGCAACACCTCAGGGAGCTCTACCAGGGGCAACTGGGCAAAACAAAAGGGTAGACTTTGTTTGAAGGAGAATTTCTTCAAAAGCACTTTTTCAGGAAAGAAACTATTGGAATAACCCAGGAAAAAAAAAAAGAGCTGTTTGAAATATTCTGAAGGAGGAGAACACAGAGTGTGAGTTCAGTCAAAACTGGAGAGAGCGGTAGGCCAGAAAGAGAAGGGGCTCAACTGTCACGTGATTTAAGCTCTTTCAGAAGTGATAGAACCTGAACTGAAAGAGGCTGAAAGGCAGAACTCGGACTAGAAACCAAGCCCCACGGCCTTCCTCCTTCTTGCTGCACATGTTTTCCGGTTGTCTGCGATCAAGACAATGAGTAAAGGAACACGGCCACTCTGTTCTGGGTGTGCAACACAAACACTAGGGCCATTATTGGGGGCTTTCCCTGGCCATGTGGCTTCCCCAGTGCTGGTCCTGCAGCCCCTCATCACAGGTGGATCAATCCCTCACCAGCAGCCACAAGACAGTGAAGACCGGAAGTTTAGTTGCCATTCCAAAATAATTTTTGGGTTCTAGAGTCCTAAAGCCTCTCTCCCCCTCTTTTCTTCTCTTATCTCCTTATGCATGCAAACCCAAACTTAGCATATTCCTCCAAGACATTAGCTTCAAATCGTTAGCAATATCGAGTCCTTGGAAAAGCACTATTTCCCTTAATGACAAATCGACAAATAGCTGGAAACGCCAGCCACTGGGAGGCCTGGTGGGAGTGTTTACACTGGTCATGCCTAAATTTACACTTGTCCTCATGAGTTATGTTGGCAAAGTCACTTCACATTTCTAATCATTTGCAATAATACTTACCAGGTTGGGCTTCCACTTTCCTTCTCATGGATTCACCCCTTTACCCCCAAGAAAGGACCACACCTTATCATTTACTCTTTCCCCTGATCTCACAGTGCCTTACACACAGTAGGAGCTTTTAAGTGAATGAATGAATGTACTAATGAAACATTTCTTTCTGGACACAGGTGAGCTGAGTCGTCAACTGGAAGAAAAGGAAAGTATAGTATCCCAACTCTCTAGGAGCAAGCAAGCTTTCACCCAGCAAACAGAGGAGCTCAAGAGGCAGTTAGAGGAAGAGAACAAGGTATGCATCTGAGCGAGCGCTTCTCTGAGTTAATTTTCAAGTACCACCGGGCAACTTTGTTCAGTAGGTGATGAGAAGAAGAACAGCCTTGGATTGTGTCATGCGCATGGCATTAAAATATCAATCCTCCAAGGGCTCTTCTCTTTCTTAACGATTTTTAGGCTAAGAACGCCCTGGCCCACGCCCTGCAGTCCTCCCGCCACGACTGTGACCTGCTGCGGGAACAGTATGAGGAGGAGCAGGAAGGCAAAGCCGAGCTGCAGAGGGCACTGTCCAAGGCCAACAGCGAGGTCGCCCAGTGGAGGACCAAATACGAGACGGATGCCATCCAGCGCACAGAGGAGCTGGAGGAGGCCAAGTGCGCACCTCTATTTACCTTTAGAAGAACTTGAACCCTTCAATAGCGGGCACTGACTTTACAACTACTAGGGAATGAAGTTGTTTTGTGACTAGATGTCCCCTCATCTCATGCTTTTGCGTGTGGTGCTGTGCCATTGGAGGAACCTGCCTTAGCGCATTTCCTAAGACAAGCCACTTTGATCTTGGCTGGAGGCAAGGCAGGCTGTGGGTTCCTGATTTCTAGCTGCCAGGAAGCTCTCCTGAGCTTAGGAAAGCAAATACATGTTTGAATCACAAGGTTAGTGATTCCAACATGATGAATAGCGATGTCCGAGAGGCTTGAAACTGAAACAGCATCTGCTTCTCTTTCATGTCCTCCAAGGAAAAAGCTTGCTCAGCGCCTTCAAGATTCCGAGGAGCAGGTTGAGGCAGTGAACGCGAAGTGTGCTTCCTTGGAGAAGACCAAGCAGAGGCTTCAAGGGGAGGTCGAGGATCTAATGGTGGATGTGGAAAGAGCCAACTCCATGGCCGCGGCTCTGGACAAGAAGCAGAGGAACTTTGACAAGGTTTGCGGTTAGCCCTGTGCGGGGTCAACCCTGTGTTGCCAAGCTCAATGATGCGAGGAATACCTGTGGTCGTGTGAGGAGGAGTTGGGTCCCCTCCTGCCCCTGCTGCACAGAGCACTGTGAACTTGGGCCAGTCCCCAAACTTCACTGAGCTCTGGCTTCCTCATCTGCAAAGTGAATGGGAGTGGGATGGGGCTGGAGTTCTTTTCAAACATTGTCAGTGGAGACAAACACGTTTCTACAAATATTTTCTTCACCCCTCCCCCCGTCCCCCTGCCACACACACACACTGGGTGGCCGATGTGCAGGAATAGAACCTGGGCACTGGGAGAAACTTTCTGGGAGCCCCCCTGTGGGATGGCAGGCAGATAGGTTGAGTTTTAATGAAATAGTTACAAGTGCAGGCCCATTTTCATGTTGGGAAAAGGGTAATTATGCTCAGCTAGTTCCTTCTCAGAGGATCCATTTAGTTTTTGGAGACAGTTGTCACTGATCAGTTATGGATCTTGAATAAGTCCACAGTACAAAATCTTGGCTAGTCCACCAATGAAGAGCAAGGAGCTAGGCAAGACACACCTCAACTGTGAGCTTTCCCTTAGGGTGGTATGCAATTAGAAGCTGGGGGCGGAGCTAGTCAGCAGGTCGCCTCTCCTCCTGTCCCAGGTGCTCGCAGAATGGAAAACGAAGTCCCAGGAGAGCCAGGCGGAGCTGGAGGCGGCCCTGAAGGAATCCCGCACCCTGAGCACCGAGCTCTTCAAACTGAAAAACGCCTACGAAGAAGCCTTAGATCAGCTTGAAACTGTGAAACGAGAAAACAAGAACTTGGAGCGTAAGCGGTTTAAACCTCCCGAAAGCTCCCTCTCACAGCTGCTGAGTGTGTGGGAGAGGGTGGCGCCAGGCTCCCATTTCTGGAAGAGTGTTCATGGGAAGGGCTATTTTGGGGTCTTTCTCTCTAGAGCATCTTATCTGTAGGAGACAGCCCTCAGAATTGTAATAAACCAGTGAAAGGAAGTAGGTAACGCTGCCTGCCCGGGAACCCGTGCAGAGGTGTTCAAATGCATCACAACTCACTTCCTTGCAGAGGAGATAGCAGACCTCACAGAACAAATTGCTGAAAATGGCAAAACCATCCATGAACTGGAGAAGTCAAGAAAGCAGATCGAGCTGGAGAAGGCAGACATCCAGCTGGCTCTGGAGGAAGCAGAGGTGAGTGGGCGCTGGGGCGGCGCAGGAGCCATGAGGCCATGATGGGCGCCCCCTGGAAAGCTAGCTGGCCCCACTGTCTTCATTTTTGCCTCTGTAGAACCCACAGTCTGAAGTCTGCATCCTTCCTATCAAACAGCATGACTGCAAGGGTGAATGAGATAATACTGTGAATTGTCTTAAATGTATTGGGAAAAATCATTACATTAAAATAGGTGTAAAAATGAGATTTTACAGAATCTTAGATGAGTTTAAAATATGCACAAGGCTGTGGTTGCCCAGTGGATTGAGCACTGTCCCATGGACCAAGGGGTCACAGATTCGATTCCAGGTCAGGACACATGCCTGGGTTGCAGGCTTGATCCCCAGTTGGGGGTCATGCAAGAGGCAGCCAATCAATGCTTCTCTATCATCGTTGATGTTTCTATCCCTTCCTCTCTGAAATCAATAAAAATATTTTTTAAAAAAAGAAATAGGATCACTTAATGTTATCATTTCCTGATGATATAACCTAAACAAATAATAAGGAAACATTTCATATCTGCACTGAAGATAAATTAGGGATTTGGAATTGCAGAGTTAGGGTGATGAACATCCTATTGAAGCTTTATCACCAGGAAGGGCAGTGTAGCAGGCATGGCACCATCCCCAGCACTATTCCTGTGTTTTGTTCTTTAAAGGCTACCCTTGAACACGAAGAGGCCAAGATCCTCCGAGTGCAGCTGGAATTGACACAGGTGAAATCGGAAATCGATAGAAAGATCGTCGAGAAAGATGAAGAGATTGAGCAGCTGAAGAGAAACTCGCAGAGAACGGTGGAGATGATGCAGAGCGCGCTGGACGCTGAAGTGCGCAGCAGGAACGAGGCCATCAGGATCAAGAAGAAGATGGAGGGGGACCTGAATGAAATTGAGATCCAGCTGAGCCATGCCAACCGCCAGGTTGCCGAGACCCTCAAGCACCTCCGGGGTGTCCAGGGACAGCTGAAGGTTTGAGAGTGATCCCGGAGGGAAACCTCTCCTGCCTCCAACACTCAAAGGGATCCTAATGCTGACCTTCAATGAGACCTTTCCTTTCTCTCTGGCTAGGACACCCAGCTACACCTGGATGACGCTCTCCGGGGCCAGGAGGACCTGAAGGAGCAGCTGGCGATCGTGGAGCGCAGAGCCAACCTGTTGCAGGCCGAGGTGGAGGAGCTGCGGGCGTCTCTGGAGCAGACGGAGAGGGCCCGGAAGCTGGCCGAACAAGAGCTCCTGGACTCCAACGAGAGAGTGCAGCTGCTGCACGCCCAGGTGAGCACGGGGAGGAGGGGAGGCAAGGGGAGACTCAGCCCCCGATGCCTGGGTAACCCTGCTCCTCTCACCCTAGAACACAAGCCTCATCCACACTAAGAAGAAGCTGGAGACAGACCTCATGCAGCTCCAGAGCGAGGTTGAAGATGCCAGCAGGGATGCAAGGAATGCAGAAGAGAAGGCAAAGAAGGCCATCACAGATGTGAGCTTTCCCTGGAGACTGTGTGGCTGCCCTGACCGTGTCATTAAAGCCCCTGCCCTCTCCCAACCCCGAGATAGTTTCTCTTAGGCAGGTGGGGCTCCCCCAGGGCACACGTGGGGTGCATTCTGCTCTGAAACCACTGCCCACCTCCCTCAAACACAGCTGACCTCTGCAGCATATTTAAAAGATGGATATGAGAAATATGGGAGCATAAAGAGGAAAAAAAAAAAAAAGACGGGGAAGGATTACATTCTGTCTCTTATGTCCAAGGGGCTATGCTCTTCTCTCCTTCAATATATGACTTATTCCAAATATAAAAGTGAGACCATCAGCTGTCAATATCCCACCACATTTCACCTCATGTGAAGCTTGGGTGGCTCTTAACAGCACCTAAAGCTTTCTGGGTTCAGATGTCTTCTCACCAAGGCCACAGCGCTAACAACGCCACCTGCTGCCAGAGGAGGACATTACCTTGCAACTATTTTGCTCTCTTGCTGGTTCACACACACCCTGATTCCCTAGAGGCCTTCCCTTAACCTCCCTACCGCCATACCTGTGATGCAAGGTATCAAAGCAATCTTCTCTACATTTCAGATTCTTTTGAAAAAAAAAATGTATTGGTGATTACGGTGATAACAAAAGAATTTCCTTGGGTGGACAAAGTTCCAAGGAGGCCAGTTTAAGGAAGAGAAGAAAGCATTTCCCCTCCAGTCCCTGCGGTTCCTTTCTGTGCCTGGTGTAGCCCACTTCATGTTCTCTATGGAAGGATGGGCTCATCATCTTACCTATGACACTTTCTGTTAGTGTGTCTCTGGTCTTCTGGCCACCCAGGTTTGGGCAGCTCCTCGGCACTTGACCCCTGCCTGCACCTTAGTGGCTGTGATTGGCTTTGCAGGCGGCCATGATGGCCGAGGAGCTGAAGAAGGAGCAGGACACCAGCGCCCACCTGGAGCGGATGAAGAAGAACCTGGAGCAGACGGTGAAGGACCTGCAGCACCGTCTGGATGAAGCTGAGCAGCTGGCCCTGAAGGGCGGGAAGAAGCAGATCCAGAAGCTGGAGACGCGGGTACTCAGAGCGTAAACAGCTTCCTAGCTTCTCCCATTGGTACTCCAGCCCCAGACTAACCCCCACCCCAACTGTATCCCCAGATCCGAGAGCTGGAGTTGGAACTCGAAGGGGAGCAGAAGAAGAACACCGAGTCCGTGAAGGGGCTGCGGAAATATGAGCGGCGGGTCAAGGAGCTAACTTACCAGGTGAGTGGGAAGAAAGCTGAGACACCCTTTGTCTCTGTGAAGTGCAAACGACACCTCGGGTTCCGTCTTCGAAATATAGGAAGACACGCTTCAGCCCCAGGAAGCTGGCTGGACTTCATGCCGCTCTCCGTTTCCACGTCCCATTTCTAGAGTGAAGAGGACAGGAAGAATGTGCTGCGGCTGCAGGATCTGGTGGACAAACTGCAAGTGAAAGTCAAGACCTATAAGAGGCAGGCGGAGGAGGCGGTAAGGCAGCCGCGTGCGCGGCTTAGGCCGGCAGCCTGCCTGCTCCTCTCGGGCAGTGCACGCTGGCCTCACCTTCCCCGGGCGCTTTGGTTTCAGGACGAACAAGCCAACGCTCACCTCACCAAATTCCGGAAAGCTCAGCATGAGCTCGAGGAGGCTGAAGAGCGTGCCGACATTGCGGAATCTCAAGTCAATAAGCTTCGTGCTAAGACCCGAGACTTCACCCCTAGCAGGGTAGGTGGCTCCCGAGGGAGCTAGGTGCAGAGCAGCAGATGCGTGCGGGACTCACAGGCTGTGATGCCTGGGAAGGACCTGCTGTGATGCAGACGTTTTTGCACTGGAAGGGGCCCGAGAGAACCCTCAGCGTTAGAGCTGGTGGGCCCTGGGTTCAGCAAGGGAAAAGGTTTGCCTAAGGTCACGTAGCTGAGAACAACCTTGCTAGAACCCAGTTCTGAGTCGCACTGAAAGACACACCATTCTGGGCAGGAACATCTCATGTAGATACCTGCAGGCGGAGGCCCAGTGTGGGGGGCTAGTTCCTTCTGAGGGCCAGTTTCTCATCTCTGGGTGAGTTCCTCCACGTGTGCCATTGTGCATTCTCCTGAAATCCAAAAAATATCCCATGTACACTGAAATATACAAGCAAGCAACTGCCTGACACTTGCCAGGAGTGGCACAGGAGACAACGTGTTTGCCACATGCCTGCTGTCTTTGCAGATGGTGGTCCATGAGAGTGAAGAGTGAGCGACCCTCTTTTGGAACAGGCAGAAGATATGCAAAATGTATATTTTCAAGGTTCCTGGCCATCTTACCTAATTTCCATGTGACTGCTTTTCACATGCAATAAACTTTTCTTTGTTTTCAGTCAGGGGCTCCTTTATTGTTTTCTTGTTGCCATGGGGTAGTGGTTCATTGTGTTTGGCAATTTTAATGCTCAATGTTGAAATCTCAGTAAGCAGATGGCTTGATGTGTGTGTTTGTGGAGACAGGTGTGTGTTTTTCAACTGGTGCGTGTATGTGGAGACAGGGAGAGATTGCTCTTGTTTAAATTTGAGATGAGATCAGAAAGAAAAAGCGCTCCTAGGGCAGCAGTCGGCAAGCTGCGGCTCACAGCCACATGTGGCTCTTTGGCCCCTTGAGTGTGGCTCTTCCACAAAATACCACGGCCTAAGCAAGTCTATTTTGAAGAGGTGGTGTTGGAAGAAGTTTAAGTTTAAAAAATTTGGCTCTCAAAAGAAATTTCAACCGTTGTACTGCTGATATTTGGCTCTGTTGACTAATGAGTTCGCCGACCACTTTCCTAGAGTAACCCCAGCTTTGGCATTGGGAGGCAGGAGAGGAGGAGGAGTTTGTCAAGAGGCATTTCTCAATATGGCATGACGGAAACCCAAGTTGAATAAGGTTATAAGGCAAGAATTCCCCTCCCTCAATTCTCTCAGGAAACCTCTGGGAAGTCAGTTGATCAGACTTCACACCAGCATGGTGCTAACCCTTAGAAATGCACAAAGGAAAAACACACATGAGTAACCTGCCCCTGGGTCCTGGGCTAGGTCTACACTAGTTCAAAGCCACACAACAGAAAATCTTAGCCCTTACCCAGGGTAAACCTGTCTTTTTCTTAAAATACAAAGTAAAGTAGGAAGTCAGAATAACTCTCTGGCTGACATGCTGCTTGAAACAGCATCTTCTAAATTAGAACCACTTATTGTCATATTTAAGCTTACCAGAAAGAGTTGTGAAGTTCCCTTCTTTATCTGATTCTAAAATATTGGAGAAGAATTAAAGGCCCAGGAGTATCGGCACCCAGCACCAAGTTCAGCACCTGCGGGATTTGTCATTATAGAGAGGAGGCCACTAATGAGGTCAGACTTGCCTATCAGTGACTTCAGATAATTCTGTTCCAAAGACCACTTTGTTTTGACTTGCTTTCAATATTCCCAGACATCGCTGTGACTAAAGCTGAGTGTCCTCCTGGGGGTTCTGTCCCTGAAAGGGAATCGCAGCAGTGACAGCAAGTCTGAGCCAGGCCCGAGGCGTGCCATGGGCTAGAGTCCTCAGAGCCTCCCAGGACTTCCTGGTGCTGCCTTCTGTGGAAAGGGCAGGGTAGACAAAGCAAGTGGGTTTCTCCTTACAGAGCTTTCAGTTGGTAAAGAAGGGATGGGAGAACTAGAATAGCGTCATTTTTATGTGACTCACAAATCTCAAGTGAATGATGCCTGATAGTATCACAAAAATATGGACAACCAGACATTATATGCCTCATGATGGGAGTGCATGCTACTGCCTGGGGAGAATTCTTGCTCCACAATCTAACTTGGGTTTGACCCAAGTTAGATGTCATCACCAACTTATAGGAAATGCAAGGGATCCAAGACGCAACCAATAAACTCAGGATGTGAGGAACTCAATGACAAACCATCTAGTTTTTTCAATAAATAAATTGCAAGGAAAAGATATAAACGAAATAGAAGAAGGAAATATAGATTATAGATTAAAATAGATTTAATAGACCTATCCATCAATTGCAGTGCATGGGTCTTGTTAGCACACACACACACACACACACACACACACACACACACACTGTCTCTCTCTCTCTCATACCCCAATTGGTAGAACTTGGAAATTGAATATTTTACGATGATATGGCATTATCACTCATTTCCAAGATGTAATGTGATATTGTGATTATGTTTTCTAAGATAGTCTTTCTCTTTAAAAAACATACTAAAATACAAATAAGAAAGGAAGTGAGAGAAAGGAGTCAGGAAGGGAGGGAAGAGGGAGGACCATTTTTGAAGTGAACTTGTGTTATAGAATTTCTGATACTGAGAGTTGAGAAGAGAGGCCCCTGATGCATTTTACACAAAACTGGCCACAAACTTGAAAACCTCTGAGGCATAAGACCTGACATGCCCACTCATGGGCCAAGCATCAAAGGGGAGGAGTTGGGGTGTGAAAGCTATCCATGACCATCTCTGTGAGTCTGATTTTGAGAAGGATATAAATGGAAGAATTCATTTTCTAAGAGTTAGTATTATGACCAGCTCCACCAGTGTTCATTTATTCCATAAAGCAAAGAATGCCCTGCACTGTAAAAAACACAGCCCTGTTTCAGCGGAGAGAAAAATAAAAGCACAAATCTCATTCCCAAGAAGGACCTGCTGGGCCACCCACAGCAGAGGAGCCTGTCGGGGATGGAAAGGGTGAGCTCAGCCACTATTTACTGAACTCTTAGCCCGGCTTTCGGCATGTCCTGCCTCACGTCACTGGTGTAACAACTCAGCGATAGCTCTGCTTTCCAGCTGAGAAAAAAACAAGACACAGCATAACTTGCTCAAGGCCAAAGTACAGAGCTGGGACTCCTTGTAGACCCCACAACTCCTTCACACTCAACAGGCTGCCCCCCCTCCCCCCCGCGCCCGAAGCTGCGGGACACGTGAGAAATGCCTTGAGGAGTGGAGCAAGGGGCAAGGTGTGCTACCACTAGACAGATAAAGCACAAAGCACGTGGTTTTTGTTTTTTGACTGTTGGCTGTTGGTGTTACCTTCCCCCAGGCATTCCACTATAACCCTTCTCTTGCCCCTGGCTCAGCCTGCCTGTCTTGGGGTCTACTGGTTCTTTTGCACACAAGCCCATGCATAGGAGGCCCCAAAGGGCAAAAGGTCCCCCCTCTCCCAGCTAGCTTCTTTTGGTGGAACCCCACTATCTCCAAGTAAAAGGCCATTTTAAATTACTTTTTCTAAAAGGACTCAATTTTCCCTTTATTATTATTATTTTTATTTTCTCCACTGTAATCCTTATAGTATCCAGAAATCTCTGACTTTCTGAATTCTGTACTGTGTCCCAAATCTCATCGCTGTAGATTTCCATTTTTATTATTGTAATAATTTATTAATTGCACAAGAAATACATGCTCAAGTGCAGGATTAAAAACCACCTGTCAACTGTAAAAGGGTAGCCAGCTAGGAGGGTAGGCTCCTTCCTTATTGGGAACAGATGGATCTTGACTGACAATTGTCAGGTGGCCCCTTCTTAAGGACATGGAGGGACACAGGGCTATAAGAGGAACATGCCCTTAGAGGGGCACAGGCTAGGAGGGCAGCCCCGCCTCTCTCCATGGCTGGGTCTCGGTGACAGCTGAGAGCTTTAGTAGAGCAAGGGCCTTGGAATGTGGGCTGAGGAAGCCGCCCAGGACACGGAGGTCTATTTCACTGGGCCAGTAATCCCCCTGCTAAAAACGGCGAGGCTGAGTAGGCCCTGTGGCTGCTTGCTGGAGCCCCACCAGCGATCAGGTTACCCCCGCGATGCTGAGACATTCCGGAGGTGCTCAGGGCCTGGCAGCAGCCCCGAAGAGGGGGGCCCAGATGGCGTTGGGTATTTTTAGCCAAGATGTTTCAGCCCTTCCATGGCAGTGAGCAAGGAGCCCCGGCGCCTGGGCATTGGGGAGCCTTCTCCATGTTCTCCCTCCTTCAGGACCTCGCAGAGATGTGGGGAGCAGATGATAAGCACCCCCAGGCAACCTTGGTCAAATACCCTGACACCAGCTTGCTGAGAGAAGGGGCAGCTTCGGTGAAGAACATGGACTGCTGTTACCAGCACAGGGCGACCCAGGGACCCAGGAATACAACTGAAGCTCAAGGACAGTGAAGGAAATAAAAAGACAGCAAATCATAATGCTGAAAAACAGAGGAATGGGATGGGTGATATGCTTTTGTAGCCTGAGACCAAAAGAAAGCCAATTCCTCTAGCAATGTACACAGCAGGTGCTCAATAAGTGCTTGAACTGGATTCCTGGGAGAAAAAGTGAAGTGGTGGGGGAATCAGGTGCTCTGGAGTGAAACACATACTTTTTTTGCTGGCTTTCTGCTCTGCGCATCTTATATAATAAAAGGCTAATATGCAAATTGACCTAATGGTGGAACAACTGGTTGCTATGATGTGCACTGACCACCACCAGGAGGCAGACGCTTAATGCAGGAGTGCCC
Organism: Antrozous pallidus; assembly: GCA_027563665.1. Classification (NCBI taxonomy): domain Eukaryota; kingdom Metazoa; phylum Chordata; class Mammalia; order Chiroptera; family Vespertilionidae; genus Antrozous; species Antrozous pallidus. The sequence goes on from CM050526.1 coordinate 9,651,777, forward strand.
CCTGTTGATCAGTGTGCTCCCACAGCCAACCTCCCGGGGCTGGCCAACCTCCCGTGGTCTCTTCCCCCCAGCCTAGTGGGCCAGCCCAGATCAGCCCCCATCAGGACTGGGCGAGATGGCCCTCATCAGCCAGCTAGGCCAAGGAACCCCACCCATGCACGAATTCATGCACTGGGCCTCTAGTCAGTGATAAAAGCCAGAGTAAGCCAGAAGCCATTCTTTACAAATCTGTGAGCAATCCAGCCATGAACCTGATTTTCTTGGCTTTCTGAAGCCATGGGTGTGGGCACAGCTGTTCGCAGTCCCCGGGCTATAAGCCTGAGGAGGGCATCAGGTGTCAGAGGAGGCCCGAGGGGGCAAGGTGCTACCTTGTGGAGCAGGAGCCTACCAGCTGCTGTGCCTAACACCAAAGCCCCCACTGGGCTGGAGCTCCAGGTCTGGTTTCTTTACACATTTATGGGCTCACCTATCATTTACCAACTGCCTACTACATGCCTGAGACAGGAAGCAGAAGTCTCCAAGAAAGCTAGACCTGTAAAAGGGAGACAACGCCTGGTTTGAAGTCTCAAGGCTGGGAGTAGGGATGGCAGGTGGGTGGGTGGAGGGACAGAACTTTCCAAAAAGGACTCACCCTCAGTCCCTCACGAGATTAGCATCACAGCAGCTGCTCCTATTTGAGGGCTGGTCTCTGTCCCATGAGCAGCAGGTGTGCAGACCCGAAGAACAAGGCACAACATTTGGGTGCTTAGTGTGGAGGCATCCTGGCATTCATTCCTAGGGGGGCAAAAGCCAGCCTTTCACAGAATGGCTCTCAGCCAGAAACAAAATTTCCTTTTTCTTTGCTTCCACAATAGCCACCTGACCTGTCTCATCTGCACAGCAGGCTGCTGGTGTGGGATGGAGCCCCTCTCTGAGTTACAGAGGGCAGGGGACATGTTCTACTCATAGCTCACATTCCGCTCCAGGAGAAGTCCACAGAGCAGAGCAGAGTCGGGGAGGCAGAGAGAAGCTGCCCGCGCCTCAGAATCCACCTTCTTCGCGTCCGTGCCTGGCTGTGTTGAACTCGCTTGCGCGCCACCAGACACCACTGCAGGCCCTCTTCAGATGTACAGTATCCACCCCAAGCCACGCGTCCCTCAGGCAGCAAAGGCATCGTCTTCACACATGATGGACCCTGAAGGAAAGTGAATGAAAAGGACACAAGTTTTTACTTTTGAAGTGACTTGCTTTCAGTTCCACAGCAAATCCAGACCACACCAAGGTCCCATATGTAGTATAATCATGTAATCAGTGACCTAAACATACACACTGATTACATTTGGTGGAGCTGTTTGGGGTTCAGAAGTATGGGGTCCCTCATTAGTAAAAGGTCACGAGTAGTCTCTCATGGCCAAGGGAGCTCGTTCTCACCTTAAAAAACTCCCCACCATATTCTTATTGATTTCAGAGAGGAAGAAGAGAGATGGAAACATGAATGATGAGAGAGAATCATGGATTGGCTGCCTCCTGTACACCCCCTACTGGGGATCGAGCCTGCAACCCGGGCATGTGCCCTGACTGGGAATCAAACCTGGACCTTCTGGTCCATAGGTTGATATGCACTGAGCCACGCCAACGAGGCTTGCGCTCCCCTTTGAGAAGTTCGCTGGGACAAGGCTGAGCAAGAGCCACTCCCGTTGGGAAGACCAGCACTTCAGCTGGGACCTCGGCAGGGTCTGGGCAACCAGAGGGAGCCTAACAGAAGTGTCTCAGCGCGTTCTTCTCCTTTCTTCCGTGTTCCCCCCAGGAAGAAGTCAGAGGGCAGTACCAGCCAGGCTGCCCCCCAAACCTGGATCAGTCCTTTTACTAATGAGGGACCGCATACTTCTGAACCCCAAGCAGCCCCACAGGCCAGCTTTCCCATCCTGACTCTGATCCCAAAGCCATTTTTGCGCCTAAGATTGAGTGCTGGCTTCTGGGTTCCCTGTCCGTCTTCCCCGAGGTTCTGTGCCTTGTGACCCTGACAGTCTGTTGCTTTGGTTTCAGTATCCCGAAACTGCGGTTGCAGATGGAGGCGGGCCTTTTTCTTGGTGTGAGCTGTCTCTGTAAGGGACGATTATAGCAGTTCCGTGTTTCAAGCCACCCCCAGCTCCTGAGGTGAAAGGTGGCTTGAAGGATCGCCATTGCTGCACGGAATGGCACAAGGAAGAGGCAGTTTCCACAGGAGCCTTGCCTCCCTCTCAGGGTCTCGCTGGAGCAGCGTTAGGCTTTCAGGCTGGTGATGTGAAGGTGGGACCCACATGGTCTGCAAACCCTTTGGCCAGGAGAGTGTGTAGGGTCAAGGCAGCCAAGGCCACTGCCAAATCCATTAAAATTAGCTGATACAGCTTAGCCCTCAGTTCTGTTCAAAACACCGTCAGATCTAGCAGGCTCGGCCCAGGCACCGCTAACGCCTCAGATGAGTACTCATGCCTCACAATGACACTTGAGAAGTGTGGCTGCTATCTGTCCACGCCCCCCCCTGCCCTGCCCCCTCCACTAGGACCACTTCCACTTATTGAAATCCTAATGCGCCTCAGACTCTGTGGTTCCCCCGACCTGCTAGTCATCATGCCCTGAACTGGCATCTATCTGCACACTAGGATTGAGATGTGGCTCTAGACTGGCTTTTTGGTTTTTAACAGGCCCCAGGCCCTCAGGAAGGTTTATTAGCACTATTAGCCCTTTCTGATTCTCAGGTTTGGGGTGAAGCCCAAGACGTTACATTCCCAACAAGCTCCCAGGTCCTGCTGCTGCTAGCCAGGGAACCCACTTTGACAACCACGCCTTGGATCATTTCTCAGAATCTTTCTAGTTCCAAGAGCCTTTTTTTTCTTCTTTATTTAATTCTCTGAGTGAAGCCTCAGAGTTGTTTCCTTGTTAATCTACTTGGACACTCACAAACCTTTATTCACTCACCGGAGGATCTAATATTCTGTGAATTAATTAGCAGCATATTATTATATGCTAAGTTATTTCACATAGATTGTTTGTTCTAAAAGATTGAGAACAAGCCACACACTAGGGCTGGTGCGGCCCCCCCCTCACCACCCGCGTGGGGCACTCCGGACGGACAGACAGACGCTGTGGGAGGAGCAGCCTGGAGACCTGAGAGGAGCACGTTTTGTGTCTCCAGAGCTGCTTTTCGGGCTAGTCCCGGAGCTGGAGACGTGTTCCCAGGATGCCGGCCAGGGCAGGGGCCACAGAGGGGTCTGCACCCACCCTCTTATTTCCCAGATGAGGATGCAGAGAATAGGTGGTGGTTTCAAGGTCACCCCACCTGCTCTTGGCAGCGCTGAAACGAAAGGAATTTCCTACCCTGGGGGAACCCAGCCCTCAGGAACTGTTAGGGGCCCCCTTTCCCCACCTCCTGGCCCAGAGTCTGCCGCTAGGTGGCGCCACTGCTCTGCCAGCCGGCAGCCTTCAGCCAGGAGTTAAAGCAGCGAAGTTCTTGGGGCCAAGCCGAGCCCAGGCTCCGGAGAAGGGGAGGGAGCTGGGGACGCTCTCCCTCTGGCTTTCCCTGCTCCTTGGCAGAGAAGTTCAGACAGCGCCACATCAGAGTCAGAGTCGAAGCAAAAGGAAAACCCACTAACACCATCCGTTCTTAGTTAAAATGTTGATAAATTAATGAGGTCAGCCGCATTAATTTTGAATGAAAAAAATACTGTATGGAGATAGTAATATTATTAATTACCAAGTCCCCCCCCCCCCCCTAAATTTTGCATCACTTGCCTCACCCCAGCCCCTGCCTGGCCAGAGCAGCAGGCATAGTGCCAGGTGTTCTGAAGCTTAATGGAAAAAGCTATTTCTGCCATTAGCCCCCCCCCCCCCCTCTGTCTGTGAGACCCTGCCTCTGGGCTGGGGCAGCCAGAAGGCAGTCCCCATGCTGGGGATGCAGGCGGGGGCCAGGCAGCCCTGTCACTGCAGGAGCCAGCTCCTCTCAGGACACACTCTGCCTCGCCTCGGGAGGCCCCTCAAACACCTGTGAACCCAGGTCCCCAAAGACTCCCGAATCCCAGAACCGCCACTGCCTGGCCACAGCCAGAGCCCCGGCATTGGAGGAGCAGGTCTCCTGCCCCAGCCCTGCCTTCTAGAGTGTTTCACTACAGTACTCCCTTGCCCTCTGTGTGGTTCCACTAAGTTCATTTTGGGGGGGGGGCACCTTTTTCTCTTCTTTGTGTCATGAGCTAGTATTCTTTACAGCTTCTGGTGCCATCTCAGATGCTCCTGGAGTCTTCCCTGGGCCCAGGCTCCCCTGCAGAGTGCAGTGAAAGGAAAGAAAGAGGAACAAGCTGCCCACTGGAGCGATAGGAAGGCAGGGTCAAAGCTCTCAACCACTCCCTTAGAGCTCCCCGGAGCTCTCAGACAGTCCCAGGGCCCAGCCTCACCTAAGACCAGTGATCAGAACCTCAGTTGATACAGTCTCCCCTTTCCACCCCATCCACCTGCCCTCCCTGCCCCACCTGCCAGGAATCAGTAGTTTGTAAACCTCCTCGGGTGAAAAGATGTGTGGCCAAGAATGGGAACCCTGGCACCAGTGGACTTGGGCTCCTACCCACCTACAGGCTGGAGCCAGTACTGCTGTCCACTGGCGGGATGGAGGGGGAGGGGGCTGTCAGGGGAAGGAGGTGGAGGAGCTGCACATGGACAGGGGAGACTTTAAGGCTTTCTACCCACAAATTATTCTCCTGAATGAACTCCCCAAGGATCTTCAATCTAAGCCCTTCCAAAGACGCTCACCTCCACAGGCCACCATTTTCATGGGGGGGGGGGGGGGGAGGAGGCCCGAGGTTGGTTCGCCCCCACTGGCTGGCTAGCCAGATGCTTTGACCTGCACCAGACATCTGCCTTGAGAACTCTGCTCCCTCAGCCCTGGGGCTGCACATGAGGCACACGGAGAATACACCCGCTCCCCTGGGTCCTCAGCCCCATGAAATAGCTGCCATGCCCTATGAATCCTGTCTCTCTGGTGAAAGAGCACAGTTGCTGCTCCCAGACCCGTTTCCTGCTTGTCCTCTTGGGGACATGTTCAACGGGTGATATTCCTTCATCATGGGAGACACCCAGAATTTAGTCTACATTTTAAAATATAGAGATAAGCCATCAAGATTTATTCTTAAAATATATGTGTAGCCCAGGTGATGTGACTCAATGGTTGAGCGTCGACCCACGAACCAGGAGGTCACAGTTTGATTCCCTATCAGGGCATGCGCCCTGGATGTGGGCTCTGTCCCCAGTAGCGGGTGTCCAGGAGGCAACTGACTGATTATTCTCCCTCATCACTGATGATTCTATCGCTCTCTCCCTCTCCCTTTCTCTTTCTGAAATCAATACAAATATTTAAAAAATATATACATATATATTTGTAAAATATACATTAGAAGTGTCCCTGCCCCTTTTATTCCCCCCCTCAGTCCCACTGTCTGGGGGTGGGGGATGGGTGGGCACCACTGTGAGCAGGTCAGTTGCACTCAGAACTGAATGTCATATTCTTGCAGCAAGAGTGAGACTTCGTCTCTGAGTCTCAGTTTCATCATCTGTAACCTGTAAACAATTATAGCACCTTTTCCAGAGATTAACAGTATGACACAAATAAAGGGCCAATCAAATGCCTGTCACATGTTAAGTGTTTGCCAAGTGCTAATTCTTAAATGATAACTGGGTTGTCTCAGACGGGACCAGCCAGGCACAAAGTACATAAATTTTTCTGATTATTATACTCGCATCACAGATGTACTGGGTTCATGTAGATCAGTAAACTTAGTCCCAAAGCCCCAAGGCTGAGGGGTATGTGCTAAATTTTAAATGGAAGAGTCTCCAGTAGGAATCCTAACCCAATATGCATTTGATGGAGCTCACCACCAGAGGGCAGTGCGGGGTCACCTATGGAGGGACTGCCTCTGTCAAAGCAGGGCCATCAAGCACAGCTGTTGTGGAGGCTGCCACAACTCTGGCCACCCTGTGTTGAGCCTGGGATATCCTTCCTGCCTGTTGTTTCACCTGGGTGTGAGCTCAGCAGAGTGCCAGGGAGCAGGCCAGCAGCTCTGGGGCCCATCTGCAGGGTAGGGCCACCTCAGCGTCCTCATGCTGAGCTTCTGTCCTCATTTCCCTCCGCAATGCTTCTCTGGGGCTTCTCTCGCTCACCTGCACCCGGGGCAGATCAACCTTAAATTACAGTGTTTCCCACCTGGCTGAGCCCAGGTGTCTTTCTCAGCATCTCATGCCAGACAGTTGCTACTAACTGCTCAGACTCGGCCCCAGACCCTGTCCCGCAGCAGCAGGTATTTTCTGAGGGTCTGCTGTGTACTGAGCACTCTTCTGCTGGCAGCCTGTCCCTGCCCATCCAGGCCCAGCAAAGGGTTTCCTAACCCAGACTGGGTTTTCTGGGGTCTCACAAGTCAGAGCTGGTCTCAGCAAGGTCCCCTAAACTGCTGGGCTTATCCTGACATGAGGGTGAGAGGAGAGCCCTGAAATCTTCAATCCCCATGACATGCCCCAGTCAGACCCTGCCATGCTCCTCCAGACAACTTCAGAATGATGACACCCCACTCCCTGTGGAACAGGCTCAATCGCAAACAGCCCTGGGAAGGTCTGTCCTAGACCAGAGGCAAGGCCCCCAGCCAGCCTCTCCCTTCACCTCATTCCCACCTAAAGGTAAAGAAAATACTTAGACTCTACTTCCAGGACAGTTCAGACGTCAAGTGTCCTCTTCCTGCCAAACACAGAAAATGTTCTTGGACTTGGCAGACACCTGCCCTGTTGACTTAAGGGCTGCCATGGCCCCTGTCTGGAGGTTGGCATTTGAAAATATTTTGATTATACATCCCTTCAAGGGAAATAAGAAAAAATGTTTTTTTAAATAATTTTTTACAATGCAATTTTAAAGAAAGGGAAGTCAATAACATCCTTGACATGAGAGCAACAGAATATTTTGAGAAAGGGGAGAGGAAGCATACAGGAACCAGAGGGATTTTAATGCTGCTTGGACCAGAAAGCTCAACAAATGCTTGTGGGGGATTTCTCTCTCAGCTGCAGTTGTCACATGAGATACTCAAGGCAGCAGCGAGAGAAGGAAGGGTTCCAATCCCTTTGATCATTTCAGGAGCGTGAGAGAAACACACCAGAGGTTCAGAGTTGACTTCCATTATGAGCCTTAATTAAGAGAAGACGTGAAACCACAGGCCTAACCTAGATGATGTACTAATGGTCCAACTTTACAAAGTGGTAGGACCAGGAAAGGAATGATGGATCAGTGAGTCAAGGGTTGTAAGATGAGGTGTTCAGGAAGCCACCTCACAGCCTGAGCGGTGAAGTGCTGATGGGCCACGGAATCAAGAGGCAAGCAGCCACCCTGCCTCAGTGTTTCTTGAGGTCATTATGTGCATACTCTCAGTAATAAGTCCAAATGATCAAGAAAAGGGAACATATGCTTTACTCTGTTTAAGAGGATAGGAACAATAGCTCACATTCTATATAATAAAAGCCTAATATGCTAAGTGGTCAGCCATTCAACCAATCAAAGCATAATATGCTAATGATATACTAAGGCTGCTCAACCACTTGCTGTGACATGCATTGACCATCAGGGGATAAATGCTCTGACTTGTAGGTTAGCTTGCTGCTGGGGTCTGGCCAATTGGGACTGAGCAATTCAGACTAGACACACCCTGGAGCTCTCCTGTGGTCCTCCCCTGGCTGGCCAATCTCGGATGTCCCTTCCCAGCTTCGATCATGCACCAGTGGGGTCCCTTGGTTTGGCCTGCACCCTCTCGCAATCTGAGACCCCTGGGGGAATGTTGGAGAGCTGGTTTCAGACTGATCCTACAGGCCAGGCTGAGGGACCCCACTGGTGCATGAATTTGTGCACTGGGCCTCTAGTATTATATAGAAATGTCCAGAATAGGCAAATCTACAAAGACAGAAATAGAGTCATGGAGTGACTGCTTAATGGGAGTTTCTTTTGGGAGTGTTGAAATGTCTAATATTAGATTGTGGTGATATTTACTCATCTCTATGAATATATTAAGTATTACTAAACTTTTAATAGGTGAGTGTTATGTGAAACATATCACGGCAAAGCTATAAAAAAAAGAAGATGGGAAGCTGTGTAATACAATTTATAAACAGTCTATGATAAATGATTCCAAACTTCAACAACTTAAAGGGGTTAGACTCATTTACCTGGACAATTCAGAGCGTGAAAATTTCATTCTCAGGCAGTGCTGGAAAAATGAGATGTTCCTAAATAACCAACAGAGTGGGATTCAGTAAAGAGATTAGAGAAAGAAAGTACAAAATACACCCTCAATTCACAACAAATACAAACTCAGATCATATGATCATTCAGACATAATCTCTTACTTAATGGCTAAAGAAGCAATTGAAAATAGCACAAAGGGCTTTCTTTGTAAAAATTATATCTCTTCTACCCCAGTTAATTAGTTTCCTTCCCTAGAGAACTCAGTTTCCAGTTTCTTGTATAATCTTCCATAAATGTTCTATTTGTGTGCAAGTACACACACACGCACACACACATTTACTCACTCATGTCCCCTTGGTTCAATTAGGACAGCAATTTTCAACTAGTGTGCTGCAAGAATTTTGAAAAAAAAAATGCAATACTGACAATTTAGTCAGGGGCACTGACCTCTTTTCTCTTAGATTGTCAAGTAAAAAAATGACAATAGCCAACACAACAGTAGCCATCTGGTGTGAATGAATCAAAATTATATCTCCTTTTTTGTCAGATATGCAAAAAATATAATAAGCCAATGACTCAGGGGTAGTTTATGTGTGCCATGAGATGGAAAAGGTTAAAAATTGCTGAATTAAACTAAAAGTGTAGGAAAAAAAGACATAAATTAATCTTAAGGAAGAGCTTTTGTAATGTGAGAGCAAGTCCTTGGAGTTATTCTAACATTAGAGTAACTTCCTCTTATTTAAGCACACTCACTAAAACACAGGAGGCAGCCTATGGTGGGGCCTCACATGTTCCTGCCTAAAATAGGGAACTACCACCAATTGGCATGTGAGAGACTCTCAGTGATGCTCACATAGCTCATCAAATCAGTGGCTACAAAGACTTAGTAACATGCCCACAGCTCAGTTTGAACCTGCAGCAGCACATTGAATTCTTTTTTAAAGAAAAACACCAGCCTCTGTGCAACACAGATACATCTCTGTTCTCTGACCTTGGGTTTCTGTACAGGCTCACTAATTATGCTACCAGGGGTGGGAGATGGAGGTGGCACACAGAACTGTGGTCGAGACACAGGGATTGAAGCTCCATTTGCAGGAGGAAAATTAAGCTTTGGCATCCGCAAGAGGAGGTGGCTAATTCTGCATATTGAGGCTGAGCGTTATCAAGAAAATCCCAGGCAACATGGTGACTGGGTACATTGGCAGGGAAAAGGTGATGCAGTCATGAGTCTCAGCACAAAAATTGGCTTCTAATAAATGATAACATGAAACATTGGCCAAGTGGATAATACGTAGCTTAACACAGTAACAAGGCTATTACCTTGAAATATGATACCAAAATGTGAGAGATATAGTCCAGGTTGCAAAGCTCCCTGGAAGATTCTTTATCCTCCAAGGCATTTTTAATTGTGGTAACTGTAGATGGTGGACAAAAAGCCTTCAAAATACAGGGACTCCCGAAGCACAGCATCAGCAGATACCATGTCTGACAGTCCAGCCTGCAAGAAGGACGGGATCAGCTGTGACAGGACAGCTCTCCAGAAGTCACCCATTTTGCACAATGACTTTGGAGTGACTCTCTGAGGATATTAAAGTGCCTGTCCCCATATGTCATTAGCAAATAGCCTAACTCAATGCAAAACAACCCAGCAGTTAGGGAATTGGTGATCAGCACAGCACTTGAAGGGAAAAGTTGGAGAGTCAGAATCTCCCAATCTGCTGCTGAATGATTGATCCTGGCCCTTGAAGTAAAGATAGATTCAAAGAGTTGGACACAAGGCCATTGGAACAGCAGACCCAAAGAGAAATAGCACATAAGAACATTCAGCTTTTGTTCTGTGCTCACCAAGGATCCTGCTGATCCCATTCACCAAGAAGACACTGCACCAGGGCAAAGACTGGGTCTATTTCTCAGATCTAGAATAGTTCTTTTTAGAAACAAATAAACTAAAATTCAGCTTAAAAAATCGGCTTTTTGTGAGTTTGGTTACTAACTTCTGACCACTCGATAAACCCTGGATATCCTAATAAAACCATGCCATGAACTTCAGTGTATAATTCTTTCACTCAACATTTCTTCAGCATCTACCCTATACCACACACTGTGTAGTGACTGGAAAAACCCAGAGAAGGCCAAGGAGCCTACAGAAGTGCTGGCATAGGCAATTGTTCCTTTTATGAACCTTCCCCCACAGCATGTGCAGGCAGGCACAGTATTTGAGCCTCCATCAATCTGGTGATTCTCTGAGACCCTGCCCCACCCAACTTATTGGGCCATGTAAACAGTTTCCAGTAGCTTTATAATATGAATGGCATGTCTTGACTCATGCTTCAACTTCCCTAAAATCTCTCAAACAAGCAGCATCTGGCCTTGGGGTGCCATGTAGCTCTCACTAAAAGGCCTTAGGCCTGGCACTAGCAGCAGCTAGCCTTGGTTCACAAGTTAGCTTCTCCTAGGCATCTCTAAGCCCAGTACAAGTCACAGCCATCTGCATATCACTTTGTATCTCATATCAGATAGAAAATAGGTTGTAGCTGACCTTGGTCTGCACCTCCTGGGAGACCCCAGAGCCAGTGCACCAGGCAGACAACTTCAGACCATGATGACACACCACCCAACCACCTTCACAAATGGCACACTTAAGGATCAGATTCAGTGGGCACCAGAGCCCCACTGAAGTGAGTATTGCTTCATGGACTGGGCTTCTGCATAGCTAATTATCCATGGTGGTTGCAGCCAGTCCTCCCAGCCAAATGGCTTGGGGGTAAGTCCCTCCCATTGACGTGCCAACAGCAATCAATTCTCAACTACAACAGGAGACTATACACAGCTCACATGATTTGGGGGTGGGGGGGGGGGTGCACCTGGAATATCCATCTTGGATGAATGGGGAGGCTGTGCCACTGGACAGTACAGAACACCTACAATATCAGGGCACTCTACCAGTTCTGGGAGATGTAAAAATTGTACTTAATGCATAGAAACAAATACAGGAAGACACCCAAAATGAGGAGACAAAGAAACATATCCTAAATGAAAAAAGAGAACAAAACTCCTGAAAAAGAACTAAATAAAATGGAGACTAGCAATATCCTAGATGCAGAGTTCAAAACACTGGCTCTAAGGAGGTTCAGTAGATAAACTTAGTGAGAGATTCAACATAGAAATAGAAAACATAAAAAAGAACCAGTCAGAAATGAAAACTACATTAACTGAAATGAAGAATACATTATAGGGAATTAATAGTGGAATAGATGAAACTGAAAATCAAATTATAGATTTGAAAGAGAAAGAAAACATCCAATTAGAACAGCAAAAAGAAAAAAAAATGAGGATAGTATAAGGAGCCCCTGGAACAACATCAAGTGTATCAATATTTGCATCATATGAGTGCTAGAAGGAGAAGAGAGAGGGCAAGGAATTGAGAACCTATGTAAAAAAAAATAATGATGGAAAACTTTCTTAACCTAGTGAAGGAAATACACATACAAGTGCAGGAAGCACAGAGAGTCCCAAACAAGATCAATGCAAAGAGGCCCACATCAAAACATATAATAATTAAAATGCAAAAAAGAGAATGTTAAAAGCAACACAAGAAAAGTAATTATTTACCTACAAGGGAGCTTCCATAAGACTGTCAGCTAATTTCTCAACAGAAACTTTGCAGGCCAGAAAGTATTAGCATGAAATATTCAAAGTGATGGAAAACAAGGACCTATAGCCAAAATTACTCTCCTCAGAAAAGCTATCATATAAAATCCAAAGACTGATAAATAGCTTTCCAGACAAGAAAAAGTTAAAGGAATTCATCACCACCAAACCAGTATTACAGTAAACGTTAAAGGGTCTTCTTTAAGAAAAAGAAGGAAAAAACAGATTAAAAAATCCTATATAATAAAAGGCTAATATGCAAATTGTCCCCTCGACTGGGAGTTTGACTAGGGGGTGGGACCAGCCTGCCAACTGCCTGTGGCCTATCCCCCTGGCCAGCTCAGCCTGATAGCCCGATTGGGGCAGGCCAGCTGGACTCCACTAATGCAAAATTTGTGCACCAGGCCCCTAATATGAATAATAAAATGGCAATAAATATATATCTATCATCAATTAGATCTAAAACACAAAATAAATAAATAGACAGCAAAACAGAAATAGACTCATCGATACAGAGAACATTTTGATGGTTTCCACATGGGAGGGTTGAAGAAGATGAAGGAACTAAGAAGTACAAATTAGTAGTTATAGAATAGTCACAGGAACGTAAGGTACAACATAGGAAAGATAGTCAATAATCCTATATAATAAAGAGCTAATATGCTAATTAGACCAAACAGCAGAATGACCATCCAGACGACCTTCTGGATGAAGCCGGAGCTGCAAGGGCTGAGGCAGCTGGGGCTGCAAGGGCCGAGCCCCTCGCACAGATTTCATGCTTTAGGCCTCTAGAGCTATAATAACTATGTAAGGTATCAGATGGGTGCTGGATTTATCAAGATGATTACTTGGTAGTTTCTATAATTTCTCATTACTGAGTTCTACACCTGAAGCTAATATAATATTGTATGTTAACTGTAATTGAAAAATAAAAAACATTATTCTATATAATAAAAGCCTAATATGCTAAGTGCTACGGTCAGATGTCCAACCAATCAAAGTGTAATATGCTAATGATATGCTAAGGTTGCTCAACCTCTCACTATGACTTGCATTGACCAACAGGGGGGAAATGCTCTGACCAGTAAGTTAGCTTGCTACTGGGGTCTGGGTGATCAGGACTGAGTGAAATGTGCCAGACATGCCCTGGAGCCCTCCCACAGACCCTCCCTGGCTGGCCAACCTCCCACATCTCTCCCCAGGGTCCCTCAACCTGGCCTGCACTCTCTCACAGTCCAGGACCCCTCAGGGGATGTTGGAGAGCCGGTTTCAGCCCATCCCACAGGCCAGGGCCGAGGGACCCTTTTGGTACATGAATTCGTGCACCAGGCCTCTAGTACTATCTAATAAAAGAGTAATATGAAAATTGACCATACCTCTGCTATACCCACAAGTCATGCTCACAAGCCACACCCACTAGCTATGCCCATAATCCAATCAAGGTCAAGTATGCAAATTAACCCCAACCAAGATGACTGCAGCCAGGGAGAGAGCATGATGGAGGAAGCCAAGCTTTCCACACACCCTGGCCAGCCCAGGCCTCCACTCAATGCTACAAAGTTTCAAGTATAGAAGATAAATAAATCCCAACACAAATGGCAGCAGCCACGGATATGGAGAGAGCAAGAGGCTAGGGTTGCCCCCACAATGGAGAAAGCCAAGCTTTCCATAGCCATGGCCTGCCTTGGCCTCCACTTAAGGCTACAAAGTTTCAATTATAGAAGATAAATAAATCCCAACAGAACTGGCTGCTGCCACAGAATGAGTAGGAGGCTTGGCTCTGCTCCAGGCTACAAAGTTTCAATTGTAGAATATAAATAAATCCCAGATACCAGGGCCTCTGCTTGGGTCACCACAGGGCGTGACCAGTCTGCAAACCACCACAGGCCCCTTGCCCAGGCCACTCCATTCCCCAAGGGAACCTCACCCTGATCCAGGACATCCTTCAGAGCAAACCATCTGGTCCCCACTCATGCACCAGGTCTCTATCCTATCTAATAAAAAAGTAATATGCAGATTGACCACCACTCCATCACACAAGATGGCTGCCTCCATGTGGTCAAAGGGGAGGGCATTTGGGGGGGACCAGGCCTGCAAGGGAGGGCAGTTGGGGGCAATCAAGCCTGCAGGGGAGGGCAGTTAGAGACAAATAGGCTGGCAGGGGAGCAGTTAGACATCAATCAGGCTGGCAAGCACAAGCAGTTAGGGGCAATCAGGAAGGCAGGCAGGTGAGCAGTTGGGAGCCAGCAGTCCTGGATTGTGAGAGGGATGTCCGACTGCCCATTCAGGCCTGATCCTAAACAGGCAGTTGGACATCCCTCGAAGGGTTCCCAGATTGGAGTGGGTGCAGGCTGGGCTGAGGAACACCCCCCTACCCCCTGTGCACAAATTTCGTGCACTGGGCCTCTAGTATATATATAAGGCCTGTACAGTCCATACTGAGGAACAAATGCAAAACTCAACTTTAAACAGGTGACTGACACATGTAAAACTGGCAGGAAGGATTGCTAAAAAGTTAAGAAAATAATGGTCAATTAAAATTTTATAAAATTTAAATAATAGTGAATTAAAAGTGTCTCACTTAATGAAACAACTTTGCTTTTTAAAAACACATGGCAATTTTTTTCTTAATTTCTTTTTTTATTGAGTTTACTTTTAAAATGACAGCAGTAATATACCATCATTTTAATCAGGCAAGCTATATAGAGACAGTTAAAAAAGCTCCCTCTTGTTGCAATGTCACCTCCATCCCACAAATTAACCAAGATTAACAATTTGATATGTATCCCTTCACTCCTTTCTCTTTAAAATATTGTTTTGTGAACTTTTTCAAACCACTGTAATTTTTAGAATTAAAAGTAAGTTATTTTTATTATTATCAAAGTAATCCATAATAATTTTAGAAAAATACAGAGAATGCAAATGAGCACAAGCAAAGTGAAATAAAAACATTTAAATGGCTGTGTATTTTCATTCACTGTTTGAGAGCACTTCATATATATTTAATCCTGAATCAAAGCTTTAGGACAAATGCTACTTGCCAGATGCAGATGGCTGGCTTCCTTTACAATGGTAGTTTGTGTGAGAGGACCACCCTACTGCTCTTGGGGGAGTCAGACAGATGGCTCCAATTCAGGCAGGTGTAATCTGAGTTGGTAAATCACCAACCGAATTCTGAGATCCAAGGAAGGGTATCACCCTTATCCCCCAAGTGCAGCAGGGATCATGGTCAGGGACAGGATGCTCCCATTCCATCCCACCAGGCTTGACAGCTGTGGCCCATTGCATCCTGCTTCACTCCTTCCTCACTCCCCCACCCTCTTGTCACTGTCCTTTCTCCTCTGTCCTTCTCTCACCTCCCTTGCCCCACTCCTTTCCTTTCTCCAACTGGCAAAGTGTCCATGTCACTCACCTCTTGGGTAACTGGAGCTCTTCAGCTGTTTGTGTCCTTGTTTGGAAGGACATCTCAGTGTTTTCCGGGGCTCCTGGGATAGCCAACCTCCCACAAGGCCTCATCTGTCAAAGCAGGAGGCTGACTTACATTTCCTCACAAGAATTTTGCAATAGCAATTAAAATCTTATCTTAGGTGCTTAAAAAAATTGCCAGGCCCTTTCTTAGACCTATATTTTAAAGTAAAACTTTTGCCTTTTATAGTTTGGGGGCCCCATTATGGAGCACTGGAGGATGTGTATGTGGGAAAACTGCAAAAAAAAAAAAAAGGATTCAAAGTCAGAATTATCTCTCCAGGAAGAGGAAGGCCCAGAGATAGCTATAGAATGGTAGAAGAAGATTTAGGAAAGAGGAGAAGAATATGGCCATTATAGGCAAGAATTATCACTAACCTCTCTACCTGTGAAGAAATTGGGGATGGGACTTGCCTGGGTGAGCTGATGGCCCTTTTTCTTTATCTATTTTTCTTTCCTCTTTCCCTCCCTTCTATTTCAACAACAACTTCTCCTCCTCCTCCTCCTCCTCCTCCTCCTCCTCCTCCTCCTCCTCCTCCTCCTTCTCCTCCTCCTCCTCCTCCTCCTCCTCCTCCTCCTCCTTCTTCTTCTTCTTCTTCTTCTTCTTCTTCTTCTTCTTCTTCTTCTTCTTCTTCTTCTCCTCCTCTTCCTCCTCCTCTTCCTCCTCCTCCTCCTCCTCCTCCTCCTCCTCCTCCTCCTCCTCCTCCTCCTCCTCCTCCTTCTTCTTCTTCTTCTTCTTCTTCTTCTTCTTCTTCTTCTTCTTCTTCTTCTTCTTCTTCTTCTTCTTCTTCTTCTCCTCCACCACCAGTTCTAGTCAATCTTAATTGCTCTTCTCCCAAACACATTATTTGAAAACAGGCTAGCATCACCAGACTTGTCCCAAATTATTTGGATAGGCTTCTCCAGGACAATTGCTGATATAAAAAGCCAACAACTCCCATCAAAGGTACACCACCAGGAGAGAACACTAATGTAAACTACAGAATTTGAGTGATGATGATGTGTCAGTATAGGTTCATTGATGTAACAAATGTACCACTTTGGTGGGGAATGTTGATAGTGGGGAGGTTGTGTTTGTATGTGGGTGGTGGTGGTATGTATTTGAGAACTCTGTTTAATTTTCATGTAAACCTAAAGCTTCTCTAAGTAAAGTCTACTAAAAAATTTAAAGACAACAATTACTGCCAGGAGGTAGAAACACACCCTGAAACCACCTGTACACTTAGCTGTTAAACACTCAACGACAAAGGGGGGAAGGGGGACATAAACAAGGACTTTAAAGACAGTCCCCAAGGTCTAATATCAGCAAGAACCAAGTAATCATGTGGGGATAAGGAGCCTTGGGCAGGGGACACATTCCCTTGCCTTGTGCCAGGAACCTTTGGCATTATCATTTTACACAGGGAGATGCAAGAATGTCTTCATAATCCAAGGCTTGGACTCCCCCTCCTTAAGTCCCAGGGGGAAAGAAATCTGAGGACAGAATGAGCCTGCTGGGCACATCCTTCTGACGTTACTAGTCTGGCTGAGAGATGGGGTCAAAGCTGTAAATCCCATCAAGGCTGTTTTCAGAAACCCAGTGATGGTGTCACCAGACCTCAACTGACCTACCTGACCCTGACAAAGGAAACATTATTATCAGTCATATTATTCTTCAGTTATTCATAAGTATATTAATAATCATGTATTATTATGAGTTCAACATCTGTTGACTACTCACTGGATGCCAGTCAACATTTGTTGAGTGTGTAACATATTCTCTTATGTGCTTGTATCTTCCTGGCTAAAAAGTTGCTACCCCTATCGAGTTCACAAATAAGGAAAGCGAGGTTTAGAAGAGTTCATAGTTTTCTAAAATAATAATTATAGTAGGTTTTGGAGCCAAGAAGAAAAAACACTCACATTCTTATCCCCTCAATCCTGATCTCTGGGTCTCAATAATAGAATAGGCATAAGGATGAGTAGGAGGGCCCCTGGGTTTTGCTAGTGGTGTGTCTGTTTCAAAGTGTCCAGAACTGGAATAATTGCAGATCTTTTGTCCTTGGATTAGCCCTCTAGATTATTCTGTGCTCACTCTCCCTGCCACGCCTCATCCAACAGCCACCCCAGACAATGTCCTTTTCTCCAGATTTATCAAGCTTTCCTATATCTCCACTTGGTATATGTTGCTCATGTGGTTCCACATGCTGTGAATGCACTTTCTCTCTCCTCTGTCTAGCAAAGGTCCCTTTCAAGTATGATTTCCAATGTTGTCCCTTTATCAGAGAAGCCTTTCCTAGTCTTTCCTTTCCCCACTGTGTTTTCACCACATTGCTTTAGACCAGCGGTTGGCAAACTCATTAGTCAACAGAACCAAATATCAACAGTAGAATGATTGAAATTTCTTTTGAGAGCCAAATTTTTTAAACTTAAACTTCTTCTAACGCCAATTCTTCAAAATAGACTCGTCAGGCCGTGGTATTTTGTGGAAGAGCCACACTCAAGGGGCCAAAGAACCGCGTGTAACTCGTGAACCGCCGTTTGCCGACCACTGCTTTAGACAGTCAAACCTTTCCTGTAGCGCATTGGTCTTTATCATTTATGTTCATGTGTGTCTGTCCTTTTCGCTAGGCTCTGGGGAGATAACGGTTGTCCATCTCTTGCCTTATCTCACTCATCTCTATGGTAAGTACAAGTACTATTGTACTAAATGCATATTGTGTGCTCAGAGTATCTGCTGCATGAGTGAGTGCATAAAGTGAGTTTAATTGGAATGTATAACTAGGACTTTAGAGATTATTGTTTTGCATTTGTATTTGTAGATCCTAAGGCTCAAAATTATTGACTCAAAATCACATTACCTGAATAATAAAAGAATTAAAAAGCAAAAGCTAAATTAGAACCAGTGAGCAAGCTCTCGGCCATAGTTTGTATCCTCATCGCTGTGAATTTTGTTCTTCTGAAAAGTAGTTCCAGCTGGAAAGAGTGTTCTGGAAACGGGGCTTATTTGATGACAGGTCTAAAGGGAAAACGCTTTATTCAGAAGCATTCAAGGAAGCTTTCCTCATCTATTGACTTCTAAGAGTCAGATATTCCTTCCTGGGACCTCCTGAGAAAGGGGGCATTGCTTTGTTTGGAAATAAGTAGAAACTAACTAGAAATGTTTATTATAACTGTGTGGCAAATCACAGCCCTTCGTGATGTGCCCTTGTGCTGCTAAGTGGGTCTTTCCAGTTTGTTCCAAACTGGGTTCTATGTTGATCAGAGAAACCACTGAGTGTGCTGACACCAAGGCACACTGGTTGTCTGGCCTGGAAGCCACCTGGACTATGGATTCCGGGAGGACAGAGGCCTTCTGATGTCAGAGGCTGGACAGTGTTTTGAATTTGGGATTACTTAGGGGGTTCAGCCGCCAAACTGGCCCCAAATTCAAAGGGCAAAGGGATGTGTCGAATGATTAGGCCCGGTGTTGATATGTGTCAGTGTCTAAGCTCAAACTGCACCCCAGTCATTGCCCTCGCAGAGAGTAATTGTGAGCTGGTGAATGGGACTAACCCAGGAGGTTTGGGCCCTAGCCTTTCATCCTCTGTCTCTTCTTTCCACCATCTTCAGCTATATAGTGTTACTATGCACACAATATTAAACTCTGGCTACCATACTGGGTCACAGTTGGACTTGATATTTCACGTTGAGTGTTGAGAACAACTAGGTTGTGTGCTAAGAAATACTCAGCCCAGGTTACCTATTGCTATAGGTTTATCTTGGCTCCTGAATCACATGGCAGGTCATTAGGGTAGGGATGGTCTCTGTGCATCCAGCTCAAGCCTGAACTGCCATCAGCAGTGGGAGCAGCAGCAGAGTGGGCTTGGAAACAGGCTGAGCACTCTCCCTGGGAAGTATCATTCCTAAAGCACCCAATTTTTATTGCTTAGAACGACTTGACCCTTTGCTAGGGTGAATATTACGTCTTGGTTTCACTGGCAAAGGATGATCAGGGTACTTCATCTGTTTCCTAGTTGAATGAGTGGCCCCTATCTCTACTTTTTTAATCCTCTATATGGATATGCGAAAGAAGTAGAACACTTCCATAATAAATTTCAAAAATGTTTAGAGTAAGAGCATTCAAAAGCTCACTCCCCAACATATGTCATCAGTTTGGCTCAAACAAACTAAACTCTTATAAAAAAACGTGTTTTAAATGTTTAGAGTAGTTTATATTTCCTGGAGTTTCGCTGAAAGCTGAAGTAGGCCCATTGTTTCAATATTGTTGTCAGAGATGAAGGTTTTATGGAGGCTCATTATTTTAACAAAGCTTTTGATTATACTCTTTATGCTACACCTATCTCGCCACATTATTGCTTCCATGAATGGGCAGTCTCCTTGATACACTACAAACACCACTCCACCAGGGATTACTTTGAATGATTGTGTCACTACCTACTCCATGAGAGAATGCTAGAGAAGGGCCAGGCAGGGGCCCTGGATTATTCCTCCAACAATAAACTCAGCGGCAGGGAAGGTAAAACAGCATCCTGCTAACTCCACGGAATGCTTTATCCACATTCCTAAAGCCTGAAGGGTGCCAGCTCTGCTGTCCTGCAGCGGTGAGGGCAGGGGCTGCCAGACTGCATTCCCACGGCTGCTCTGGTGGAATGTAATGTACAGCTACTCTGGCTCGCCCCTGCTGAGACACACACTAGGAATTGCCTGAATTTATTGAGTAGCTTCCAAAAGTTTCAAACATTTCATATACGAGGTCTCACTCTTGTATATAATGTTACTCCAAAAAGGAATGAGTATGCCTTTCTTACTTCACTGAATGGAGGGTAACAGAATTGGAAGGGTGTTGGCTCAGCACAGACTAACATGTAGGAAATGAAGGAGTTCTTTTGTTCATTCCGGCTCTCCTGCAAAATTGCTATCAGACCAGAGACAAGCCATTCAGTTACTCAATGAACATCCAGCCATTCATTCATCAATTTGAGTGTCTAGTACGTGGCAGTTAATGGCATAGTCATGGGAAGCAGAGAGGCATAAATCTCTTTTTATGTGCGAGCTGCTGAGGGGGAAATATAGTCATTTTAAAAAATACTTTTTTTAAGAGGAAACCTATGATAACCCACATGCCATGCTTTAGGGCCTTGCTTTTGCTGTTCCTTCTGTCTAGTGCTCTTTTTCTATTTGTGCCTGGCTAATACCTCCTTCAATTCTAATGCCTTCGCCTCACAGAAACCTTCCCTGAGCATCTTACTTAATGTTGCCCTTCTCCTCCTCAGTCACTTTCTCACACCCCCTTGCCTTATTTTCTTCACTCTTCGAAATTATTGCATGTCTCTGTGTATTCATTCATTCTGGTTCACACATGTGAATATAAGCTCCGTGGGAACAATCCTGTTTGTATCTCCAGAACCTGGAGAGCACCTGGCATAGAGTAAGAGCTCACATACATTTGCTGAGGGCAGGTACAATACAACATTCCACAGAGAAGCACATATAAGTAGACGAGAGAACGTGTCCTATACACTCAAGGGGGAATGAGTATGGTCGACTGGGTTGGTCAGCAAATGCTACCTAAAGAAATGGAGATTGGGATCTGGATCATGATGAGCAATGACCAGCTCCATGGCTGGACCATATGAGGATGAGTCAAAGGAGCATGAGGAAAAGGCTCAGAGAAGGAAGGGGCTTTTTAGAGTAGTGGCCTCAAGTTCGTGGAAGCAAGCAGTCTGTCCAAAGGACAGGCTGGATTCGCCCATGGAGACCCTTCACATCTAGCTGCAGAAAACAGTCTCCACAAGGAGAAAGAATCAAGAACATTCGGGGGCATCCCATTGAACAACATCTATAGGTGTTCGTTATTGTTGTTTTAAAGCAATAACCACCCACATTTTATAGAAGATGCCATATAGCATTCAGACATCTCATTTCCTACTTACAATGTAACTAAATCAGTGGGAAGCTAGAGGAAGGATGAGTAAATCCACACACAGCTTACTTCTCCAGGCAGGGCTCTCCCTGCCCAGCCAAGGTGTGAGGACAGTGGGAGCTGGGAGGGCACAGGGAGCTGTTGGAAGTGCTTCCTGGAGCCTGGGTGCAGAGTTCCCGATAAAGGTGGGCAGAGCACATTAAGATCAGACTCGTCCCTAAGGACCCAAAGTCTCCGGGCAGCTCGGGGACTTCACGAGAAGTAGTTACCATGGAGCTTTGCTTTCATGAGGACTGACTGCCATTTAAGACAGTTTAGAGTAAATTAAATAAGGGCAAATACAAACTTCCTTCTATACCATTTTGGAATATCAGAAGAAATGCTGATTAAAATTTTGGGAGGGGAAAAATACCCTTTTCTTATTCCTTTCTTCTTTAAAGACAGAAAAGAAAAAAATTTTTACACTTAATAGCCTAGTGGAAACGCTGGGGAGGGTCTGTGAGCAAGCGGGGGATGACACTGCAGAACTGAAAGAGAAGCTGATGTCCGAGGCCAGGTGACACTCGAAGCCGCCTCGACACAGATCACTTCTGTTTGCAGCTCCGCAATCACATGCCGCATTCACTCACTCCTCAAGGATCATCGCTCCCTCAGAGTATTAAGATGTCAGCGAAAATCTATCTTCTGGAGAAATGTAATCTGCCGAGAAGAGCTGCTGATGCTCATAAAAATAGCTCTCAGACATTATGACTCCTCGGGGACACACTCGGCGAAGGGGTCATGGAGCCAGGGTGGGAAGGCAAGGCCATTGGGGATCTTCAGAAACCAGGCAGGCCCGGAGCCCTCAGGGGCCTCTGGGAAGGCTTGGGGGTATATAGAAATTTCCTGAGATTGAACAAAACATTTTAGGCCTTTATGGAACTTTGTGGGGGAAGAAAACTTCCATCAGATTCTCAGGGGTCATTGACCAAAAAAAACAAATATGATTAAGAACTATCAAATTAGTATATTATTTCCCTAGATATGGTTTTCACTCTCAAAAACTCTTTCATTGTTCAAGAAATACATAAATCTTATAAGAAATTTTAAAATTATAGATAGGTCTGAAGTCTTGTTCATACTTCCATTCTAGATCTGTTCCCCTGAACATACCCGACAGAGGTAATAATTGTTCCAATTTTTATTCATCTTCATAATTATGCACTCACAGAGAAAACTTAGAGCGTTTGGCTGTATTTTCCTTAATGCAAATGGCACCACTTATATATTTCTGCTACTTGCCTCCCAGTGTCTCAGAGAGGGCATATGTGCTCGCAGTGCCCGCTTCATGTCACCTGCCGCTGTGCCCGTCCTCAGGCTGTGCTAGATGTTCTTAGCATCCATCTCCAGATGAACACAGTCTCTCCCAGGACTCAGAGCAGCACAAGGACCTTTGTGTGTCAGTTTATGCATGGGTACGAGTTATTTCTCTAGGAGAGAGGCAAATGTCTGGGTCATGAGATATGCATATTTCAAATTTTACATTTCCCTCTAAAGATGGTTTACCTTCCACTAGTCATACGTGAGAGTATCTGTTTCTTCTCTTCTGCTGCCACATGGGTATTATCAGTCTTTTAAATTTTTATCAATCTGAAAGATAGGTAAGTCTATCTCCCTGTTATTTTCACTGCTGGTTTCCTACGTGTGAGGTTGAATATCTTCTCATTTGTTTATTGACTACTTGTATTTTATGAATTGGTGAATTGCCTGTTTGAAGAACAGTGATTCTCAGACCACACCACACATCAGAATCACCTGCAGGGTGTAGAGCACAGTTGCTGGGTCCCACCCCCATTTCTGTTTCAGTGGGTGAAGGTGAATGTGCATTTCTAACATGTTCCCAGGTGAGGCTCATGCTGTTGTTCTGGGGACCAGATTTAAAACTACTGAACCAGAGAAACCACTTGGTCCTTGTATCTCCCTATCATTCTACTTCAGTGGCCAATCCTGACGGACATTAGAATCATCTGGAGAGCTTTATAAAAGTCCTGATATCTGAGTTCCACTCAGACTAATTAGGCCAGAATGCCCTCTCCATCTGTATTTTTTCAAATATGTTTTTATTGATTTCAGAGAGAGGAAGAGAGAGACAGAGACATCAATGATGAGAGAGAATCATTGGTTCTGGGGATTGAACTTGCAAACCCAGGCATGTGCCCCAACTGGGAATCGAATCACTGAGCAACATGGGCCGGGCCCCGTCTGTATTGGTAAAGATCCCCAGGGAGTCTGATGTCCAGCGTGACTGAGAACCGTTGCCACTGATATTTGGGCTTTGAAGAAGGGCAAGGTCCTTCGATCTACTTCCCCCCTTAGAGCAGCAGGCAGTTGGAGAAGCGCTGCCTGGGGCCATCCCTAAACACTTTGCCTTGTGTTTTACCAGAACACAAGGCTGTGAAATTACCACAAAAAGAATATTTTCTCTTACGTTTGTTCCTCTGTTTGTTGTTCCCTCTGTTTGAGGGCAGCCCAATGCGTTGGACACTCAGACCCATGTCCTGATTTCAGCTCTGGAGGTGACAGCTACTTGATGCTGGGATTAGTAACTAGGTTTCTGTTTGTCCTGTGAAACGGGGCCCATGACAGCCACTGGACAGGCTTATGTAATGGAGTGAGGTGTGTTAGGCCCAGACAGTGTCCATCACAGTGTGAACCCAACTTCCGGTTTGCTAGATGTTTGAGATAAAAATCTGGAGCCTAGATTCCCTCTTCACAGATGAAATAATCCTACTTCTACTCATTGTGCAGAGCAATTGTAATCTTTCCCAGGCCTCTAAACAAAATCCTCATGCTACTTCCAAAATGTAATCACCCAGGTTGCTTCAAGTTTACATAATTGAGTAGAAATTTCCTTAGGAATAAAGACTCTGATAAAAATATATTTGATACTGAATGGTAAAGGACAATCAATCAATCAACCAAGCAATCAATATTATTAAGTGTCTATTAAATGCAAGGCACTGAAAGAGTTCAGAGATAACACCCCAATGCCATCCTCAAGAACTTGTAATGGATTTGGAGAGACTTGGAACTTAAAAGCCATCAACAAAACCAGGAGGTAAACAGCAGGTGACAGTGAACTCTCAGGAGTTTCAACAAGGAGAAGAAAAATACCTTTTTGAGCGGGTGGTCAGGACATTGGAGCAGAATGTTGCTCGGTAGATGGGAGAGGAGTATTTCTGATAAGAAACATGGAGTGAGCATTTTGCAGGAGCAATGAGTAGACCGAATGGACAACCTGAATTGTTCTTGGAGGATGAATTGGAGCAGAGCATGAAATAGCTTGTGCACAGCATTAAGGACCAGTTATGGAGCTGGGAGTCATTTGGATTTTTAGTAGGAGTTGTTTTGTTTCCCTGAAATTAAAGAGAAATATGACGAAACTGTATTTTTTCATTGTATTTGTTTCTTTTTAAAGATTTCAATTTAATTTTTGATGGGTATGATTGTATGGCACAAAACACAAAAGGCATTTCAGTAAAAAGTCTCCTCCCACTCCATCCCTCAACTGCCTAGTTTTGGTCTCTGGAACAGTTAGTGTTGCTGTTTGTTTTTTAAAAAAATATATTTCAAGAGAGTATATATATATATATATATATATATATATATATGGTGATTCTCAGTATCAATGGCAGTTATGCACATAAGGGCATTGCTGTGGACACAAACCTGTGCACACTGAACATTATTAAGGTAGTTATGCACAGCAAGGGTGCTGCTGTGGACATGAAGTCGTGCACACTGAAGGAGTGCTCCCAGAGGAAACACAGGGTTTGGTTCCTGAGAGCCTCTGGCCACACATTTCCATCAGTTGATCAGTACATAACCTTGTTTTATGTGTGATTCTGTGTAGAGACACCGTATTTAATATGTACTGTTGGTTAATTAATATTGAACTCATAAACCACAGGACTTTAACTTGGGTCTGAACAAAGCTTATCGAACACATGGTTTCTCTGCAAGCATACCACAGCCTTACACTTTGGAACACTATACAGGATGTTACCATTACTCTTGGGGACCATTTGAAACAATAAAATCACCAACAAAAATTCAAAAGAATGTGGTACCCAATCGGGCAGGGTAAGACATTGGGTTGCAGTATGAGCTGAACCAAGAAGGCAGTGCCTCACCTTGCTCTCCCTCTGCTGGGGATGTGCAAGTTTGATAACTCAAATTTTTCTCAATCCTGAGCATGTCCATGAATGATCACAAAAGTTCATGCATACTGATTTGGGGTCACAAATACATTTTAGCAATTAGGCAAACGGGCAAATATGGAATCATCAAATAATGCCAATCCCCTTTATAGAGAGAGATATGATTTTACTCTATTTTCAAACAGATGATGAAAGCCATGATTAGAAGAAACCATGGTAAGAGTGGCGAGAGTAAGAAGCAGTTAGGAGCAGTCCCCATTCTTAGGTCCAGGGTTCTGGGAAGGCGAACAATGGCATCCATCATGCTCAGAGCTGGATCACCGGAGACTCAGCTACACTTGATGGGAGGAGGGGCAGTGGTGGTCACGGGATCTCCTCCCACATATGTAGCTTGGGAAGGAGTGGGGGTGGGATATCCAAGGGAGAACAGTCGGCAAATTAAAACAAACTTGGGTCTTGGGCAGGTGGCAGACAAGGAGCAGAGCAGTGGGTGGGAAAATGAAGTAGGGCATGGCATGGCTGGGAACTTGGGAGAATTATAGGGGCCTGTGCTGGAGCAAAGGGACTAGAGGGATGACTTTTGTGATTTAACTAATGTCTAAGAAGAAAATAAGTTCAGCCCTTATCTCTCTCATACAGAAAACTCTGAAACTCTGAGCTGGTGAGAAGACAACAGGAGAAACTGTCTGATTGGTGCTTGAGTGAACTCCAGGGGCCTCGGCAGCCCTGAGAGAAGGGCAAAGTTCTCAGAGGCCATTTGGGGGCTCTTCTATTATGAGTCATCCCTACAGCTATGCACAAGAGAGGATATTTGGATTGGAAGTAGGATCTTAGAGTGGGGAAGATTTTAGAATAATGATTGATTTCAATTCTAATCCGACACTGGCCTCTTCCTGATGTGCCCCTGACGGGAGGGCCTTGCCTCACAGCAGGAGGAGGTTGGCGTTGGATTAGAATTGAAATCAATCCTTATTCTAAATGAGCTTCCTGCTCTACCTGCCTGCTGTAGGCTGGCCTGGCTCAGGACCATGTCTCCTGGGACCTTCCAATTCCAAAGGCAGTAGAGGCTCCCATAGATCTGTAAGAAGCTGTTAGACAAGACGTAAGTACCTGTCAACAGTTGAACAGAACATCCAGGAATGCTGATGTCATCAGACAGCAAGCTTAACAGCTGAGCGACTTCATTCTCAAAATTCAGCTTCCTATATATTTCCAACCACCGTGCCAAAGCCTCACTGTCTGATACGCTGTGGCTATGATTTCAGCAGAACTGCCGAGGAGCAGATTTACTTCCGGGCGACTATTTACCTGGGCATAATGCAGTGCTTCTCACCTGGGGGCAATTTGCCACCCAGGAGACAGGGGCAACACCTGAGACCCTTTTGGTGGTTACACCTCAGGGAGGGGAAGTGCCACAGATATCTACTGGGGAAAGGCTGGGGATGCTGCTGGACATGCTGCACACCTGTGTCCTCCTGCATCAAAGAATCGCTTTGTCAGAGCAGAAGCTGAGAGGCCCTGGAACAGGGAGATCAGAATTTCTTTGTTTATGCTGCTGTCGCATCTTGTTCAAAGTGTATTTAAAATGTATGGAAATGTGCTTCGATGATCACTTCACGTCGACCTTCTGGACCTGCTGACAGGCTGTTGTTCATCAAACTCACAATTTACAACTCAGGTTCAGTATGTGATTGGCAATCAGAAGCTCAGACACAGGATTTCAGTTTAGAGATTAATATTTTCTGTTACACTGTATAGCATTTCATTTCTAAGACTTGTACTGCGGACTCTATATATTTACTTGTTTTATCACCATGTCCTCAAAATTCTTTCAAAAGTGACATTGAATGAAGTTTACTCGAGCTCATTGGATGTGAATGGCAGTTTCATCGGCTACTGATCTCTCAGCTCCAGCCCTGCAGAGATGAGAGAGATGATTAACTTCTACTCTTAGGCATTTATCTTAGGACAGCTTCAGGCCGATAAGTAGGAGGGTAATAAAGATATAGAGATGGACTACTCTCTTTAAGGGGTACATTAATTGTGTGCAGATAAGAAACAGTATGTTAAGAGGTAAAACCATTCTAGAAAAACCCTGCTCTTACTTCCTCAGGAGAGGCTATAATTTGGAAAAATGATATCCTGTTCCCTAAATGTGAGTTGGGGGATCATGCAGAGCCAAAAATTATGAATTTCTTACAAGCTCCCAGGTGACACTGATGCTTCTGGCCCATGGACCACTTTGAGTGGCCCCAGGGATTCTAAGTAGCACTTTGTTAAACTATGTCCTTACTTAAAACCATGGGGTCATAATATCTAGTATTTAGAAATCACTCCTATTACCTCATTTCTTTCATTATGCACTGAGATTGACATCTTTGGGCCTTTGCCCTTTTTAGGGTCTAGAAAAATATCAGTTGATGTTACCAGTTTATTTTGTTAATTAGATTCCACATATGAATGAGATCATGTAATATTTGTCTTTCTCTGACTGGATTATTTTGCTTAGATAAAACTCTCCAGGTCCATCCATGCTATCTTGAAAGGTAAGATATCATTTTTTATAGCTTCCCAGTATTCCATGGTGTAAATGTAACACAGGTTTTTAATCCATTCATCTACTGATGGGCACTTGGGCTGTTTCCAGATAGAGATTAAGCAATGAACTTATTTGCATTGCCCATGCATAGACAATAGTGTGGGGAAGGCCTGGGGAAAAGGAGGAAGCAAGTTTGAGAGGGTCAGTTGGGGGAAAAAGAGGACATCTGTTAATACTTTCAACAATAAAGATAAATTTTTGAAATATCAGTTGAAAAAGAATAGAGAGTGAGTGCAGGTAATAATCATTAGGTATCCATTTTGACTTGAAAGCTGGCCATTATTCAAAATGAATGTCAAATATGTGATTTTTAAGATATAATAGCATTTAACAGCTGAACAGTGAAAAGCCCACTAAATCAAGAATCAGTAGGACCAGGTACCCATTCACCACTTGGTCTCCTTGGAGAGTCAGGGAGCCTTTGTGGGCGGGGCATGGACTGTTCTAGGTCCCAGTGCATTTAGGAAGATCATGGCTGTAAGATGAGGAAAACTGTGATTTTATTGTTACTTAAAACATACAACTATCTTGTATATGATCTTTTATATAATATATTTGATAACAATAATAGTTATTTAAAAGTCAATTAGTGCAATTGACAGGAAGTTAGAGATTGATGTTCTGTTTGTAGGTTATTATCTTATTTAGTCTGTAAATAGAACCAGTTGCTATAGAACAAAGATATTGCATTAGCCAAACATGTATCTCATAGCACATGTATGTGTAAAGGGGCTTTTAAATATCTCATAAATATATACGTTAACAACAAGGCAACTTAGTAAATGATGTGCTTATGAATGTAGAATACAAATCATAATCTCATGGAAACTTGGAATGAAAATTTTCATAGTAGAACTTTAAGAAATTCTAGCCTTTGGCAGCCAGGGATTACATAAGGCAGTCTTACACACAGAATTTAAAAATTTTTTTCTTACAATATGACATCTGTAGACATCCTAAGAATAAGATGAATGTGTAAATTTTGAAGGTTCATAAACTACATATCTATATTATTGCACAAGACCTTCCAAATTATATTTTTTCCATGACCATAACAAACCACTAATTATAAGAAATAGTAGGAATGTTAGGATAGGCAGGGAGAGTGAGCTTGCCATTGTAACCTCCCTGGTTTAAAAAAATCCCCTGATGCATCTGGAGGCCCCACATCTCACCTCTCCAGGACCCAGCATTAAGCAAACACCACATTCAACAAATGTTAAGAATTGCACCCCTCGCCCCAGAGTCACAACAGAAGCTGGTAATATAGGGGCTGATATGACGATAACACTGGGGACTAGAGGTAAGGGAATGGAAACATTGATGGGTGAGCTCAAAATGTTGGCAGAACTCTGTTCCCTTTAAGCAGAAACCCAGAACAGGCATGCCCAGGGGCAAATCTGCACTCGATGCTCTTTCATCATGCTGTGCTTTGCTTGGGGGCTGGTAAGGAAAGGACCGCCTTTCTACATCGTTGTGTCAGTAGCACTTGAGGCACTAATTCTTTAACTGCTATTATTGAAAACTAGAGGCTCAGTGCATGAAATTCATGCACGGGGGATGGGGGATGTCCCTCAGCCCAGCCTGCACCCTCTCCAATCTGGGATCCCTTGAGGGATGTCTGACTGCCTGTTTAGGCCCGATTCCAGAAGGATCGGGCCTAAACAGGCAATTGGACATCCTTCTCATGATCCAGGACTGCTGGTTTCAAACTGCTCACCTGCCTGCCCCCAACTGCCTTCCCTTCCAGGCCTGGTCCCTCCTAACTGCCTTCCCCTACTGGCCTGATCACCCACAACTGCCCTCCCTTGCAGGCCTGGAACCTTCCAATGGCCCTCCCCTGCTGGCCATCTTGTGGTAGCCATCTTGTGTCCACATGGAGGCAGGATCTTTAACTACATGGGGGCAGCCCTCCTGTGTGTGGGAGTGATGGTCAATATGCATATTACTCTTTTATTAGATAGGATAGAGTCCTGGGGAATGGGTGGGGGCCAGCTAGTTTGCCCTGAAGGGTGTCCTGGATTAGGGTGGGGGTTCCCTTGGGGTGTGGGGTGACTTGGGAGAGAGGCCTGTTGTGGTTTTCAGGCTGACCATGCCCCCCAGAGATCCAAGCAGAGGCCCTGGGATCTGGGATTAATTTATGTTCTACAATTGAAACTTTGTAGCTTTGAGCAGAGCCAAGCCTTCTGCTGACTCCATGGTGGCAGCCATTTCTGTTTGGGTTTATTTAAAGTCTATAATTGAAACTTTGTTGCCTAGAGTGGAAGCTTAGGTTCTAGGGCTGCAGACGCTTGGCTTCCTTCATCACCTGGGCAACCCTAGCCTCCGTTCTCTCCTGCTCTGAGGCTGTCGCCATTTCTGTTGGGCTTATGTATCCCTATAGTTGAAACTTTGTAACATTGAGTGGAGGCCTAGGCTGGCAACCACAGGCGGAAAGCTTGACTTCCTCCGTTGCTGGGGAAACCCAAGCCTCCCTCCTGCTCTCAGTGGTCGAAGCCATCTTGGTTGGGGTTTATTTGCATAATTTGCTCCTGATTGGCTGATGGGCGTGGCTGTGGACTTGATTGGAGGTATGGTCAATTTACATATCACTCCTTTATTAGATAGGATGACATGTCTGAGCCACATGCTGAATACCTTAGTACAGCTGTCCACAGTTAAGATGGAGGGTGGGGCTGAGAATTGGATACATGTTGATAACATGGCAATTTTAAGAAATTAAGTAGAAACTGGAAAACAGTAAGGCACTCCAAAGTGATTTCTCCTTCCCCATCATCCTTAGATTACAAACATTCACATTTCTCTTTGAGTTTCATGTCAGAAAGGTACTGATTTATCTAGTGGATCTGAAAAGCTGCACATGAATGTTTATACAAACTGTATGAAACCACCAAAAACTGGAAGCATTATGATGTCCTTCGAAGGTGAAGAATAAACACTCTGCAGTGCATCCACACAATCAAATATTATCAAAGCAATAAAACCAAATGCACCATTAAGCCACAAAAGACGTGGAAGAACCACTCTTAAAAGGCTATATACAGTACAATTCCAGTTATATGACATTCTGTAAAAGGCAGAACTGTACAGACGGTAAACAGACCAGTGATTGCCAGGGGCTCGGGGAGAAGAGGTAGCAAGAACAGGTGAAGCACGGGGATTTTTAGGTCAGTAAAACTACTCTTTATGATGCTTCAATGGCACATAAATGATATTATGCATTTGTCAAAACCCACAGAGCTAATAGCACAGAGAGTGAACCTTAACCTATGCAAATTTCAAAAGCTATTTATGAGGTGAGGTGAGGTGACCCCAGTAAGGAACGCAGGCTATAACAAGAGAATATAAATATATAACAAACCTATGAAATGATCTCACCGAAGGGAGGTGGTGGGGGCAGTGGAGGAAGGAGAGTGTTTAGAGTAGATGGTGACTTAAGTAACTTTGGGAATGAACAGAGTCTGTAAGTCTAAAAGCAAAAGGACGCACAGAACACCCTTTAGTTGATAAAGCTGCTTCCCTGGGTGCAGGGTAGTAATTCTGATGGTGCTTTACATGTGTACCAAGTTGGAACAATTAGGTGAATGGCCAATGTTGGGACCAGGTTTCTCAGTGAGAGTTTTCAGATAAGCCAAGGAAGGAGGCTAGAAAGATCCATGTGGTAACAGATTATAAATTCATCAGGATTAACTCATGTGTAGCTTGATACGTAGGTGGTTATATATATAGATATGTGTATATACACAGGTTACTATTCACACAGGTATTTCTTTACTCTGTTAGCTGAAAGGAATGAAATAACACCCCGATACAATAAGCACATTGAAAGCCCAGATATTGGTTTCTTATACTATTTTCCATAACCAATAGCTGAGTAAAGGATTAGGGAGTGAAATGTAGAAGATGAGCCTGGAGCATCTTATGGCAATAGAAAGGAAGCGCTACTACACAACAAACAACCCCCACCCACCACACACACACACACACACACACACACACACACACACACTCTCACTCACATGGGGTATGCCAGAGACACACAGGAGCCAACTAAAAGAGCTCCCAATGGCCAAAGCTGAAACCATTTGAACCACAAAATAAGTAAAGCAGTATTAGATTATAACCAAAGTATAAAATAACCACCCATACTTGTATAAACAAATGGTTTGTTAATAAATGGGGAAAAGGGGCACATTTCCCACGCAGAAGAATTTTAGGTAATTTATGTAGACCAGTGGTTGGCAAACTCGTTAGTCAACAGAGCCAAATATCAACAGTACAGCGACTGAAATTTCTTTTGAGAGCCAAATTTTTTAAACTTAAACTTCTTCTAACGCCACTTCTTCAAAATAGACTCGCCCAGGCCATAGTATTTTGTGGAAGAGCCACACTCAAGGGACCAAAGAGCCGCATGTGGCTCGCGAGCCACAGTTTGCGGACCACTGATGTAGACACTCTGCCTTCAAGGAGGGAGGCATAACTCACCACGCCTTGGGTGTAAGCTTCCCCTAGTAACTTCCTTCAGGGGATACAGGGTGGAAAAGGGGGTAAAAAGAGAAACTTCAGTGTGGAGAACCTGACAAATGCCACCTCGGACAGGTGGTCAAGGTCACCATTAATGGGAAATGACATTCTACCTTTGTAATGTTAACTCCCCAACCAATCAGCCAGTCTAATCATAAGAAAAACCTTTAACAATAGAGGAGCACCCTGAAAAATAGCTAACCCCTATTCCTCAAAATGTCAGGCTCATCAAAAGCAAGGGAACTCGGACAAACTCAGAGAAGCCTAAAGGGAGCTTAGGAGACATGACAACTCCGTGTAACGTGGGATAATGGATGGGATCCTGGGACGGAAAATGAACACTAGGTAAAACTACAGACGTTAGTAATAATAATGCAGTGACATTGCTTTATTAATTGAAACAAATGTATCACGCTAAGATGTGAATAAGAGGGGAAACTGAGCCAGAGGTTCAGGGGACCTTTATCTTCTCAGCTTCTTTTGTAAATTGGAAGGTTTTCAAAATGAAATCTATTTAAATAATAAAGTGTGTTTGATTGAAAGTCATAAAAGCAGGAACTGTTACCATAGAATAAACTGATAAATGTTGCCTTTGGTTCCATTTATATGAAGAAATCCAAATTTGCAATTCCTTTCTCGAAGGATTTGTCCTTTGGCTTAGGAAGATGCTACAAAGATGGAAGCAAATCTAGGTAATGGTACAGAAAGTGGCTAATCTCTCTCATCCAAATAAGAGGGCTGCACAGAACCAATACCATGTTCCCACAGGCCCTATAGCTGTCAGTCAGAAACTATATCTTCGAAGTTTCTAAATTGGACTGTACAAGAGTCATATGAATTTGCGTGGCTCAAACGGCTGCCAAGACTTGAGTTCTCCACTGTAATGAGCGAGTGTACTTGTAAATCCAGCAGCCAGCATCTCAGCAAGTTTTATGATGATGTGAAGTTTCGTATTTTCAGCACCTCTTTTGAAACAAATCCTCAGATGCTCTCCTGGACATGCAGTGGAGACGAGTGGCAGTTTTATATTCTGTAATGTGTATCTTTGACCAACAGATGTGGTCATATTTATTAGGCTTTATAATTTCTTCTCTAAAGGACTGGGAGTGAGAGGTTGTATTAAATTCATTTAAGAGTATATGCCCAGGTATTTTATTGAAATAAACAGAATGGAATATAAAAATAAACATGAGGCGAAGAACTAAAATAGCCACGGGGAATGGAATCATGCTTCTCAACCTACCAAAGTCCAGGTAACCATTAGATTAATGTCAGGGTTTTTAGTCTCTTACATTATTAATTCAGGAGAAGAACATTTTAAAATTTACTCTTTTCACTAAGAATGCATCTTCATACTCCTTGATATGAAAAAATAAAACTCCATCAAGCTTATTGCGAACATATTCTTTTGCAACATTTTGTCTCATTTGAGGAGTGAGCTTTGCTGAGCTGTGGAATTTGTGATAAAACTAACAAGGAACCAAGTCACATGTTTTCAGTGGGACAGCTGGCAATTTCTGTCCTATTCAGTCTCTAGGCACAGCCGAGCTGCCTGAGCCCTGAGCATCGTCCATGGAGTCTCTGAACAGATTCAGGGTTTGCAGTGGCTCTTTCCCTGCCTCACCTCTGCACCCCAGGGATGTCATCAGATTTGGGATTAAACCTCATCACTACTAAACAAAACCATCTACTCCAAAGGACTGGGTAGTATAAAATATTCATATCTTCTGCAAAGGCAACTGGAAGAGACCAAGGATCCAATTATGAGGAGCCTTGGGGAACACAGAGTGCTCTCCCAGCCTCTGTAATTGGTGAGAGCAGGCTCACTTACAGCCTCAGTCACCATTCCTTTACTTACGTAAAAATCTTACTGCCACCTCTCATGGTCCAGGTACGAACTTAAGTGCTGGGAGGAAAAAGGACCAAAATGTATGTCCTCAAGCAGGTAAGAACACCTACATAGAAACACTCATAGATTTATCTTACACTTTTTAATAGTGACTGGTAATTTATTGAATGGTATTCATGATGTATTCATTAATTAGCCCACAGATGGATCTATAGATTTTCCCCCTATTTTTTTTTTTTTTGCTTTGCTATTATAAACATTGCTACAATATATTTTGTGTGTACATATTGGTGCACCTATGCAACTAAGTGTGAGTGAAATTTCTAGAAGCAGAACTTCTTAGCCCCCCAGCTGGTGCATTTCTAGTGTTGATAGACACTCCCAAATTGCCCTCTTGAGGATAGTGCCTCAGTTTATACTACCACCAAGATGAGCTGAGAAGCCCTGCCCACAGGCACTTTTAAAAGGCAGACAAATGAGCCACAGAGGCTGATTGAACAGGACCAGAAAGGTCATCTAATCCAACCCCCTCGACAAATGTAAATCCTATTTCTGGGGGAGCAGTCACCCTGTTTACTTCAAGGTCGCTACATGACAAATATGTTCCCAGCTCAAATTTACATGTCCCAGATTAAGGTGGTATGTCTGTCAACACAGACCATCTTTCACCAAGCTGATGCTGAGATTCCCAAGGGCAACAACCTACCCAACACCTGTGAGTTCAGGACCCACCGGGGCCCTGCAGAGCAGGGGTAATGCGCCATTTCCCTTCGTTATTAGCAAATACATTTCAGCTCCTAAACTGGGGCATTTCACCTTCCCAGGAAACTGTCCCATTCTTTTGGAAAGATAAGAGCAGGAACATTTCAGCTGGGACATTTTAAGTCTTTGGCTCGCATTTTAATGGAATTGATCAATGAAGAAGAAATCTCTGCACAAAACATGTTATTTTATTAAGGAGGTTATCTAATATAATTACCACTAGTTATTAGCAAAATACACAGTACCGTTACTCCTATATACTACTTTTGAAACACTTGACAAATAGAAATATTATTTGAAGCTGATAAAAAAAAATGGGCTTACTTTGCTTTGCAGCAGGACCAGGCCTCCAGTCCTCTGACTAGACTTAAGGGGCTGGGAGCCCCTTACTTTTTCTTACTAAATGCCTATTCATAAGTTAGGAAATCAAGCTCTAGCCTTTCCCAAGACTCAGTAAACTGACAGATGCTCTGTATCCAATTACTTTTCTAGACATGATAGCTTTCCATGGGAGCTGTTTCAAGGCCATACTTCTACGGGCAGATAGAATGCTGGGGGGGTTGCCGAAGACTAATGTCACTGCCTCTCTCCTTTCCCACTATCCTGCCACCCCTGACCTCAGCTCCCCTCCCATCCCACCACCAGGTCCTCTCATCTTTTATTCCAGGGACCACCTCTTATCTTATTTCACTCTCATTATTTCTTGTCCACCTCCTCTGCCCCCTGACACTCTCACCACCAGTATCCTCACTCCTAAAATCTACTCTGGACCCCTCTTCCTGCTGGCCTCCTCCCTCTAACTTTTCCAGTCTGCTGCCTTAACTCCTCCCTCTGGATTTACTTAGTCTCCGATGACCGGTCACCCTACACTTTTCCATGAACAGATACACATTTGTAACTTTCTTGCTCTCTGCATGTCAGTCACCTGCAATTCTGAAACCTTCTGGTTGTATTTCACAGAGTGCTAACACAATCCCTTAGCGACTGTGGGCACAGACTCTCCCCCTGAAATGCTGTATTCCCG
Source organism: Antrozous pallidus (assembly GCA_027563665.1). Taxonomy (NCBI): domain Eukaryota; kingdom Metazoa; phylum Chordata; class Mammalia; order Chiroptera; family Vespertilionidae; genus Antrozous; species Antrozous pallidus. The sequence goes on from CM050526.1 coordinate 9,687,973, forward strand.
GTCCCTTCTGACAGAGTCCAGAGGTTAAGGACCATTCACTACATTGCAATTACCCTGAAAGGAAATATAAATGAAGGCAAAAAGTAATAAGCCTAAAGTGTTAAGTTTAAAACACATTGGGAAGGAGGAGAAAGATAGAGTTAAACTATCTTTGGTTTCCTAAATCATTTTTGGGGGAATCAAAGGGCAAAATCTTCCCAATATTCAAGTTCCTTTCTTGTGAAAAGTTAAAATATTAGAATTTCACAGGTACTTGCTTAGTTAGGTATGTCTTGAGAAATAGAAATTGTATCCATGGTCACTGTTTTGCAATGAGATAGTTACTTAAGCAACTTAAGTGAACATATCACATATTCACAAATTGTGTAACTGGAAAAGAGTATGGAGTTTCCTCAAACAATTACAAACAGAAGGAGCGTATGACCCAACAGCCCCTCCTCTGGTTCGATCTATCTAAGAGAATAGAAATCAGGATCTTGAAGAGGTATCTGCACTCCCAGGCTGACTGCACAGTGTTCACATCGTCCAGGCATGGAAACAACATATATGTCCACTGATGAGTGAGTAGATAGAAAAAATGTGGTGTAGACATATGATGGACTATCACTCAGCCTGCTACATGCCACAACATGGATGGGCCTAGAGGACATCATGCTCAGTGACATAAGCCAGACACAAACGACAAGTCATGCATGGCTCTGCTTACTCCAGGACTCCAAGTCAAACTCAGGGAAGCAGAGGGTGGAATGGAGGTTGCCAGGGCATGGGTAGGGGATGTGGTGAGTTGCTCTGTAACAAGCATAAAGCCTTAGTGGGGAAGAGGAATGAGTTCTAGAGACCCACATATGACACTGAGCCTTCAGTTGACAATCCTATCTAATAAAATAGTAATATGCAAATTGACCATACCTCCAATGAAGCCACGCCCACCAACCAAATCAGAAGTAAATTATGCAAGTAAACTCCAACCAAGATGGCTGCCACCACTGAGAGCGGAAGGGAGGCTTGGGTTTCCCCAGCAATGGAGGAAGCCAAACTTTCCACCTGCCATTGCTGGCCTAGGCCTCCACTCAATGCTACAAAGTTTCAGTCATAGAAGATACATAATCCCAACAGAAATGGTGGCAGCCATGGAGCTGGAGAGAGAAGAGGCTAGAGTTGTGGGGGTGATGGAGGAAGCCAAGCTTCTGTAGCCCTAGCCTAGGCTTCCACTCTAGGCTACAAAGTTTCAAACAGATGGTTGTCACCACAGAGTGAGCAGAAGCTTGGCTCTGCTCCAGGCTACAAAGTTTGAATTGTAAAACATAAATTAATCCCAGATACTAGGACCTCCACTTGGGCACTGGGAGTGTGGCCGGCCTGCAAACCACCATAGGCCCCTTGCCCAGGCCACTCCACACCCCAAGGGAACCCCCAACCTGATCCAGGACACTCTTCAGGCAAACCAGCTGGTCCTCACCCATGCACCAGACCTCTATCCTATCTAATAAAAGAGTAATATGCAGATTAACCATCATTCCAACACACAAGAGGGCTGCCTTCATGTGGTCAAAGATCCTGCCCCCATGTGGACACAAGATGGCTACTACAAGATGGCCAGCGGGGGAGAACAGTGGGAGATTCCAGGCCTGCAGGGGAGGGCAGCTGTGGGCCATCAGGCCAACAGGGGAGGGAAGTTGGGAAGACCAGGTCTGTAAGGGAGGGCAGTTGGGGGTGATCAAGCCTGCAGGGAGGGCAGTTAGGGGTGACCAGGCCGGCAGAGGAGGGAAGTTGGGGGCAAACAGACTGGCAGGGGAGCAGTTAGACATCAATTAGGCTGGCAGGGTAGGGGTTAGGGAGTGATCAGGCTAGCAGGCAGAAGCGGTTAGGGGCAATCAGGGAGGCAGGCAGGCTAGCAGTTTGGAGCTAGCAGTCCTGGATTGTGAGAAGGATGTCCGACTGCCCATTTAGGCCCGATCATATTGGGATCAGGCTTAAACAGGCAATCAGGCATCCCTCAAGGGGTCCCAAATTGGAGAGGGTGCAGGCTGGGCTGAGGGACACTCCCCCCTCGCCCATGCACAAATTTCGTGCACGGGGCCTCTAGTACTTATTATAGACTTAAAACTGGGCTTGGAGGATGTCATGTTAAACGTTTTTAAAAACTTAACACTCTCCAGACTTCTTTGGCTACTGTCTGTATTCAGTCAAATGAAAGTCACTACTATTTTCAGTATGTGGGAGGTTGAGAATGTGCATTTGTGAATAAACGCACACATACAAACACATGCCTGACCCAGGAGCAGGCCTGGCTGCAGGAACAGGTACAGGGAAGCCCGATGCCCTGGGAGTCAGTGAGCTCCCAGGGACTATCACCTTCCCTGGAACTATCTAAACACCTACCCAGAAATCAGAGAATATGTGACCCAACAACAGCCACTCTGCAGTCCTCAGTCACAGCACAGGCCCGTGGGGCCATGGGGCCAGGGACTCTGGGGGAGTGTCCACCCCTACACTTCAGCTTGGCCATCTGGTCCCCTGGTTTGATAAACAAGATTCCTGTCTTTTCCTTACAGTCCTGCTCTTTCCCACTCCAACCCTCAACTGCTTCCTCCACCATGCCCCAGAGAGACACACTGTGAAATTGTACCTACCCACTGATGCTTTAAAACCATGGCCCTCATCCATCCTCACAGCCCCTCCCTTCCAGCTACAGCTCATACTGTGTGCACTGGATTGAAAAAAGGTAACTGATAGATATCAGACCTGCAGAGATGTACAAATAAAAAAAAAGAACATAAAACTAGATACTATTGATATTATTACTACTATAAAGTGAGGTAAAAAGAAAACGAGTCCTTTCAGCCAGTTCACGGAGCATGTACATACAGGACTATCCTGAATCATTACTAAAGTACAATCTCCACTTTTTTTTTTTTGCTACTATTGTGCTTTTTTGTTCATGCATTGGTGCTTAATAAAGATCCACATCCTTTACTCACCAATACATCATTTCACTTGACAGATTCTGCTGAGGGACCAAAAAATGAAAATTATTGCTATGGGCAATTCAGATTTTTGCTTAAAGATGTGGTTCTTAAGAACAAATGTTTTGAAAAAAAAAAAAACAACAACAATGTTTTGGAAAGCAAAAAAAAAAAAAAAAAAAAAATCCAATAGTGAAATACTCACATAACTAAGTTGACAGTTTACTCTGAAGCTGCCATTGTATTATTTCAAAGGCAGACTACACTTTTGTGTGGGGAAGGGGTAGCCTCTGGCCTAAACGGAATTATGTTTAAACTTATCAGGTTAACATGAAGAAGGGGCTGCTGGGCACTGGCGATGTGGAAACGTTCTGTTTGTGACCTGGGTGCTGAGCACCTGGCCGTTCAGTTTGTAAAGATGTGTCAAGCTGTAATCTTATGACATGTTTACTTATTTATATTTATCCTAGAGGCATGATGCATGAAATTTGTGCAAGAGTAGGCCTTCACAGCTGTGGCAGCTGCCTGCATCCACATCCCCGCCACCCCCCACCCCCCCCCGCCCACGCTGCTGCCTTGATCCCATATGAGATTCAATCATATGCCCTGGAAGTGCATTTTTACTTATGGGGGCATGTCTCACCACCCCTAGCATTATTGAAGTATAATTGGTATATGAACTGTGTAAGTTTTAGGTGTTGATTTGATACATGTGTATATTGCAAAATAATTCCCACCAACAATTACCTAACACCTCCATCATGTCACATAATTATCATTTATTTTTTTGTGGTAAGAACATATAAGATCAACTTTCTTAGCAACTCCCAAGCATATAATACAATATTATTAACTATAATCACCATGCTGTACATTAGATCCCCAGCATTTATTCATCTTATAAATGGAAATGTGTATCCTTTGAGAAATATCCTCTTGACAATAATTAAATAGATGGGATTTGCTCTTAGGGAGTGTTGGGGGCAGGGCGGTGGCTAGGCCTTGCCGAAAACTGCTGTGTGGCCACTCCACAGCGATCTCCAAGAGACTCTGCTTGGCAGTGACCAGCTGTGCCTATCGGTCTACCAGGCGGTTAAAGTCCAGGAACAGAGCCAGTTGCCTCAGCAACTGTTTACAAAACGTCACACCCATCGTCTCTCTGTGAAAATCCCTTCTCTTCCCTTCCTCCCTGGGAAACTCCACTGGACCTCTGGACCCCATTTCACCACTGGTTCCTCTCTTCTGCCTTCAAAAAGCACATATGTACCACACTGAAGAAGAAGGAGGAAATCTTATTTTTACTCTATTGAACTTTCCTTTTTTTGTTTTATTGAAGTACACAATATTATATTAGTGTTGGGTGTATAACATAGTGATTCCACATTCATATACCTTACCATGTGATTACCACACTAAGTCTAGTAACCATCAGTCATGGTACAAAGCTTCACACTATTTTTGACTATATTCTCCTTCACCTTTTTGCCCACATCAAAACCACTACCCTCTGGAAACTATCAGTTTGTTCTTCGTTTCAATGAGTCTGTTTTTTTGTTTATTTGTTTCTTCATTTGTTTTGATTTTAAAAATTTGCTCATATAAGTGAAGTCACTTGTTTCACTTAAGTCAGACAGAGAAAGATGCATTATTTTACTTACACTGGCCTTTGAACAGTTTCTCCCCTTGAACTTGCTAATTGTTTGCCTCTACATCAGTTAATCCCTTTTGCCCCTGCCCATATTCTCTGATTTCTGGGTGGGTATCTAGATAGTTCCAAGGAAGGTGATTCTCCTCCTGCTTCCTCCAGAGATGAATGAGGCACGTGGCCTAAACCACTGATTCAATTGTTTATTTTTTGTTATTGTACCTAAAAGAATTTTGAAAAGTTATGTATCCCCTTGTGCATTTTTAAGCCGATATCCAAAATCATTTATTATCAGTTTTAGATGGTTTCAAAAGATGTAAATTTTGTGTATGTAACTTTTGACATCTATCCTATCTAATAAAAGAGTAATATGCAGATTGACCATCACTCCAACACACAAGATGGATGCCTACATGTGGTCAAAGATCCTGCCCCCATGTGGACACAAGATGCCCACCACAAGATGGCCAGTGGAGGAGGGCAGTTGAAAGCGATTAGGCTTGCAAGGGAGGGCAGTTGTGGGTAATCAGGACAGCAGGGGAGGGCAGTTGGGAAGGACCAGGCTGGCAGAGAAAGGAAGTTGGGGGTAACTGGGCCAGCAGGGATTCCAGTACCAAGAAGAAAAGTCCCCATAACTTGCCTGTGAAAATCAGTAGGGAATGAGGCTAAGGGAAATGGAGGCTGCTGGAGTCCCAGGCTGTTTCTCTTAAAAGGCCCATTCATAAACTTAGACTCACTCTTTCTGAGCTCCAGCACCAGGGCAGCAGCTCCAAAGGCACCAGGGACAAATAGGAAGAGCAGTGTTGGGGAGGGACCTAGACCAACAGGGAAGAGCAGTTGATGGGGACCAGGCTTGCAGGGAAGGGCAATTAGGGGTGACTAGGCCTGCAGTTAGGGTCAAACAAGCTGGCAGGGGAACAATTAGCTATCAATCAGGCTGGCAGGGGGGTGGCAGACAGAAGCGGTTAGGGGTAAACAGGAAGGCAGGAAGGCAAGCAGTTGGGAGCCAGAAGTCCTGGATTGTGAGAGGCATGTCCAACTGCCTATTTAGGCCCGATCCTGATAGGGTTCCAATCAAGGGGTCCCAGACTGGAAATGGTGCAGGCTGAGGAACACTTTCATGCACCGGGCTTCTAGTATATATATAAAAGCCTAAGCAACTGTTATGACTGAACAACCGGATGACCAGTCAGTAGCTATAACACACACTGATGCTTAATGCAGGAGCTGCCCCCTGTTGGTCAGTGCACTCCTATAGCCAACCTCCCACGGACCCTCCCCCCAGCCATCCAACCTCCCATAGTCCTCCCCCCCTGGCTGCCCCAATTAGAACTGGATGAGACAGCCCCAATTGACCAGGAGGGACCCACCCATGCACGAATTCATGCACTGGGCCTCTAGTTTTAAAATAAACTGTTAACTCACTCTTTTACACGTATACAATAGAATCTAAACACTATGGTGATTGGTTCCCAACATCTAAAAATACATGAGCAAAGCTTCCAGTCAAGATGGCAGAATAGGTAAACACGGTATTCAAATTCTCCCACAACCACATGAAAATGTAACTAAACTACAGATTCAAAACTACCTGAAATCTCACTGAATGGAAGTCCTGCAACTAAAGATATAAAGAAGCAGCCACATTAAGACTATTAGGAGCAATTGAGACCCAGAATGGGCCAGTCTCACACCCACATGTGGCAGATAAAAATTGGGAGGGATATCTCAGCTGCGGAGGCCCCCCCACCTCTGCTGCCAGAGGAGTCAGGGGTCCCAGTCTCACACCAGAATCCCTACCTCAGGATTCTAGTGCCAAGAAGAGAAGTCCCCATAACTTGCCTTGAAAACCACCAGGGAATGAGGCTAAGGGAAATGGAGGCTGCTGGAGTCCCAGGCTGTTTCTCTTAAAGGGCCCATTCATAAATTTAGACTCACTCTTTCTGAGCTCCAGCACTGGGGCAGCAGTTCCAAAGGCACCAGGGACGTATGGGAAGGAATGGAAGTGTCTGGCATCAAGGCAAGAGCTGGAGGGGCACCTTTTTTCGAGATAGAAGTGCTGGTAAAGGCCATTGCTCCTTTTTGCAGCCCTTCCCCCACATAGCTGGCATGTGGACACCATATCTGAGTTTCTATAGACCTGCTATCACTGTTCCACCTATTCTGGTGATTTCCTGAGACTCTTCCCCACCCAAGCTGTGGGCTCACACAAGCTGTTTCTATTGGCTTTTCCAATGAATGTCACGTCCTAGCTCATGCTTCAGACTTTCCTAAAATCTCTCAAATAAATAGCATCTGGCCTTGGTGTGCCCTGTACTTCTTGCTAAATGGCCCCAGACCTGGAACTAGTGGTGGCCAGCCTTGGTTCAGAGCTTTGTTTCTCCTGAGCACCTCCAAGCCCAGCACAAGTAGCAGCCGTGTACATTGCTTTGTAGCTTAAGTAAGGTAGAACACAGATGGTGACTGACCTTGGCCTTCACCTGCTGAGAGGCCCAAGAGCCAGCACCCCCAGTGGACAATTTCAGACCTCATTGAAGCACCACCCAAACACCTCTACAAGTGATACACTTAGGGGCAGACTCAGCAGTCACCAGAGCCCCAATGAAGTAAGTCCTGCTCTGTGGGGATGGGTCCCTGCACAGCTGATCCTCCTGAGTGGTTGCAGTCAATCCAGCTGAAGATAAATGCCTCCTATTGATGAGCCAACAGCAATTAAGACTCAACTACAATAAGAGGGTATACACAGACCACATGGGTGCACCTGGATTGCCCAGATCAGGCGAGTGGGGAGGCTGTGTCACTGGACCATATAGGACGTCTACAAAATTAGGCCAGTCTACCAAGTCTGGGAGACATAGCTGAGAATCAAAACAACAATTTAGAATACAAGGAAGCAAAAAACACCCAATCAGAACAGCAAAAAATTTTTAAAAAGAATAGTGTAAAGAGCTCCTGGGACAACTTGAAGTGTACAAATATTTGCATCATGGGGGGTGGGAGGGGCAGAAGGAGAAGAGAGAGCAAGGTATTGAAAACCTACGTGAAAAAGTGACAGAAAACTTCCCTAACCTGGTGAAGAAAATACACATACAAGTCTAGAAAGCACGAAGTGTCCCAAATAAGATTAACCTAAAGAGGCCTACACCAGGACACATCATTATTAAAAATGAGAAAGATTAAAAACAAGGATGCAATCTTGAAAGCAGCAAAAGAAAGGCAGTTAGTTACTTACAAGGAAGTTCCCATAAGACTTCAGCTGATTTCTCAACAGAAACTTTTCAGGCCAGAAGGAATTGGCATGAAATATTCAAAGTGATGAAAAGAAAGATCCTACAACTAAGATTACTCTACCCAGCAAAGCTATCATTTAGAATCAAAGGACTTATAAAAAGCTTCCCAGACAATAAAAATCTAAAGGAGTTCATCACCACTAAACTAGTATTACATGAAATGTTAAAGGGTTAAGAAGATGAAGACGAAGACGAAGAAGAAGAACAAGAAGAAGCAGCCAAAATCTGAATAATAAAATGTAAATAAATACATATCTGTCAATAATTGTATCTAAAAAATAAATAAGCAAGGAGAACAGAAACAGACTCATAGATACAGAGAAAATTTTGGTGGTTGTCATATACGAGTAGAGTTAGGATGGTGAAAAGGGCGAAGGGATTAAGAAGTACAAATTGATAGTTATAGAGTAGTCATGGTGATATAAAGCACAGCACAGGGAATATAAAACACAATTTTCAAACAACTATGTGTGGTGTCAAATGGTAATGAGGTTTATCAGGAGTGGGTTACATAATGTCTACTCACTGGACTTGTTTCCCAGTTAGTCATCCACTTTCTTAATTGGGGGCATTATATCAAAAAGACTTTACCTACATAGCAATTGTCTGTTGATTACACTTGTTATTGTTTCTCTAAGAGATACTTTATTTAATTTGACATACCCAGAAATGGTGTGGAAATAGAAATGTTGCTAATTCCAACATATCATTACAGTTTTTTCTCACTAAAACATTTTATTTTTTGTACTTTATTTTATTTCCCCCATCACTATTTATACTCTCTATGCCCTCTTCCACCTCCTCCCCACCCTGAAATCACCACACTATTATCCAAGTTCATGAGTTCTCTCTTTTTTTCTTTTTTGCTCAATCCCTTCAGCTCCCTAAACCCCTCCTCCACCCTACTAGAGCTGTCTGCCTGCTTAAAATAAAACGTTTATCACATGTTACATGTGCTTCATAGAAACCTTAGAAGAGCAGATTTCACTCACGGAATTTATAGAGGATGTCAGCGCATCATGTTGGTGAATCCAGACCTCACTGGCAAACCTGCAGACAAATAGATTTACTTTCTGTCAGAAAAGCCTCTTTTCATTTTTCAGTTGAAACATGGATGTTAATCATATAACACAATCCTGAATTATAGGCTGATAAGGAGGCAAGAGGAAACCAGTCACCACCGCTTCGTCTTTCTCATCCCCACCTTGCCTTTGCTTTGTTCTCATGAACTTCTCCTTCCAGAATACTGCGTTCTTTAAGCAGAGTTTGGGGCAAGGAAATGTTTCCCTCTCCACACTACGTGACATCTGAGTGCAGAGCACACCAAGGTGCTCCAATACTTGCTTTCTCAGTCCCACTTCGCTTTTTTGCTGGTGGTAATCCTCATCCAAGGATATGTTTTCCATTGATTTTTAGAGAGAGTGTAAGCTAGAGAGAGGGAGAGAGAAATAGAGAAACATTGATGTGAGAGAGACACTTCAACTGGTTGCCTCCCATACCTGCCAGACTGAGGCTGGGGATGGAGCCTGCAACCAAGGTACACACCCTTGATCAGAATTAAACCTGGAACCCTTTAGTCTTTGAGCCAATGCTTTATCCACTGAGCCAAACTGGCTAGAGTAGTCGTGCTTCACTCTTAATGGACATGTAAGACAGAAGAGCCACAAAGCCTTGATTAAAGCAGCTTGCTCCAGAGTAATGTTTCAAACTGGCCTTTCTGAGTGCTCCCGGGTTTCATGCCCCGGGCAATGCAGCATGGTAGCGGGTGATGGGGGAGACATGCCTCTTTCCTGGTGGAGCAGGAGCGCAGCATGAAAGGGGCATGAAAGGACTGGTCTGGTGCCTCAGCTGCAGACAAGTCCTCAGCTCTTTTTGGTTTAGGCCAGAGGAAGTGAATAGATGAAAATAGATTGCCTTAGAACTATGCAAGCTGCAGACTATGCACAACTGGTTTAAAGACACCTAGGCTGAGAAAATCACTGTCTTCCTGCCCCCTGGCCAAGTTTGTCCACGAGAGACACGCTCTTACTTCTGGACTTGTGCAGGGAAGCATGTAGACCTGTGTGTGGGCTCTGGCAGTCTTGTTAGAGCCATGGAGAGATCCAGCCTTAGAGCAAACAACTCGCAGGGAGAGCAGAAGAGAAAGAAGCGGAGTCCTTGATTGGAGTAGCACTGGGCTTCCGGACCAAGCCTCACCTTATGCCAGGCCTCTGTTGCTTTTCCAAATATATTAGCTGATGGGTATTGTTTCAGCTTCTTTGAGTTGGAATTTCTGTTCTTTTTAACGAAAACATAATAACTGGTACACTTCAGGAAAAAATTTTTATATAAATAGTTATACCCACACTAACCGGTTTGGCTCAGTGTCTAGAGCGTTGGCCTGTGGACTGAAGGGTCCCAGGTTTGATTCCAGTCAAGGGCATGTACCTTGGTTGCAGGCACAAACCCAGTGGGGAGTGTGCAGAAGGCAGCTGATTGATGTTTTTCTCTCATCGATGTTTCTAACTCTCTATTCCTCTCCCTTTCTCTCTGCAAAAAATACTTAAAAAATATATATATATATAATAAATACTTATATCCACTAGCTCCATTCCCTTATCATTTCCTCCCTGAAATCAGCTTCAAGTTAAGGGATATAACGATGAGCCAAGGAACCCTATGCGTGTTCACAGTCCTTTTAAGTATGTTTTTATTGATTTTAGAGAGATGAAGGGAGAAGGTGAAAGAGAATATCAATGGTGATTGGCTGCCTCCTGCACATCTCCCACTAGGGACTGAGCCTGCAGCCCAGGCAAGTGCCCTAACCCAGAATTGAACTCTGACCTCCTGGTTCATGGGTCCACACTCAATCACTGAGCCATGCTGACTGGTGCCACAGTCCTTTTTATAATAGCATTCATTCCACTTTATTGTGTATTGTCTAGGTCCACCATCCTTTATCTGCAATTCTGAAATCTAAAAAGATTTGAACAGATGGAGACTTTTATACAGATGAATTGATAAATAGATTTGCACTGTGGCAAAAACAAAAACCCTCTTCTTAAACTGCTGTGAGTATTTGTGTGCAGAGACCAGTCATAAGGTGTTTGATTCTGAGGTGGTATGGCTCTACTGGGGATGTTGTGTAATAGAGGTCCACAGGTCCAAACCCAGAACCTCTGGGGCCAGATGTGTTAGGAACACAGTGTTTTCATGATTTTAGGAAAGTTTCACACAGTGCATAACACATGGAACCTTGCTGGGAGTACTATGTGATGCTCAGTAACTTGTTAGGGATGCCCAGAGTAATCATCTCTAAAGAGGAAGGGCAGCCCTAGCTGGTTTGACTCAATGGATAGAATGTCAGCCTGTGGAACAAAGGGTCCCAGGTTAGATTCCTGCCAAGTGCAAGTACCTTGGTTGCAGTCGCCTCCCTGACCAGGGCCCTGGTTAGGGTGTGTGCAGGAGGCAACCAATATTTCTCTCATATCGATATTTCTCTTTGTCTTTCCCTCTCTCTTCCACTCTCTCTAAAAGATCAATGGAAAAATATCTTTGAGTAAGGATTAAAAAAAAGAAAAGAAGTAGGACACTTATAAGTCCTCAGCATAACCCTGGGGACCCACTGCTTTCATTGCAGGGACAGAAATCTTGGTGGTCACAGAATCCCTTTGTCAGTATGGTGTTAGTCTGCACTGCCCCTGAAAGAGAAAGTAATGTCTGTAGGATTCTGTCATAGTGCATGTCTGACATTACACATTTGTCAGAGCCCACAGAACTGTACAGCACGCAAAGTGAGCCCTGATGAAACTATGGATTTCAGTTGGTATCAGTATTATGTATTAATATTGGTTCCTAAATTCTTTTTTTAAATTTTATTCTATTGTTTAAAGTATTACAAATAGTAGTACATATGTCTCCTTTTCCCCTAGGGTCTTGTATCCATTGGTTATGCTTATATGCATGCATACAAGTCCTTCGGTTGGTTCCTAAATTCTAACCAGCGCGCCATGCTAGTGCAAACAGGGGCATCTGTGGGGGGGAGTAGGGAGGGAGAGGAGAGGTTCTAAGAGGACTCTGAAGTTTTGGTTAGATTTTTCTGTAAACATAAAACTGCGCTAAAAATAAAGCTTATTCTTTTTATTAAAAACTAGAGGCCTGGTGCATGAAATTCATGCATGGAGGGGGGGGGGATGTCCCTCAGCCCAGCCTGTGCCCTCTGAATTTGGGACATCTGGATGGATGTCCAACTGTCTGTTTAGGACTGATCCTGACTGCTGGCTCCCAACTGCTTGCCTGCCTGCCTTCCTGATTGCCCCTAACTACTTCCGCCTGCCAGCCTGATCACCCACTAAATACCACCCTGCCAGCCTGATTGATGCCTAATTGCTCCCCTGCCAGCCTGTTTGCCCCTAAATGCCTTTCCCTGCAGGCCTGGTAACCCCTAAATGCCCTCCCCTGCAGGCTTGATTGCCCACCTTGCAGGCCTAGTCCCTCCCAACAGCCGTCCCCTGCTGGCCTGATCACCCAAAACTGCCCTCCCTTGCAGACATGGTCCCTCCCAACTGCCCTCTCCTGCTGGCCATCTTGTGGTGGATATCTTGTGTCCACACAGGGGCAGGATCTTTGACAACATGGGGGCAGCCACCTGTGTGATGGTCAATCTGCATATTACTCTTTTATTAGATAGGATACAGGCCTGGTGCACAGGTGGGGACCAGCTGGTTTGAAGGGTGTCCCAGATCAGGGTGGGAGTTCCCTTGGGGTGTGGGGTGACCTGGGTGAGGGGCCTGTGGTGGTTTGCAGGCTGGCCACGCCCCCTGGTGACCCAAGCAGAGGCCCTGGTATCTGGGATTTATTTATCTTCTACAATTGAAACTTTGTAGCCTTAGGCGGAGGCCAGGGCCAGCCAGGACAGGTGGAAAGCTTGGCTTCCTTCATCTCCAGGTGCAACTCAAGCCTCCTGCTCTCTCCAGCTCTGTGACTGACATCATTTTTGCTGGGATTTATTTATCATCTATCATTGAAACTTTGTAGCATTGAATGGAGGCCTGAGCTGACAAGGGCAGGCGGAAAGCTTGGCTTCCTCCATTGCTGGAGAAATCCAAGCCTCCCTCCTGCTCTCTGTGGCCACAGCCATCTTGGTTGGGTTTATTTGCATATTTGCTCCTTATTATCTGGTGGGTGGGACTTGTGGGTGTAGTGGAGTTATGGTCAATTTGCATGTTACTCTTTTATTAGATACTAGAGGCCTGGTGCACGAAATTCATGCACGGGGGGTGGGGGATGTCCCTTAGCCCAGCCTGCACCCTCTCCAATTTGGGACCCCTTGAGGGATGTCCGACTGCCCATTTAGGCTCGATCCCAATAGGATCAGGCCTAAATTGGCAGTCAGACATCCTTCTCACAATCCAGGACTGCTAGCTCCAAACTGCTCGCCTGCCTGCCTCCCTGATTGCCCCTAACCACTTCTTCCTGCAAGCCTGATCACCCCGTAACCACTACCCTGCCAACCTAATTGATGTCTAACTGCTACCCTGCCAGTCTGTTTGCCCCCAACTTCCCTCCTCTGCCAGCCTGGTCACCCCTAACTGCCCTCCCCTGCAGGCTTGATCTCCCCCACCTGCCCTCTTTTGCAGGCCTGGTCTCTCACAACTGCCCTCCCTTGCAGGGTCTGGAACCTCTCAATGGCCCTCCCCTGCTGGCCATCTTGTGTCCACATGGGGGAAGGATCTTTGACTACATGGGGGTAGCCCTCTTGTGTGTTGGAGTAATGGTCAGTCTGCATATTACTCTTTTATTAGATAAGATAGAGGCCTGGTGCATGGGTGGGGCTAGCTGGTTTGCCTTGAAGTGTGTCCCAGATCATGGTGGAGGTTCCCTTGGGGCAAGAGGCTGCCTGGGCAAGGGGCCTGTGGAGGTTTGCAGGCCAGCCATGCCCCCCAGCAGCCCAAGTGGAGGCCCTGGGATCTGGAATTAATCTATGTCTACAATTGAAACTTTGTAGCCTGGAGTAGAACCAAGCCTCTGCTTCCTCCGTGGAGGCCTAGGTCGGCCATGGCAGGCTGAAAGCTTGGCTTCCTCTATTACCAGGGAAAACCAAGCCTCTGTTCTCTCCAGCTCAGTGGCTGCCGCCATTTCTGTATCTTTTATAATTGAAACTTTCTAGTATTGAGTGGAGGCCTAGGTCCACAATGGCAGGTAGAAAGCTTGGCTTCTTCTGTTGCCAGGGAAACCCAAGCCTTCCTCCTGCTCTCAGTGGTGGCAGCCATCTTGGTTGGGGTTTATTTGCATAATTTGCTCCTGATTGGCTAGTGGGCATGGCTGTGGAGATGGCTTGTGGGTGTAGTGAAGGTAGGATTAAATTTGCATATTACTCTTCTTTTTAGATAGGATGATATAAAGAATGTACATTTTTGAGAGATATGCTTACTTTCAATCAATCATTTGGTAAATAAACTGGTATGCCCACAATGAAAGGGACATTTGCTTGGAGTTGGGAGGTGGAGGTGTGTGTCCACCTTTATCTCTGGAGCTGGAATCCCCCTCACAAAGCCTGAGCATTGATGAACGTCACTTCCTATTTGCCTGGGGATCTGGTGTTATTCAAGCTCATGGAACTCACTTTAGGACAGTGCATGGGGAACAGAGAGAGGTATATGGAGTGGGGGCTCCTTCGTGAATGGGTAAAGCTTTCCAAGGAAGAGGAGTGCAATCTTTGCATGGGGAGAGCTGAAGGTGAAGGAGCTAGAAAGAAAAAACCCAGAACTGGGCAGGGAAGCCAGCGGAGGAAGTGGGGAGAAATGGCAGGCCTCACTGGAAGGTCTGCGTCTGGTGGTCCTATAGCCTAGCACGGTACTTGGGGCTAGGCTCTGAGGCCACGCTCCCTGAGCCTGTACTTTAACTGTACCGCTTGGTGGAAGCCTGACTTTGAGAAAGTTGCTAAATCTGTCTGGGTCTTGGTTTCCTCTTTTGTAAAATTGATTTCACCTAAGCCTTTGGAGAGGTTGAATGCTTTGTAAACATTAAACAAAATCATGTATGTAGAGAGCTCAGTACAGTGGTAAGGATAGAGTAAGCACCCAATGAAGGATATAACTCCTACTGGCTTTTACCCCTTACCTTATAATTCTCTTTTCTGATTCTTCAATAAAGCTTCATAGATCATAGCCATTGTGTAGATTTTGAGATGAGAGGAGCAGGATGGCAAAGGGCTGAGTGAGGGAGGAACTGTTTTTACCTCATCTACACCAAAGAGAAGGGTTGTTGGCCTTTTAAGGTGTTTACAGAGCCAAGTTTTAGGTGGGGATGACAACCTGGGGCAAAGCTAGCTATAGGAGCATTCTGGAGAGGACATCAAAATATTGCAGAGAGAGGCAATGAAATAAGTCCCGTAGTTTAGAGAATGCTGTTTTCCTCAAAGGATAATAAGAGGACTCAATGACCAGGCCGGCACGTTTGTTAGGTTGAAATAGACTGTAGTGCACAGCAGGTTGGACCAGACAGCTGCAAAGACACCATCTAGCCTGTTTAGAATCCTCTTTGTGAGCTCTCTGCTCTTTTCACTGGTTCAGATCTGCCCATCTCAGCCCACACACTCAGTCGGAAATGTCATTAGCTTCTAACTCCAACTTGTGCTCTTTGTCCCAGACTGCACTCAACTTCCTGATTTGCCTCTCCAACACACTGTCTTGCTTGCTTGCCTCTTTCCTTCAAGACTTTCAGTGGCTTCTACTATTTACTAAGCCAAGGTCATGAGCTTCCCTGGCACCTAAAGTCATAATGAATTCAACTGGTTCCCCATTTACTCATGCAAGCTCTAGCTCATCTTCGCTCACTCTCCCTCCACAAGAGCCCTCTATTAAAGAAAAATTCTTCAGTGAATACTTGTAAAAGGGGCCCAGACGCCTGTTCCTTCTGTCTTTTACCTTTCACTGATTTGAATTGGGTACTTATAAATTATTTTTGCCATTGTCATAGCCACTCAATTCTCATGCTTTAATCTGTCTTTAGCCCCTCTCAATTGTTCTACCCTTGAAAAATATTTTTTGGTTCTAATCTATCATTTCGACCATGACCAGTGTACTTACCTAATTTGAATTTTTAACATTATTTTCCAAAGGGGAATGCTTGATGAATCACAATCCCTTTGAATGTCTGATCTTTGTAAGAAGCTCTGTATTTGGGTTCCACACATTTAAGAGTCTGTATTGTCAAATTTACCAGTAAGAAGGACCAATTGTTTCATTTTTTTTCAATATACGATTAGGGAAAGAAAGATAATTTTTTTGACATATAAAAGGACCATTCAGTCAAAACAATTTAATGAAAAGAAAGAATTCACTTGGATTTGAAATATGTCATTTTCTGTCATCTCTGGCACACAGACAAAGGACTGGCTCTCTGAGATTAAAACTCAGAATGTCATTTTTCTTGATGTTGGTCTATTTTGTTTTCCATCTTTGACAACTACATTTTGTTGTTTGTTTTTCTCAGAACCCATGTCCATAGACTAATATGAAGCTTCATATTCCTATACTGTCTCTAACCAGAAATATAAGAATCCAAAGGCGAGTGAGTGCATCCCTGGTTCTTTTTAAAAAATAAATTTTTATTGTTCAGATTACAGATGTTCCTCTTTTTCCCCTCATAGCTCCCCGCCACCCAATTTCCTCCCACCCCATGCCTTTACCCCTGTCACTGTCCTCATCCATAGGTACAAGATTTTTGAGCAATTTCTTCCCGCACCTCTCACACTCCCTTCCCCCCAAGAATTGTCACTCCACTCCCTTTCTATGCCTCTCTCTGATTCTATTATATTCACCAGTTTATTCTGTTCATCAGATCTTTTAATGACTTGATTTTCAGATTCACTTGTTGATAGATATGCATTTGTTGTCACTTTGTTGTTCATAATTTTTATCTTTACCTTTTTCTTCTTCTTCCTCTTCTTAAAGAATTCCCTTCAGCATTTCATATATACTGGTTTGGTGGTGATGAACTCCTTTAGCTTTTTCTTGTCTGTGAAGCTCTTTTTCTGACCTTAAATTCTAAATGATAGCTTTGTTGGGTAGAGTAATCTTGGTTGTAGGTTCTTGCTATTCATCACTTTGAATATTTCTTGTCACTCCCTTCTGGCCTGCATCATTTCTGTTGAGAAATCAGCTGACAGTCAAATGGGTACTCCCTTGTAGGTAACTAACTATTTATCTCTTGCTGCTTTCAAGGTTCTCTCTTTGTGTTTTGTCCTTGACATTTTAATTATGATGTGTCTTGGTGTGGTCTTCTTTGGATTCCTCTTGTTTGGGTTTCTCTGTACTTCCTGGACTTGTAAGTCTATTTCCTTTACCAGGTAGGGGAAGTTTTTTTTTTGTGTGTTATTATTTCTTCTAATAGGTTTTCAATATTTTTCTCTCTTTCTTCTTCTGGCACCCCCATAATTCTGATGTTGGTACACTTGAAGTTGTCCTAGAGGCTCCTTACACTATCTTCATATTTTTGGACTCTTTGTTTTTCTGGTTGGGTATTTTTTTCTTCTTTGTATTTCAAATCTTTGGTTTGATTCTTGGGGTCTTCTAGTCTACCATTGGATTTCTGTATATTATTCTTTATTTCAGACAGTGTATGTTTAATTTCTAGCTGGTCCTTTTCCATTCTTTTCTTTTTTCTTTCTTTTTTTCTTTTTGGCATTCTCATTAAGATCCTTGAAGGTCTCAATAAGTTCTTAGGAAGTTTCTAGAATTTTCTTGAGTAACTTTATAACTGTGGTTTTGAATTCTATATTCAGTAGTTTGCTTTCCTCCATTTCTTTCATTCGTGACATGTTTCTTTGTCTCCTCATTTTGGCTGCTTCCCTGTGTTGATGGAGTGGCTTTGTGTGGTAGGTGACCTATAGGGTCCAGTGGCTCAGCCTCCCCAATCACCTGAGGTGACCACTGTTGATGCACCCCTTTGTGGGCTGAGTGCACAGTCTTGTTGTAGTTAAGCCTTGATTGCTATTGGCAGACTGGGAGGAATTGACCTCCAGGCCAATTGGCTGTGAGGACGCACTGTGTCTCTAATGAAAGAACTGCTGTGCTGGAGACACCCTTGTGGGGCAGGATTTGCTTCAGTGGGTCTTTGGTGCTCACTGAGTCTGCTTCTTGAGTGTGTCACTTATGGATGTAAAGAGTTGAAATCTGGTATCATCTCACACTGACCACTAGATACACTGGCTCCTGGATTTCCAAGGAGTTGCAAGTCAGCTACTACCTGAGGCCACCCAGAAGACACTATAGCAAGATCTGCAGATTTCTCTTCTTTGTTTGGGGTTTGGAAGTTTTGGAGCTATCTGACTCAGTTGCAGTTTGTTAGGTTAAGCTGTGAAAGGGCCAGCAATTCACATGCAAAAGCTGCCATGCTTAGCTTGGGTGGGTTTGCAAATTGGGTGGAGAAGGGACTCAGGGAATCACCAGGGCAGTGCAAGCAGCAATGGCTGCCAGTCAGCAGTCTCTGCATTTCCAGTCTTCATGTCCTCACATCACATGCCCCAGCGCAGTAAACAATAATTCCTGCAAGCACCTCTGCAAGAAAGCCACCTCACTTTCCGACCTGATGCCAGATAGCCCAGTTTCTTCTGGTAGGAGTCTGGGTCTATAACTGGAGTCTCACTGGTAACTGGAGTTCAGAGCAGTCAGGAGCTTGTAACTCCCACCTGACTGAACAAACAGCACACCCAGTTGCCAGCCTGATTCGTGTGCCTTCGTACCTCTGCTTTTCTGTGTCTCTGCATGTCCTACCCAGTCTCAATACACTTTTTTCTTTCCTTCTAGCTGTAAAACTTCTACTTAGTCAGCTTTCCCATGGTTCTGGGTGATAGTCATTTTGTCTTTTAGTTGTAGTTTTGGTGTGGTTGTGAGAGATAGCACATACATGTGTATACCTTATGCTGACATTTTGGTTTCCCTAGCATCTCTGGCTCTTGATTTCATTTGTTTTGGATGCCAAACACAGGCCAGAGGAAAATGGCTGTGAAATTTCCTTCAAGGGTCAACCCATCTCATAAGTGATTCCATGGGGCTTATTCAAATCCAATAGCTTCAAAGGAAAGAGACTTTTCCATAAAATGGCATGGTCCATCAGCAACGGTCACACAGACTTTCCCAAGTGAGTAAACCCAGTTTCCCCAGGATTCTGACAACATTGAAGGCAGAGTCACCAATGGTATTAACTGATATAGCCAGATATAAAATATTGTCTTCTGAAAGTTACCAGCTATGCATACATATGGTTGAGGTGCACAGGTGCAAATATGACAAAGTGATATAAAACTGCTTGTAAACAGTAATTTTGACAAATAGGAAAACTTCTAGAATTCAGCCTCCCTCCTCTGGCTAAGGCCCAAGTTTTGCTCCTATGACACAGTATATTTTTCACAATTTAATAACTTTTAGAATTTTTATGAAAACTTGAGAGACCTCTCACACCACCAGATGTGCTGCATCTGAATGCCCAGGCTCCTACAGGCTGCGGAGGGCACTGCTCCCACTACCTCGGAGCTGGTGCTGGATTGGAACTGAGTCCGACATTGCCAAGTAGGGCTTTATTTGGTAAGAGGTGGAGAAGTAGCTGCTGGGCTTTCAAACGATGCATTTAGGTAGCAAAGGTGAATCAAGAAATGAATACCAGACTTTATAAGAACCAGAGAAATGTGACAATTATTGGTAATTGGCGGTTAAAACAAAAACCAAAACCCTAAGTAAAGATGAAGATGATGAAGATGATGATCCCAGTTTTAATGTGAGATGGATGTTCTGGCAAAGTCTACACACAACTGGGACTGCAGGAGGAAGAGAGAGTTGGGACACAGTTGTCTGCCTGCTCAGAATCTGTTTAGGCAACTGGTCCTCCCCCACTCCTGGTCCCCATGACCTGGTGACTAACTCACCTCGCAGGATTCAGGAATCTACCAGCTACTTGGACACAAATGACTGGGGCAGGGATAGGGTTGCCAAGTTCAACAAATAAAAATATAGAATCGAATGCTCAATTAAGTTTGAATTTCAGATAAATAAAAGCTTGTTTCGTATAAGCATGCCACAAATATTGCATGGGACATAATTATACTTAAAAAATGTTCTTTGTTTATCTGAAATTAAGAATTAAGTGGGAGTCCTATATTTTGTCTGGCAACCCTACTGAAGAATGAAAATGTGACTTGAGCAGGCCATTGGAATTGGAACTGGACTCCTGGCCATGGTTTCCTTTTTCCTCTGCTCTTTCTAACTGTAAAGACAGTGAAAACTTTGAGCTGCCACTGGCTACCTTTCTCCCCAATGAGGGGGCCCTGCTGAGGCGCAAAGACACCACAGAGAAAAGCTTAGCTGTGGAGTGGAGGAAAGATATTTCTGGACACAGAACTTGAATTCCAAATCTGAGCCTTGTCAGAGCCAGACTCACTCCCTTAAGGTTCTTAATAATCCAAACTAATACATTTTTGTTTGTTTGCACTAGTTTGATTTGCATTTCTATCACAGCTAAGAAGGGGTGGGGGGAGCCAGGGCTGGAGATCTAAAAAATCACCCACATGGATGGGCCCTGTTGGATATGGCAGGTGCTTGACCTGAGGCAGAACTTGAGTCTAGATCTGGGACTAGTCACGTTTGGGACGCTTGCAGATGGTTCTGTTATAGCAAGAATGATGTGCTTTAGGAGGCTCCTCATAAATTCCACAGTCGGTCCTTTGATCCCTGCTTGTCCTCGGTGACTTACAGCCCTACTCCACCTTGCCCTCCAGCTATGGAGCCTCCTGGCTCCCACCTCTGTCTTGTCTGCTTGCTCTTCCACCTCGACCTTCGACCTTCATCATCAGTACTCTGCATACAAACTGTCCTTTAAACTTGCTTCAGAACCCTCTTCGTGTTTCTCATTGACTCTGCCGAGAATTACGGGGAACATTGACCATGAAGAGCCCAATACCTGGTCATTCAGTCATTCAGTCAATGTTAGCTTGACTTCAATTTCACAATGTGTGTCAGCTCAATTAGAAAAAGCCAGCTCTAAAGTTAAATTAAATGACTGGGAAGTTTATCTTGATTGGAAATTAGAGGCTTCTTAGGAAAGGATCAAGTAAAATACCTTCCCTACAGGAAGTTAATAAGAAAGTTTCAGGGATTGTCTCTGAACTAAAGAAGGCTTCTGAAGCAAATAAATGTCAAGAACCCCTGCCTCCCCTTCTACAGTTTCTCCACAATACCCTCTGCTCTCAGTATCCTTGTGCAGACTTGCCCTCTGCCTCTCTTCTTCCTCCTGTCACTTGAGTTCAATAAATATAATCTGATAAAATATGCTTATTGTTTATCTGAAACAATAAGTCCTTAAAACCCACAGCTGAACAATGTGACTAAGAACCTTTCAGCAACCAGGCCAGTCCCTGCCCTCAGCACTGGCCAATATCTGCCATTTCAGCAGAATTTGCAGGAACGACACCCCAACCCAGCCCCATCCCTAGTTCACACATGGTTTTCCTGGTGGGAGGGAACCGAGGGGAAGACTTTTCTCTCAGAGCCTGCCCAACGCAAACAATTAGTAAGAAGTTGTGACACTAGGTGAACACAGAAAACAGCAGCTTTCTTTTCAGCTATATTTATCAACTATAATAAGTTAGTAAATATAATGAAAAATTGTATTCAAGTAGCAACAAAAACTCAAACTATCAAGGAATAAACTACTAAAAGTGAGTAAGCTATGTCTGAATAAAAATATAGAACTTTATAGGACACAAAAGACTTAAACAAATGAGGAAAAAACACATACCACAAAACACCCATAAAACATTGTCATGGTCCTGTGTGCAAAGATGCTACATTGTAAAGATATCAGTTCTTCCTAAATTAATCTATAAATTAAATATATTGCCAATTAAAGTTCCAATGTAACACCTAAGTCTCATTGACTATAAAAAATTAACTGAAAGTGGGTTACATAAAACAGAACGATCATACATAACAGAAGAGAACATCTTCGTGATCCAAGAGTTCTGGACAACCCAGGAAAGGAGAAGTAGATGAACTAGACTTTATCAAAGCGTAAAACTTCTGCACCGTTAAGAGATGAAAAGACAAACTACGGACTGAGAAAAGTATTTGTAAATCTCATATCCAACAAACAGGACCAGCTACATAATTTGGGGGGCCAACTAGGTTGAAAATGTGGGACCCCTCCCTGAGAACATAATAGAATTTCAAGTCCCTAACAGCAGAACATGGACTGAGGCAGGGCCCTTTGAGGTGGGGACATTGTGTGACTGCTCAGGTCATGCTCACCAAGCCACCTCGCCAACAAGAGTTTTATATCCAGAATATTCAAAGAACTCTCAAAACTCAATAGTCAGGGGACAAATAACCCAGGATCTTGGCCAGAAAAGTCTTCTTATTGCTCCATGGCTTCTTCCTGGAGAACTGGGGCTTTGGGTGGGAGAGAGACAGGTCTGCCCACGAGGAACCTGGCAGCCACCTAGCACTCACGTTCCTTCTCCTGTGACTGCCCCTGCTGACTGGGTGAGCTTTCTCCAGAGTTCCATGGCCCCTTTTCAGACCCCCTTCCTCCCGTTGATCATGCCGTGGTAAAATTAATTTTTAACAATTAATAATACACTGCTATGTAAGTGATAAACTAAAGCCACTCATTAGCATTTCCTGTGGGATTTATTAATCCATTAAATACATCATCAGTGATAACTTACACATACACATACACACATACACCAAGTGGCTAGATTATTATGATCTGTGAATGCAAAATAATTTGGACACTCAGTGGCCAAATGTATATACATATATACTAGAGGCCTGGTGCATGAATTTGTGCATGGGTGGGGTCTGGCCAGCCTGGCCAGGGGGAGGGGACATGGGCGGTTGGCTGGCCTGCCTGCTGTTCACATTCCTGGTCAAGGGGACAATTTGCATATTAGCCTTTTATTATATAGGATATACATTGAGTGGCCAGACTATTATGCGTTCAAAGATCATAATAATCTGGTCACTCAGTGTATGTGTGTATGTGTAAGTTGTCATACATATATACGTACATATAGTGTTACATGTGTGTTTTATCATTTCAAAACCCTCAGTACACAACTTTGCATTTGATCCTTAAAGTCAGGTGTCATCCTGATTTTGCAGACAGGGAGCTAGGAGTTGGAGAGCTTACATTGTTCCCTCACCGGGTCTCATGACTGCACTGGCAGGTGCCCAGGCAGAGCTGAGCACCTGCAACACCAGAGGGATGCCTCAAACACACCAGCAGCGAACTTGCCACTTCTTTAGAAAAACCCATAGGAGGGTCCATCCCATCTCAGCAATGGAAAGAAACAATTTGAAAAACCTGGCTCTAAAAACACTTACTTAAAAAAACTCACCGACACAGGCAACTGTATGGTGATTACCAGAGGAAAGGGGATGGGAGGAGGTAGAAAAGAGTGAAGGGGGGAAAATGATAATGGGAGGAGACTTGACTTTGGGTGGTGAACACACAATACAATATACAGAGGATGTATTATATAATTGTACACCTGAAATCTATTTAATTTTATCAACCAATGTCACCCCAATAAATTCAATAGAAAATTAAAAATACTTATTTAGTGATTATGTAAGCATAAAATGTATATTTATATACACATATATAGAGCTTTTGTTAGAGTTATTAATGCCTCAATAATAAGAACAAAATTTAAAATTACTTCAACAGCATAAACAATGATATTCTTAAGGTAAATCAAGTCCTGCCTTTGTGTTTTAAAGTTATTCTTAGTCACATTAATTTACTTGTAAGACACACTGCTACAAGCGGGGACTTTCTTTAGCTATGTCCCTAGGCTTAAAGTGCTTTAATATTGCTTGAATAAATTGTAGCTAAATTTGGAAGGCATGGTGACATAATTATCATAAAGTCATTGAGTAAAATTATCCTTTTAGGACATAATTTACCACTTTAAATGAGACAACACAGCTCTCTACAAAACATGAAAAGAAAAACATTTGGTGTAACATATCACTTTTTATAAAACATTTGTAGCTTATGGTTATAAGTTAATAGTCCTTGGAACTCAGAAAACATTTTTTTTAAATATAGGAAATCTCTTTATTCAGCTTAACAAAGAGACTCAGAGAGAAATTAAACTTCACATGGAATAGTGTGGAGTAACTACTGATTTATCTTAAATCTTATGTAAATGTGTGCTTATCTTTTTCTCCCAGCAGATGGGATGGGAGCTGAGTGCCATCTCCTCCCAGGGCCTGAGTCAATAGCCCCTTCAAGGTTTCTTTTAAAACTGCCACCGGGGCCTATAGTTTGTGTCTTCAGTTAAATTTCTATCCAGGGATAAGGCTTAAAAGATTCTGTTTAAGTTTGTTTGTTTGTTTATTTAATATATATATTTTATTAATTCCAGAAAGGAAGGGGGAGAGATAGAGATATAGAAACATCAATGATGAGACTCATTGATTGGCGCATGCCCCCTACCGGGGGTGGGGGTTTGAGCCCGCAACCCTGGCATGTGCCCTTGGCCAGAATTGAACCTGGGACCCTTTAGTCCGCAGGCCGATGCCTCTATCCACCGAGCCAAACTGGCTAGGGCAGGTTCTGTTATTTTTTTTTTTTAAGTTTTGTGGAAGAAGACAAGGCTGACAAGGTTCTGTTTTCATGCAGCTAACACGGTGCACTGTGCTGAGGCCTTATCTGTATTGTGTCCTTTCATTCTTACAATAGTGTAAGAAACTGCCACTTCTATGTGGAATCCAAAGGACAAAATAAATGAGCAAACAAAACAGAAACAGACTCATAAATACAGAGAACAGCCTGATGGTTGACAGAAGGAAGGGATGGGGGTTAAGGGGCGGGGGCTGGGTATAAATGGTGAAGGGATTAAGAAAGCACAAATTGGTTGTTGCAAAACAGTCACAGGGATGTAAAGAACAGCATATATAGTCAACAATATTGTCATAACTATGTATGGTGTCAGGTGAGTACTGGAAATATCCAGGGGACACTTTGTAAACTATATGATTGTCTAACCCACTATACTGTACACCTGATATTAAAACAGAATACTACTGAATGTAAGCTGTGACTAAAAAATAAAAGTTAAATAAAGAAATAAATATTCTTGTTCACAAAAAAGAGAGGAGAGAGAACATTAAGCACCAGGGTCAATGGCATACAGCACCAAATTAAAGAATGAAGACTTGACCCTTGCAGAGCCATGTGAATCCAGAGCACGACCCTTTGTCCGAGAACTTGAAAATAAAGACCTGAATGTACTAGCTAACATTTGAAAGGTGATAACTCACAGGTTTTAACTTTGTGTTTTATTCATCAGCATTTTTCAAGAAATATTTCTTGTATCCACTAGGCTCCAGGAAATACCCTAGCTGCTGATCAGATTTGCTGGTGCATGAGATTCTTGGGACTTACGTTCTACTGATGAGAAAAGACAATAAACTCACAGATGAATAGGAAAATAAAAACAAAAAACATTAGATATGGGCTCTGTCAGGCACTGAGGAGGACAAGGATGTAATCTAGGCATACCTCAGGATGTGGGCTCCATTCCAGAACAATCCAATGAAGAGAAGATTGCAATAAAGCAAGCCACACAGAGTTTTTGGTTTTCTGGTACATATAAAAGTTATGTTTACACTGTACTATAGTCTATTAGTGTGCAATAGCATTTTGTCTCATAAGTGTGCATACCTTAATTAAAGATAGTTTATTGCTAATTATCATCTGAACCAGTTGGAGAATGGCTCTCCCAGACTTGCCCCATGAAGGGCTGTCACAAACCCTCTGTTTGAAAAAGATGCAATGTCTGTGGAGGACACCAAAGTGGAGCACAGCAAAACAAAATATGCCTGTTTTTGGTCTGTCTGCTCCACCTTCTTTCCTGTGTTGTGAGCTCTCAAAGAGTAGAAATACGCATTTTCAGTGTGCCCTGATTGGTCTTATACAACTGTTTGCACATAGTAGGATCACTGAATCAGTAACATACTATTTAGAGAGAAAAGTATGCTCTCTTGAAAACCTTTTATTTGAATGTAAATCATACCCTTCAGTGAATTATAGTTCTTAGTTGCTTTAATTTATTCTACCTGTACAGTATTGAAATACAGGCGAAATACGGAAGGATTTCTTTCTTCATTCAGTAGAGGGCAAGAGCCTACATCTTACTGTAGTCAGGGAGATCAGAAACCATGGAGAGCTGAAGTTACCCTGATTTTTAAAAAAATGCACAGTTTAATTTAACTTGGTGAAGACAATTAGGTTGTAAAAGTCTGACCTTTTGGCTTGTTTTTAAAAATTGCCCCACAGCTGAGCCACAATGCATCATTTGTTAAATAACTAATGACCTGCAATAAGTGTCACCTTCAAAGGGAATAACCATATCGCAAAGGGCTTATTGTGTCTAGTTCCTGTGAAAGCCACCAGAGGCTGACACATATAGTTGCTCATCACTGAAAGAGTGGGCCTCAAAAATCTCATTTCCTTCTCTTATGTGACAAATATTTTTGAGTCCTGACACTGTGACAGGAACTAGAGCTACAATGATGAGTAAAACTGGACTATGCCCT
This sequence comes from Antrozous pallidus, assembly GCA_027563665.1. Lineage (NCBI taxonomy): Eukaryota > Metazoa > Chordata > Mammalia > Chiroptera > Vespertilionidae > Antrozous > Antrozous pallidus. Next base: position 9,714,461 of record CM050526.1, read on the forward strand.
TGGACGCATGGAGTTTACTGAATAATGGGACTTTTTCCATATAGTTTTCTGAATTCCACACCATACCTTCTGAATCAGAATCCATAGGGCAGTGATTCTCAAACTTCAGTTCATATCAAAATCAGAGATTGCTGTTCCCTCCACTCCCAGAGTTTCTGATTCAATAGGTTTGGGGTAGGGTTCAACAATATGCATTTGTTGCAAGCTCCCAGACTATGATGATGATGTTGGTCTGGGGAGAACATTTAAAAATATATATATTTTATTGATTTTTTTTTACAGAGAGGAAGGGAGAGGGATAGAGAGTTAAAAACACTCATGAGAAACATCAATCAGCTGCCTCCTGCAGGCCCCAATTGGGGATGTGCCCACAACCAAGGTACATGCCCTTGACTGAAATCGAACCCAGGACCCTTCAGTCCATAGACCGACACTCTATCCTCCAAGCCAAACCAGCCAGGACTGGGGACCACATTTTGACAACCGCTGGCATAAGACATAGAACCCAAGCATTTGCTGGTGATTCTGGTGTCTGTCCAAGGTTGAGAGTCACTGGAGTACAATCTGACCACCACTGTGTTGGTTGCGTTGATCAGGGAATTTAAAAATAAGTGCAATCCCAGTCTCTGTATCCAAGAAACCCACAATTGAAGTGCTTTGCTTGGTGTTATTATTATATGAACACAAAGGCTCCAGAAATGTGGGTTATGAGTGGAGGCTGTAATAGGTGGAGAAATCTTTTGGGTCCTGAAAAATGAACAGTATTTAAATAGGTAGTAGAAAATTGGGAAATTATTCAGAGAAGATTAACCTAAAGTTCATCTCCTTAAATATGACATGAGTGACAAATCCAGTACTATAGCAGTACTGTGACTTTTTCACCAAAGAAAATTCTGGGTATTTTCATATCAGATCTTAAGGTCTTATATGAAATTCAAATATATCTACTTCTGTTAATAACACAATTTTAAAAATATTTTAATAACTGTATTTCACTTTGAAATCTTACATGTTTCATTGTATGTAATTAAAAACATTACTCTGAGAAGGGCATAAGAACTAGCAAGGCACAGTGGCTGTGATGTGAATTATGCAAAGGTAACAGTAAGCAGTATATAGAGCTGGCTTTAAAAGTAAATTAAGTTTGTAAGGGCAGAGGATGGGATGGGTACCGGGGGGAGGGGAGCAATGAGGAGGGGAGGAGAGCAACATTGTAATAATCTGAACAATAAAGATTTACTAAATTTAAAAAAGTAAATTAAGTTTGGATTGGTTGGGTGGGGCCTTAAAAAACAAAGAGCAAATCTACACGTTTTGATAGATTGGTTATCTAAGAACTGTAATTGTTGGCCTCAATTCTAACTAAAAAAAAAAAAAAGCTACTTCAGGGCTTCTTTTTAGTGTGAACAAAAATCACATGGCAAGCTTATGAAAAACACAGATTCCTGGGCCACACATGCAGAGATTCTAATTCAGTAAAGGTCAGTGGGACCCCCAAATCTGCATTTTTAATAAGCTTCTTAGTGACACCAACATAACCTGTCCACACAGACTTCACTTTGATTATCAACGATGTGCTTAATAAAACGTACAGAAAAGTACATTGTGTTAATGCTTTCCTGTATTTATTATTATGGTGCAAGTACAAAATGGGAAATAAAAAAAGTCCCAAGATTAAGTAAGTGTATGTGAAAAAGTTAGAACAATAAAGCCAGACATGCTAACACCCTGCATCAGGTCAAAGTGCACATCCACTCCACAGGAGGACATGGCAGACCATGTGTCCTGAGCTTATGTGACCAAAAACCCTTTGCCATCAGTTGTGCTGGACTAATGGTCTCAAGGACATAGTTTGAGCAAAGCTTGTCTATAAAACCTTTGAAAGAACTCTCACAGGAGGCATATACCAGAGACTGTTAAAAGCAGGCTTTCAAAGAAGACTCTATAGTTTGAAATCCTTTTCTCACAGGCCCTGAATAGCTCAAACAACATAACAAGACTCAATTGAAGATAGTTTCTAGAGGTTCAATTTCCTATTTTACCTAAGTTACTGGTTTTCCTGAGTGTCAACTTAGAATTATTTTTTTCTAGTAAGAGACCTCAGGGGAGATAATTGATCTCAATACTCAGCTACCCTATGATGAGTTTAAAAGAATAGCACTAAAGAAAAATGGTTGTCTCATTCCTGCTTTTCTCCTAACTGAATGGAGCACTTTTTCTAAGCATATACATGTGTGCTGGGCACACCTACATACCTACCACACCCTCATGTATGTACACACACAAGCATCTAATCTTCAATCCATCATTTCTTCACATAACTTTTACTTTGAGAGCTGTTCAAGACTGGCCAGCTAACATTTTCCTATGAGGACATGACATATCATGGGGATTTCAATGAAAATTTTTGTCTTTATTGCTCAAAGGAGGATATAAGCTTGAGCCTTCCACAGGGCAATGAAACAAAGCACATGCCTGTGTTCATTGACAGTGTATAAAAGGCACAAAGAATGAGAAATCCACTCAAACTTCTGTCAGGTTTTTCAGATAGATGAGCAGAACAACTGGGTCTCCATAACCTTTGGCTGCATTCTTTTTGAGGTATGATTTTCAAGTCATGCCAGGTCCAAGCTTCTGCATAGACTAGGACTTTGGATGACATTACCATCCTTTCCTTCGAATAAAAAAAAAAAAAAACACCTCCTTCCTCGAATTCTAAAAATACTCCTCAGCCTTGGAGTGCTGCCTTGTTTTCATTAACGCTGTTCACTGGACGTTTGTTTGAAGAAGCTATTCACATTTGGCCCTCCTTGAAATGTCCAGCTCACAGAAATAGCAAAAATATTTTACTTTTTCAACCATGAGAATCTCATTCCCACCTCCAAATCACAAATCCTCTTTTCCTTTTTTTTTTTTTGAGAGGTGGGGTGAGAAGAAGATGACCTTGGTAGGACAGAATAAAAATTAAATTGAATTTTTATTCTTGCAGTTAGGGTAAAGAAAACAGAATTGTGTTAATTGAATATTTCTATTTCTAAAAGTTGACTCAACAATTTCATCACAGTCAAGTAAAATAAAAATTTCTCAGACAAATGTTGCATAGATTTTATTTTAACATGTATAAGATTATTTTAATAGGCAGTAGGATAGCATTTTAAATTCATGGAAGTGTTGTTTTGGTTAATAGCCCCATATTTAAAAGACTAAATATTCATTTTATTCAAATCAAACTCTTGTATCTAGCATTCCAGGTCCTTTGCTGTCACATGCCGTAAGTGGGCTTGGGAGAATGGTGTAGGAGCTGGGGGAAGTCATGGCTGTGTCCATCTTCAAAAAGCATCAATAGGAGAAAGAATCATGGTCAAGGAAGATGGCAAAGGGTTAGGTTACCCAACAGTGTGAGCAAATGTAGTCAAGGGAGGAAGAGGTCAATGGTGGAAGGAGTCCAATAGCGGAGAATATGGTGTGTGGATATGGGAGATGGAAAACTAGAGCGCCGAAAAACAAGGAACGTGGGAAACCAACAGTCTGAGAACAAAGGCAGGAGTGCTCTAGTGGGCCTCACTTGCAGTTTAGGGCAGAACATTTTATTCTTAATGAATTAGTCATAAAAAAAGCTTCTGACATATCTGGTCTCAATCTGTCCCCCTTGACTTCTCCCTTACACATATGTTAGACTCCAGGAAGGCTAGAAAAGCTCCCTCTTCCTCAACAGACTTCAAACTTTCCCCCTTCCCACTTTTGTTCTTTCTGTTTCCATTCTTGCACTTAGAACTTCTTTCTTCCTGGATCTCTACCTATCAGATCCTATCTATTCCTTCATGGACCATCTTAGGCATTGTTTCCATGAAACCTTCCCTGATCCCTCAACCATATGCCATCTCTTCATTAAAGAAAGTTGCATGTGATGTTACAGTCAGTGTGCTAATTTTGAGGTAATTGAGGGAACAGAGTAGCAGAAGGTTAAAAGGGACAGTTATTCCATCCCATTTGCTCTGGGGCTCTTCACTTAAAATTTTGTGCATTCTAGAATAACGTTTGGTATATGTATGTTGGTTTATTATCTTACCTTCCTCACAACAGTTGAAGATGTTTGGTTAAGGTTAGCAGTTTACTAGCTTACAGACTAATAGTCAAACTAAAGGAGTTAGAGCAATTCTATAATGAACACAGTCAGAGTTACACATACTAGTCACTAAAGTAATGGAGAGTAGAGCAGGAAATATTCATGTGTGTTCCACTCTCAATCAGCAAGTAAATTCACACCCCTATAAATCATGGTTTCTTTACATATGAGATAAGGAGACTTTATCTGCCATATTCATACATCAGAGTTTTGAAAGAAAAAGTGACACAGTAATACTTTAAACAATAAAACAAATAAAGTAAAAAAAATAAATAAATGCGTGCACAATGAAAAAAAAAAAAAAAGAACTGACCCTTTATAAGCCATGGAAGGAGGAACTTGATGGGATTCTTTCCCCTTCCCTACATAGGAGTCTGTGCTGTGAAATTCTTGCCCCTTCCCCACATGGGAGTCTGTACTTGTTCTTCAATAAATTTCCACCTTTGCTATACCAAAAAAAAAAAAAAAGGAAAAAGTGAGATACTGTCCATATGCTCTTTATAAGTTATAAATAGTGCTACGTAAATAGTGGCATCATAAAAATAATGTTAATTGATTCTTTAACCATTAAACTAACATATATTGATGCCTACTGTTTAATAAGCAGGCAGGTAACAGAGACCATACATAGCAGATCCTTGAATATCATTGTTTCGTTCAATGTCGTTTTGTTATAATATTGATAGGATGCTATAAGAACTTAATTCTTATTTATGTCAATTAGCTTGTGGTATAACTAGTTTGTTATACATCATTTCATTTAATGTCACTTACTGTACACACTGAGTATACGTAATTGCATAATCAAATTAACCTGATACAAGTTGGTAATTGAATACTGAGATGTGAGGAAGTAAATGCATGTTTCTTTACATCCACCATTAAGAAATAATTTCCATTCTCTTATTGTTCTTATTTCAAATTTCTAGAATATCTATAGGTCTACATTACTTTCATAGCTAGAAAAACAAATGGTTTAGTGTTAAGGTAGTTTTGCTTCTCCAAAATGTCTCCTAGAAGGGTCACCAACCCCCCTTATCTGCATACAGATTATGTGCTCTGTGCTGGCAGAACCTTTGGATGTTAGGCACTGAGTATGGCCCATCTTCCTCTCTCCTAAGTGCTTCATAGATGCTTTACATGCGACAAGGCTTCGGATTCTTGTACTTTAGTGCAATACAGTTCCATCAACTTACTTACCATTCTGTCTGAGTGCTCACAGGTACAAGTTTTCCCCACCCACATTTATTTCATATTAGGGCTAAACAATAGATTATTTGAAAGCTCAGTCTGCAACTACTAAAAACGAGTCATGCAATATATTGAAACCAAATTATAAATGGCTTTTGAAAAATCCTCCTCATCTCTCTCTTTGACTAAATTTTGAGCACTGCCACAGGGCCCTTGCTAGCCATTCTTTTTTTCTTTGTAAAGCAAATGTTCAGGAAATTCTATGACTGGACTTTGGAAGTGTAGATTTCTACTGGTGGGACTTCTACGTGTGGGTTGCTGGTGGAAAGGTACCAAGCTTGAGCCGGAAAATCATTAATTCCAAGAAAACAACATCAGCAGCCAAAATTTTCTACATTTTCTGCATTTTCATGCAGGTTGATGGAACTGGCTCCCAGTCCTGGGATAGATAAGTGGCCACTGGAAACTCACATCCCTGCTCCTTTAGGGCTTACTCTTTTCTTTGATTCTGTGGTTAGCCCTCTTTCCATTCCATCTGTTTTTTTCTTTCATTTTTAGAGGTTCCTCCTTGGGCAAATCACTTTTTATTTTTAAAGCAGCACTACATGCACCAGAAACAAAATCCAAAAGGTACAGAAGAGTATAGTGTGAAATGTCAGTCTCGCTTCAGCCCTGTTACTGAACGTTGGCTTCCCGAGTGTCAGGGGGCCAGTTAACCAATTTCTTGAGCACCCTTTGTTGTTCATTTCCACCACCAACTCCCTAGACCGGGCTCTCATTTATTCATGCCTCTCTTAATGTAACAGCTCACACCAGTTTTTCTCTTTACAAGCGAAACTACCCTTCCTCTATCAGGTACAGTAACTGAGAAAATGCCTGGGTAAGAACTGATCTGGAGCTTGATATGCATAAGACATGTAAATGGTGCAAGAGGGAGGAGGGAGTCCAAGGTGGCAGCTTCCTTAAGTGGGGAGATCTTGGCATACAGTGATTCTCTGTAATTGTTTCTTGGGTAATTGGGATGAGCAATGAAACAAGCACACCATGTTACAGGAATCAGAGAGGGAAGGACTTCATTGCAGCAGAGAATTCAGAATAAGAACTGACAAAGGACAGGGCTAGTAGCACATTATTAGTATCTATTGGATTTGTCATGGATATTCTCAGCTTTTAAGCATTCTATTATTTATTCCTGAAAACCCTTTATGAGATATCATTCATCCTCCAAATTATAATCAGGAAACAGAGTCTTGGGAAGGGTTAATAAATTTCCAAGGACACTCAAGAAGATGTGTAGTCAAAAGTCAAATCCAGGATCCAAGCTCAATGGTCAGGGACAAGAATAGATAGGATAAAGAAACCTGGAGCATCTGGAGTTTGCAAACTAGGATTTGGGGGACACTTCCTGAATGTCACATCATTCTAGTATTGTTGAGGTCCTAATGTGTGCATAAAATATGTCTCCTTTCCTGTAAGAACTTGTAGGTTCTATGTTTTTAAATCTGATGTGTCATTGTTTTGAAGGTGTCCTGAGCTACTATATTAGTGCTCTCTTGGTGTCTTAGCTACATTATAACCTCCTGAAGACAGGGTCAGTGGTTAATATTTTCTCTGATCCTCCTTGTACTGCACAGACAAGTCTTGTACTGTTTAGAGGTCTTATGCTTATGCATGTTTTATGCATGTCAGTATTTATTCTTAAAATCCTCCTGTTCCTGAGTTGTCACCATAGCTAAATGTGACAGATATCCCAAAGGGCAAGCAATGAAAAGAAGAAAGCCCTTGACTCACTAGTGTAGTGGTCAAAATATTGATGGAATCAAGAAAAATGCTGGAACTGAGTGTTTATCTTCACCTTGTTTGCTGAGTGGAAAAGCAAATTATCCTGAATATTTTCATAACATCAGCAAATTCTCCCCTAACATTTGCCAATCACAAGTCATGAGCCAAAAGGCATAGACAACAATCAAGATGGTGTAGTTCTCAAACACTAGGAAGACAGCTGAGTATTTTCTTCTTCACATTAAAAAATAATATATTAGCTTCTTCCTTGGTATCCATTGAAGGAATTTAACAACTGAGAAAGAAGAATATATATTTATGACATGACTTAAAATTAAAGGGCATTTTATAAAGAATATAAACAATGAATATTTTTAAAGTATAAAGCAAGTGCCCATGGGCAGGAGGAAGGGAACAAGAGTTTAGTTTGGACACTAAAATGGCTGCATTTTTAATGAAATAGTATAGGGAAATAGAGCCACAACTCTCCTTAAAGCAGAGCTGCCTAGTCAGTGTGTCTTGGCATCAAGAAGGTTACAGATATGCCATAAAATGTTCATGCCTTTTATCTTTGGGTGGCTGGGTGGGTAGGGAATGCCAGAGCCTCTGGAGAGTTTCCAGCTGTGAGGACCTCAATAGAGGTCCTTAGAAGGTAGCCAGGGCCGAGTTAGAGTTTGACAATGTATCCTATATCCCTAAAGGAGACAAGCAAAAAAAATTTTGCCTTCTTGGGAAAAATTTCCACACAATGGTAATTACCAAGAATGCAAATACTGTATGTGATCATCTTTTAGATTTTTGATCGGAAAATCTGTGCCTTTATTTCAAGAACAAAACCAGGTATAAATAAGTTTTGTCCTTTCAATCTAGTTGAAATTTCTCCTTGAAAGTTTAAAAATTATGTTATTCGGAAGCTTTAGATACATTCAGTATTCATTTTCCTTCATGTTTATTATATTTATTATATTTATATTGCATAAAGAAAAGTTCTCACAAGTCCTTTATAGATATAGCCAAATCACTTTCATGTTACTTTAGCATACCACTCTAATATAGCTAATGAAAAATGTTGGGCAGTACTCCCTAAACACACTTTTTCCTACTAGAAATTAGTAAGCATTTCTTATTGTAGGCAAGTCAAACAAATGGGTGTGCAGGAAACTGCACTGATCATGTACTAAGTGGAGCCAAGGAGAGCAATTACTTCAGCAGCCAGCTGGGAGTGTGATGCTGGCAGCTGTAGGCAAGAGACCCCTGGGTTGCTGGGAGGGTTGGTATTTCAGGATGCCTGAAACAGGGCATGCTGCCAGAGTGCCACCAGCCAGTGTGGGGAGTCTAGAGGGCCAAGTTGTTTGTCTTGGTGGAGACAGCTCAGGGTGGGAGCTCCAGATCTTGGACTTTGAATGGATCACGCACGCACCTCTGTGTATTTGTGGCTGATGTCCCTTCTAGTGGGGATTTACCCAGCAGCGGGGTGACTGAACACAGATTAGAGTTTCACCATCTTTTGAAATAGTTGATATAAAAAAAGGTTCAAGTAGATTTAAAATTTATTCTCATTATACTAGAAATTTTGACATTATATTTGCTAAAGAAGGAAAAAGAGGGCAGGTACATTTTAAAAATGTAAATTCAACAGTTGTAAAGAACATGGTTTTGTATTTTTATTGCCTTCTTGGGCAAAATGTTTACACAATGGTAATTACCAAGAATGCAAATACTGTATGTGATTATCTTTTAGATTTTTGATCAGAAAATCTGTGCCATTATTTCAAGAACAAAACCAGGTATACATAAGTTTTGTCCTTTTAATCTAGTTGAAATTTCTCCTTGAAAGTTTAAAAATTATGTTATTTGGGAGCCTTAGCTACATTCAGTATTTATTTTCCTTCATGTTGATTATATTTATATTGCATAAAGAAAAGTTCTCACCAAGCCCTTTATAGATATAGCCAAATCACTTCCATGTTACTCCAGCATACCACTCTAATTTATATAATGAAAAAGGTTGGGCAGTACTCCCTAAATACACTTTTTCCTACTAGAAATTAGTAAGCCTTTCTTACTGTAGGCAAGTCAAACAAAGGGGTGAGCAGGAAAGTGTACTGTATAGAGAACCAGCTGGGATAAAGCAAAGCAGTGAGAAAGTAAGGATATTCCCCCAAACCACAACAATATTGGAACAAAGAGTGGACTTTCTCTTCCCACTCTTGAAGGCTAGTAGCTTAGTTCTTCAAGGGCTTGAAAGGACAAATCAACAGATGGAAATTAACCCTCACAAAACTAAAATAAGTGTTTGTATTTTATGTCTCTCATTTACTATGTTGGCTATGAAGGTGAGCCCAGATGACATGCCCAACAGGGCCAGAAAGAATTTGTGAGAGAAGCCAGGTATTCTGGCTGCCCAGTTACTGTCTTCATCCACCAGCCTGAACCTCCCATCCAAATCATCTTCTCAAATTATCCATAGGAGATTTATTCACATGCTCAATAAGAAAAATATTTCTAATTATATCCAGCCATTCTTAATATGAATGAGAATTATGCGGAGATGCAAGATTGCCAAGGGTTTTTTGCCAAACGGCTTCTTTTGACTTAAGAACAGGCAGCTGCATTGTTTTCATAGCTATGCATATAAAAGAGTTCTTGGAAGGAGGCTGACTCCGCCTGCTTTAAAAAGCTCCAAGGTAAGTGGGACTAGGACAGGACTTTCAAGAGGGACACTGGTCACTCTGCCCGTGTCGCTGCAGCTGCCAGTTCTGGTACTCCTCCTGCTCCTGTATGTTTCACAGCCAGGGCTTTCGTTGCCTTCTGTGTACAGTAGCAACCAAAGCCACGAATGGGATTTTGTGTGGTTTTGGTTTTGGTGAACTAAATCAAGTGCTTTTCCCTTTTCTTTTACAGAACTGTCTCGCTTCCAGGTTGCATCTTCTCTCTGGCTAACAAGGTAAGATTTAGACTAAGCAGTCCCTGGAGGAGAAGGCAAGAGCCTGAGGGATGCATTGGTGTCTCTTAGCAACCTTTGGAAAGTGGTGCCTCAGTAAACACCTCAAAACTCTCCAGGAAAGGAGAGGGGCAGGAAGGACTAGCCTTTCAGAGCTGTGCACACATCCTCCCTGAGCACGCGGGCATTGGTGGGTGACACATTAGCAAGAGGATAGTTGCCATTAGAACATTATTTTGTTTCTCCATGTTTCTGCTTGGAAAAAAGTTTGCATTGGGATTCCCTTGCAAAAAATCTCAAATTTGATAAGCATGTATCCTGCTATTAGAATTCCTTTAGTAAACATGATATCTAACAAATAAGAAAGGAAATACCTAAGAAAACACTTCCTTTAAAGTTCTCTAAAATCTTTTTTAAATGTCACCTTACTCTAGTGACTTCCAATTGGTGTGCTGCAAAAAATTATTTTAAATATGCAATACCTGACTATTTAGTCAGGGGCACTGACCTCGTTTCTCTTAGATTGTCAAAGAAATGACAACAGCCAACACAACAATAGTTGTCTAGTGTGACTAAATGAAAAGTATACCTATTTTTTTTGTCAGATATCCAAAAATTATAGTTTTTGCTGTGCCTCTGAGTTCTAGGAATTAGTTTTACGTGTGCCAGGAGATGACAAAGGCTGGAAATCGCTGCCTTGCCCTGTGCTGGGTGTTGTCTGAAATGAAAGCACCATAACATTGTTGCCTGTACAGTAGAGACATTAAGCTGCCCTGCTGCTGCAGACTGCAGTTCTAGAGAGAGAGCTGGGGGAGAGCTGGTTAAAAGGAGCTCCAAGTATTGTGATTGTGCAATGACTATAGGAGCGTCCTTTGCCAAATCTTTATTCTGCCGATACCACTGGCAGCCTGCAGATAGCACAGACTGGAGCAGCAGAGCCCGCACTTTTCAGGAGGGAATCTGAGAAAGCAAAGGGAGCTTGTCAAGGGAGAATGAGGATAATGTTTGCTATGGCTTTCAGCCTCAATTAGTTTATCTGGGTTAAATGATTGAGTGGATATTATACACACAGAATTATGCTAGACAAATTCTACTGAGCACTCAATTAAAAAAAAAAAGACCACAACCCCCCAAATCCACTGAAGGTGAGCACTTCTAGGTGAACACACAAAGGAGGAAATCAAGTTCTCCATCATTTGGCAAGATGACACTTTATATCTACATGATAGCCTGAGCTGATTCAAATTGCTTCCTCAGTCAGCATTCTAACTTTTAAAAAAATTTCTTTATTGATTAAGTTATTACATATGTCATTCTAACTTTTTAAAAACTATCTTCGCCGAAACCAGTTTGGCTCAGTGGATAGAGCGTCAGCCTGCGGACTGAAGGGTCCCGGGTTCGATTCCGGTCAAGGGCATGTACCTTGGTTGCGGGCACATCCCCAGTAAGGGGTGTGCAAGAGGAAGCTTATCGATGTTTTTCTCTCTTCGATATTTCTGACTTTCTATCCCTCTCCCTTCCTCTCTGTGAAAAAACCAATAAAATATATTTAAAAAATAAAAATAAAATAAAAACTATCTTCACTATATCTCAGGGCTATGAATCACGAAAGGCAAGATATGGTAGTCCCTATTCTACAGATGGAGATACTGAGGCTCAAAAAGTTCAAGTGCCTTAGCCAAGGTCACGAGCTCCTTGGCAGCTGCTGAGCCTACAACCCAGCTTCCTGATTAGAATGCCAGTCTCACAGAATAAAAGGAGATAATGGATGTAAAGCCCTACGTTCGGCGTTGGGTGCACAGGGATCCCAGATGCATTTGAGTCCTTGTGGTTATGTTTGTTTCAATAACTAGAGCACAGTGTACGGTGGATGCGCTTGGTGGGGTTTCTCACGGGCCCTTGGAATATCATCAATGTAGAGTTTTATTGATCTGCATGACAGGCCAGGATCTCTAGTGTGACATTTCCTCCTCTGTTAGGGCCCCAGAGTCCTGCAGCCATGACTTCCGCCGACCAGGAGATGGCTGCTTTTGGGGAGGCTGCTCCTTACCTCCGAAAGTCTGAAAAGGAGCGAATCGAGGCCCAGAATAGGCCCTTTGATGCCAAGACATCTGTCTTTGTGGCGGAGCCTAAGGAATCCTTTGTCAAAGGGACTATCCAGAGCAGAGAAGCAGGGAAAGTGACTGTGAAGACTGAAGCGGGAGCGGTGAGTTGAGTCCCAGGAGCTGACATTTAACTGACTTTTTTTGTTTGGTCATTCAGTTGACATAAAGTTATCTTTTCTGTTCACCAGACTCTGACCGTGAAAGATGACCAAGTGTACCCCATGAACCCTCCCAAATATGATAAGATTGAGGACATGGCCATGATGACCCACTTGCATGAGCCCGCTGTGCTGTACAATCTCAAAGAGCGCTATGCAGCCTGGATGATCTACGTGAGTGCCCCCTCCCAAGTGGTCATCACCTGGACCCCAGCCCATTGCTCTCATGTAGTATAAACGAGCCACAGATAGTGACACATTATGCTTTCACTAGTAGTGTAACTAGTTAAAAGGTTCACTATTGCTATTGGAAGGCACAAGCCAACCGCTGGCACTGTATCCTATCTTCTCAGCCCAAGCTGGGCCTGGCCATTGCCCACACACTGAGTTTTCAGCAGATCCTTCAAACAAATCTTGGAGCAGTCGCTCATATCTCAACCACATGCCTACATTTCAACCCTCCCTTATGCCAGCAGCAAAATCATCCAGAGAGAAAATATAAACTGATGTTGTAGCACTTAAATACAATGCCTTCAAAGACCAAATTTCACTCATTTTCACTACTCTTAAATAACAGCAAGGTATCTATGCCTTCTCAACCCTTCTATGTGGAATGTCGTGCTGAGACCTTTCCAACTTACCAGGCAGAGTTGCATATTCTGTCCTATTGTTTTTGTCCCTGCAATAACACTGGACATGTTTTTTGACCATCTGTGACTTCCTCAAGGAACACCATCTTATTTATGCTTCATTCCTGGTGCCTCACAGACACCTGACATATACTACACACTCAGTACAGATTTCCAGCTGAGGTTATGTTACACTGTATTGGGTATAGGTTAGTCAGTGCTGATGTTCAGCTGGACACACTAGTCAAACAAACCTGGTGTTCAGTCAGAATCCATTCCTCCTGGGGGGTTCCTGTCCTGATCAGTTGTAAAGGATTTGAAAATCATCCTATTGTAGTCATGATGCATTTACATCATTTTGTGTTTGGCTTAATTAGTTACCTTTTTAAATGCCTGTAATATATTGTCTTCAGAAGATTTAGCCTATTTCACCTAACCATTCCTGCACCGTTGAGTGCTTAGGTTGTGTCCAAATTTATGTTTTTATGAATTTGAGCTACCTTAATGTTATGAAAGAAATATATGCTTCTTTCCTAAAATACAGTAAAAATGTCTCATATTACACATAAAAATCTTTTTGGAGCTTCTGCTATGTGAAAATCACTGATAACTTCCAACAGGAATAAATTTAAATTGTGGTCCCTTCCCTCAAAAAGTTTGCTGTCCTATTGTCGAAACTTTTATCTAGTTTTCATGCTGAACTCTTAAAGAATAGTATTAGCATTTTTCTTAAATGCTCCTTTTAGTTAAAATTCATTTAATAAGAGAATTGTATAAATAATGGAAAAGGCCTTTGAGTAGTTATTCTTCCTTACTCCCTTGCACAGACCTACTCGGGCCTCTTCTGTGTCACCGTCAACCCCTACAAGTGGCTGCCGGTGTATAACCCCGAGGTGGTGGCTGCCTACCGTGGCAAAAAGCGTCAGGAGGCCCCGCCCCACATCTTCTCCATCTCTGACAACGCCTATCAGTTCATGCTGACTGGTAAGCTGAATGCTATAATGTGCATCTTTTTAGAGCAGAACCATAGGAGGAAGAAGCTCTGACATCTCAACATACTCTTTGTGATGGTCCTCTTCAGTTGAGGTTGATTTGTTTGGGAGAGAGACCGTCCAGGAAGGAGAGAGCATAAAAGATGACTTGCAATCCCTACTATTCCATAATTGCTAATGATCCCTTAAACTTTTGAAAATCAACAGATGTTGGCCATAGTTAGATAATTAACTTTTGAATAACTCAGACACTAAATGAGCTTGAACAAAAATATGAACATATCTACATATATGTAATCACACACACACACACACACACACACACACACACACACACTGTGTTTATATTACCAAGAGTTAAAAAACAGAAGAGTAAAATTTGCCTGTCTGGTCTTATCCTCAAATCTACAATTAGGACTAATGAACATACTCTTTACATTAAGGATGGCATAAATGCTATTGCCCTTCTCCTAGGACCAACGCAAACACATTACAGATTGTAAGGTGTTTCTGGTATAAAAAGTTATACCATGAATCTTCTTCCTGGAATACTGTCTCAGCTAAACCACTCCTTAGTACTATACACCTTGGGGAAAGGGCTTAGAACATTCCTCTTTAGGTAGAGTAAAACATGAACACTAACGTTTACCTTTCCCTAAAAATGTGACCAGAGCCATGATTACTTCCAAAGTTACCATGTTTGCTATATTTATTTCTTTTCACAAAGCTAAAATATTCTTAAGAGCTATTTTTCATTACTTCTTCTACCTACAATAAGTAAGTCAATAACTTGTCATCTAAATCCAACTGAAGACCCAAGCCCACTTTTGATGTTTATTTAGTGGTAGAGTGTTTAAAAAATCTGGTGCTTCCCAGCAGTGCTCTGTTTAAATTGTTACATGTATGATAAATTGGGTGGGAGGTGAGAGGTGCCCTACAGAGCAGAAGAGAAGAGAAAAAGGGAATAGACCTCAAGCCCATCAATCTCTAGGGATAGCTGAAAATAACACTAAGGTCATTTGATTTTACTTTACCTGCCAGTTACAAATATATGAGAGAAGAGTATTAAATGACTATAATTTCTCTTTTGTAGACCGAGAGAATCAGTCAATCCTGATCACGTAAGTAGATTTATGCTTTTTTTTTTTGGCTGATACCTGCCAGTTTTGGGACCTCTTTTGACTTATTTACTATTTGACAGCGGAGAATCTGGTGCAGGGAAGACTGTGAACACCAAGCGTGTCATCCAGTATTTTGCAACAATTGCAGTTACTGGAGAGAAGAAGAAGGAGGAAACTACTTCTGGCAAAATGCAGGTGAGTCCAATACTCAGAGGCACAGTCAAGACTGTCGAGGTCTCAAGAAATGGGGAGCCTCTGATGTGAGCACTGCTCTTGCCTTTGCAGGGGACACTGGAAGATCAAATCATCAGTGCCAACCCCCTGCTGGAGGCCTTTGGCAATGCCAAGACCGTGAGGAATGACAACTCTTCGCGCTTTGTAAGTGTCTTGGTTATAGAGGGGTTTTCTTGTATTTTAAATCCCAGAGAAGGCATGTCTGTGAATTGACATTTCAATCTTATCTCTCTTGTGTGCTTCAAGCTTTGCACATAACATCTTTTTTACTTGCAAG
Source organism: Antrozous pallidus (assembly GCA_027563665.1). Lineage (NCBI taxonomy): Eukaryota > Metazoa > Chordata > Mammalia > Chiroptera > Vespertilionidae > Antrozous > Antrozous pallidus. The sequence goes on from CM050526.1 coordinate 9,730,020, forward strand.
GGTAAATTCATCAGGATCCATTTTAGTACCACGGGGAAACTGGCTTCTGCTGATATTGAAACATGTGAGTAACAGAACCCCCTAAATAGAATCCATGAATGATGGCTTGAGGGGAATATCATGCTCCTGCCAAGCCTCGAGCCTGTTTATCACCATTCTTCTGCCAAACATGCCCATAGTTACTCCCAGTCTTACTCAGAGACCACAGTATGTTTCAGCCGCCATTAGTCATGAGCTAGTGATTCCATAGGAACTACCAGGAGCTGTTAGGCTTGTCTGAATTATTTCAGTCTCAGAACTGATTTCAAATTTTTCTAGTGAAAAAACCCCCACTATGAGCTGAGTATGTGCAATTACTTACAAGTCTGAGCCTTGATAAATTTCACTTTTCGTATTCCCTCTATTATAAAGTGAGAAGAGACCCTGGGGAGGAGAGGTTATCAAGAATCTATTCTATTTCCTGCATCAGGCATCTTCTGTATGAGAAATGAGTATGCCTGGGCCAGCATGCTTTAGTTTCTAGAGATGGTGAGAGCAACTGCCATTGTAGAGATGTACTCTGTGGTACCTCATGGGAACATTCAGCTGAAAGCTCAAGGGGCCAGTAAAATATAACTGATGACCATAAATGTCAAATCACTCCAGGAACTTTATAATTTCCCTCCAATCTAATATTTATTTTCCATTGTAGATCTTCTGGAGAAGTCCAGAGTTACTTTCCAGCTAAAGGCGGAAAGAAGTTATCATATTTTTTATCAGATCATGTCTAACAAGAAGCCAGATCTGATTGGTAAGACAGACTTTAAACTCACAGATGAAAGTTAATCTTTTTTATTAACAACTTGTAATATACAATGTATCTCCTGAATTCTATGTACCCAGAAATGCTCCTGATCACCACAAATCCATATGACTACGCCTTTGTCAGTCAAGGGGAGATCACAGTCCCCAGCATTGATGACCAAGAAGAGTTGATGGCCACGGATGTAAGTTACACATAGTTTTTTAAAACTACATTATGCATGGGAATGACAATAGCAACCTACTATAGGTGTGTGGTAAGGATATAGTATAAATTCTCCTAGATAAGTTAGTCTCTTCTGCTCTAATCTTTGTCCTCTCATTTCTCCCGGTAGAGTGCCATTGACATTCTGGGTTTCACTGCTGATGAAAGAGTTTCCATCTATAAGCTCACAGGGGCAGTAATGCATTACGGGAACATGAAATTCAAGCAAAAGCAGCGTGAGGAGCAAGCTGAGCCAGATGGCACTGAAGGTATAAAATGTAGCTACATCTGTGTTTAACAGGAGAATCTAGGCCAAAAAGCCCATTCCAAACTTATCTCCTTTACAACGGAGCTTCTGATGAACATTCAGAAATGTATTCCTGCACAGTCTTTCTATAGTGAATCAAACTCCATGAATAGTGGGTCATGTTGGGTACCTGAATTGTGTCTCTACAGTTGCTGACAAGGCAGCCTATCTCCAGGGTCTGAACTCTGCTGATCTGCTCAAAGCCCTTTGCTACCCTAGGGTCAAGGTCGGCAATGAGTACGTCACCAAAGGCCAGACTGTAGAGCAGGTAGGTGCACAATTCAAATGCACTGTCAGGGATGCAAGAATGTTACAGTCCTCTAATAACTTCAGTATACCTTTGTCTTTCAAGGTGACCAATGCAGTGGGTGCTCTGGCCAAAGCCGTCTATGAGAAGATGTTCCTGTGGATGGTCACCCGCATCAACCAGCAGCTGGACACCAAGCAGCCCAGGCAGTACTTCATTGGGGTCTTGGACATCGCTGGCTTTGAGATCTTTGATGTGAGTTGGGAGCTGGTTGGTTACTGAGATTTTATCTTAAGGCAATGGAAATATCAATAGGAAGAAATTTGTGAATATAATAACCTTTTCTTAAGTTGTCAAAAAATTATGCTAAGACTTCAGAGAGTGTGATTGGGCTCATCATTCACTGTAGTGGCCATTTCACTTTTATGAGAAACAATGCCCTTGTTGACAACTCTTTAACTTGCTCCATGGTCCAACGGGTGTCAGACATCAGCATGGTGTAGTGACAGGGGCACTCTAAAAGTATGATAAGGCAAAATGAGCTTAACCTATGCAATTTATAATATGCTCTGAATATATGTTGGAAAAATAATTCAGAAAAACTTAAGAAGATAATAAGTGCTGAGAAAAGGTTAGGGAGATAATAAAGGCTGGGAAAAACTTAGGAAGATAATAAGGGCTGAGAAAAGGTTAATTTAGAGTAAGTTTCAAGAAACTCAATATAGCTCTCACCAGTTTGGCTCAGTGGATTGAGCTTTGGCCTGCGGACTGAAGGGTCCAGGGTTTGATTCTGGCCAAGGGCAGATGCAGGAGGCAGCCAATCAATGATTCTCTCTCATCATGATGTATCTATCTCTCCCTCTCCCTTCCTCTCTGAAATCAATAAAAATATATATTAAAAAAACCCCAAACTCATCACAATTAACTTTTAATTTTCATTAATGTAATATCATGTGATAAAGATTCATATGTGAATATGGAATACATCTTTCTGGCTTATAGTTTTGAAGAAGTTCATATTTTTCTTTCAAATTCTTAAAGTAAAACTTAGTCATTGCAAATAATATGGAAGATCTAGGAAAAGGATTTCACATTAATTCCACTATTTATATCTAGCTAATGTTAATGTCTTGGTATTTAATAAAATGCAATGTGAGTTAACATAATATTTGGCATCTTGATTTTTATTTCAATTCAGATTAAAGAAGAATGTGGGTGGCAATCATTGCTCACTGTGATGATGACCAGGATGATGTACAGATAGCAGAAATCCTCTCTGCCAGCTGCCAATGGCTCACACATTAGCTTTTAAATGAGTCAATAGAAAATGTAAAAGTTAATGGGAAGAAACATGAATGATTAAGTAGGAACTCAGAAAAATACCTGAGTAGACTTATGCAAGTACAGGAAAGTGTATGAACAATGATTTAGGATTGTGCATAAATGGTAGAAAACATTCAACTTCACAGGCCCCCAATGATTTTTAAAGGCTATTTGACATATATATATATATTAAATATATATATATGTCACATATATATGTCAAATATAAAGGCTATTTGACACATATATATATATTTAAATATATATTTAAATATATTTTATTGATTTTTTTACAGAGAGGAAGGGAGAGGGATAGGAAGTCAGAAACATCGATGAGAGAGAAACATCGATCAGCTACCTCTTGCACACCCCTTACTGGGGATGTGCCTGCAGTCAAGGCACATGCCCTTGACGGGAATCGAACCTGGGACCTTTCAGTCCTCAGGCCGATGCTCTATCCACTGAGCCAAACCGGTTTTGGCTGACATATATATTTTTAAATTAAAAAGCTCTATATGTAAAAAGAGAAAAGTAAACACATTTATTTATTTAGTTCAACAGCCTGGAGCAGCTGTGCATCAACTTCACCAACGAGAAACTGCAACAGTTTTTCAACCACCACATGTTCGTGCTGGAGCAGGAGGAGTACAAGAAGGAAGGCATCGAGTGGGAGTTCATTGACTTTGGGATGGACCTGGCTGCCTGCATTGAGCTCATTGAGAAGGTCTTTTTATATATATATATTTCAGAAACCACATTTTCTGGCAATTAAATTATTCATTGCATCTTATTTTAATTCCATGCACAGAGAAAATGTTTAAATAGAATTATAACTGTGTGTGGTCTGCTTCTAGCCTATGGGCATCTTCTCCATTCTGGAAGAGGAGTGCATGTTCCCCAAGGCCACAGACACCTCCTTCAAGAACAAGCTATATGAGCAGCATCTTGGAAAATCCAACAACTTTCAGAAGCCCAAGGTTGTCAAAGGCAAGGTTGAGGCCCACTTCTCGCTGGTGCATTACGCAGGCACTGTGGACTACAACATTACTGGCTGGCTTGACAAGAACAAGGACCCGCTGAATGAAACCGTGGTCGGACTGTACCAGAAGTCTTCCCTGAAAACTTTAGCTTTCCTCTTCTCTGGGGCTCAAACTGCTGAAGCAGGTACTGCTCAAAAAATCAAACATTCTCGGGGTATTACAAAATGTGGTGCTAGATTGAGGCTGGTGATCCCAGACCCCTCAGGGAATTGCTGGGCCAAACATACTGTGTCTCCATGTTTTGAGTAAGGAGGCTGTGTTGTAATTGTACCTTTGTGGCTCCCTCCAGCACTGACAGAGGCCTATTGCAAAGGGCCAGAGAGGAACTGCCAGTATCTCAACCGTAGCAAAATCTCGGCCTCCATGATTCTCTCCTGCTTCTCCCTCCACATCTGGGGATATTTAAGGCGATATAATGACAAACTTCTGCCTCTCAATTCTAGCTTCTATTGATGATTTTTAAAGTTATGGTGTCCCTAAGTGTCCTCATATTGAGGAGTCCTTCTCTATGCAGTGAGATAAATGTCCTTCATTTCATTTCCCAGTGATGAAATCAAATTACAGAAAAGTGGTTGCAAAAATGGTTGGCATATAGGATTCATTCGAGTCTAACAGAGAGCCTGGTGGTGTTAGAAATGTTTACTTCAGCACAAAAATCAGCAAATAAGCAAGAAATAGCCCTGTTTATTCAAAACTGTATTTGAATGACATATTTTCTTATTCTTTCTCCAGAGGCAGCTGGCGGCGGCAAGAAAGGTGGTAAGAAGAAGGGTTCATCTTTCCAGACGGTGTCTGCCCTTTTCAGAGTAAGGGAGAAACTGTTCTTGAGACTCCCCAGCTACTTTAGGAATCTGTTATAATCAAAGGGTCTTCTTTTCACAAGTGTTTAGTGAAGGGCTGGCATTAACTAGTGATATGTGTTGATCTAGCTTTGGAGAGAAGAGCTTTAAATTACTCAGACATTCTTAGTTCATCTCTCATGTTAAGTCAAACAATAAACAATATATTACAGAAAATTTTATAAAACTCAATATTCTTTAATTCATAATTTAGTTGAGTAATAAACATAAGCAATAGCATGTATGCAGAGACAAAATAATCAGTAAAACTAATGAAAATCTAACAGCTAGCCTATAAGCAATGTAATATGGTATCCTTGTTCTTAATCTGGTCAATTTTCAATTATAACTGGTAGGATTGTTCTCTTTATAAATATTTATGCCCTAAACATTGATATAATTGGAAATGGGGAACCACATTGATAAGAAAAAAGTCCAAATGTGGTGCAGGCTTGTATTTTCTTATTTGGAAAACCATGGGGTTTAGGGGAAGAAATTGTGACCAACTAGTATGGGAAGCCAATGCCCTTGTAAATGTATTTGGGTGACCCGGGCGGGGTGGTGGTAAAAAGACAGACAGTACTTGTCTACAATAAAAAGAATCATGTGTCAGATTCTTTATGTGTGCAACTCTTGGCCACTCAAGTGGAGAAGGAAGTACTCAGGCAGAAACTGCATCTCAGGAAAAGCATGTCAAGGTATTACCTTAAGTGAAAATGCTCCATGTAGGTCATTCAACTTCACCCTAGACACTGATTTTATAGACATCATCAAAATGCTTTGATAAAAGGATCTTCTTGACATTACAGGAGAATTTGAACAAGCTGATGACCAACCTCAGGAGTACCCATCCACATTTTGTGCGGTGTATCATCCCCAATGAAACCAAAACTCCTGGTAAGAAGTTCTAGAATGAAGGCACAATGCATGATAGCCATACTTCCTTTTAAACAAAGTCTTCAATGAATAAATATGTATTTTTAGGGGCCATGGAGCATGAACTTGTCCTACACCAGCTGAGGTGTAATGGTGTGCTGGAAGGCATCCGCATCTGTAGGAAGGGATTCCCAAGCAGAATCATTTACGCAGACTTCAAACAGAGGTCAGATTCTCCTAAATGGTGCATCTTAAAGTTTAGCATAAATATGTTTAATGCAGGCAAGACAGTTTAGTGAAAATATGCCTTTATTTGTTATATTAAATTTCCACAAAAGTAAAAAAGTATGTCTCAAAACACCTTTAAAATAAAGACAGACTACATATTTAAGTACTCTGAAAAATTTTCATTAAATTTACCAAGCTTCTGGGTTAACTCATAGATGTATATACATAAACTTTGATAATTACGAATACTATAATTTTTGAGTGCTTAATATATTTGGATTATTTCATTTAGTGCTTATAAAAACTCAGCAGAGGAAGTACTACCAGAACCCCATTTCATAGACGAATGATCTGAGGCTAAAAGAAACTAAGTTACCCAAAGTCACATGGTTATTAAGTGATTGAGTTAGGGACTTGCTCACGCATATATAGCTATCAGTAAGTCATTTTCTGTCACTTCTTTTGTAGCGTCATCTTTTTCTCTCATACACTAATTTCCTAGTGTTTCACAGAATCATGTCATAATAACAGCTCCTCAGACATAAGCCCATCCCTAAATAAGGCCATCTTGAGAATCAAATAAAAGGCAAAGTGGAAAAGAGGCTGAGTAACAGCTATAGGGAGTTGGTCTCTCCTAAGTCTGGGTCTGGGGGAATAGACAGATAACTCCAGTGTCCAAGACCTACAGAACTCCTATGATTTTAGGTGATTAGAACAGCTCCGTGTATCTAGAGTACTTTCTACCAGATTTCTCATTGAACCTTGCTTTCTTAGACTCAGGATCTTTTAAAAAGCAAATGCATCTAGCAAGGCTAACATGCTATATTTTATTATTCATCTACACCTTGATGGGAATAAGATTATAGAACCCTTTCATGAGAACAAGATTTGATGAGGCAGTAAGTTACAATTATGCAGGAAGGTAAAATGGAATAAGAATAGTCAATGCTAGATTGACTCTATATATTCAATGTCCTTCCTATGAACAAAATAGCATAATAAATTTTAAAACAGGAACTTTGATTGTTTAATGGATCACTTAATGCTTAGTTACTATTAGTATTTATCAGTAAACCAGGTTTTAAAAAAAGCTGTATGTACTTTAACAGATACAAGGTATTAAATGCAAGTGCTATCCCTGAAGGACAATTCATTGACAGCAAGAAGGCTTCTGAGAAGCTTCTTGCGTCCATTGACATTGACCACACTCAGTATAGATTTGGTCACACCAAGGTAAGTCTCTAAATTCTACCTGATGCTATTCCTGTTGATTTGAAGTTCATGTAAAATTTCTGATCTACAACTCTGCTCATGCATAGGTCTTTTTCAAAGCTGGTCTTCTGGGGCTCCTAGAGGAGATGCGAGATGATAAGCTGGCCCAGCTGATGACCCGAACTCAGGCCAGGTGCAGAGGATTCTTGGCAAGAGTGGAGTACCAGAAGATGGTGGAGAGAAGGTATGTAAACATATTGTTTATTCATGTCTTCATTCTTCAGAAACACATTTGATACTCAGATATGATAAGGCAACCAAAGTAATAAGGAATGAATCTGAGTCCTGCACTGCAGTGAAGAGATACATATATCAGAAGACTTAAGTAGAGATCATCACCATGGAATACCTGCTGAATGTTTTGGGGAGATTATAGATATAGATATAGATATAGATATAGATACAGATACAGATACAGATATAGATATAGAGATGTGAAAATTTACCAACAAGAGGAAATATACCAGTGAGTAAGCAGAGACAAAGTTTGTTCTGGCACTTGGTTCTAATATAAATTTATTGGGTGGATTACTAAATATGATACATTGAACTACATAGCAGACAGTATTTTCAACAGTGGTTTTATATAAGAAAATACAAACAACTTCTTCCATCTGATTATTTCTATTATGACTTAAAATATGAAGGGCATTTATCTGTGAAAATTTTCTCTTCAGTAAGATAGGACAATGTCACCAGGTACACAGTTTTCCAGTGATCTAATATGATGCAGGAACAGAGCTGCAAGACTAAAGAGTCAGATATCTCAAACTGTGGGATGCATATGAATGGGACCCATAATGAGAAATGCATTTTCTATTTGTCATCTGTACACCCATATGTATGTGTAAATATATAAATAATTTACATAAAACAAATTTTATTTCTATCACTTCTAGTTATGCTAATGTATTTATTGTATTCTATTTAATTAAAAATAATAAGTATCATGAACCTCTAGATATATATTTGGGCAGTTAATTGCCTAAATGTGGTAACTAATTTTTAAAAATAATTTAGATGAAAACGAATGTGATGATATTATAGAATAGAATGCAAAATTCACACAATATTAAAAATATAAACCCAGAGATTTTCAAAGAAATTCTGTTTTTAATGAGTCTGTTTATCCCATGCCTCACATCCCTCAGAGGCTAGCTGCCCTTCCCTGCACCTATTTGTGTTCTCATAGAAAACTCTGAGAGTGCTGAGGCACAGTCATACTCAAAGGGTGATCCTTGGACTGGCATCGTCAGCGTTTCTTGCAAACTTGATAAAAATGCAAATGTTTAGGTTTTACTTCAGATATTCTGAACCTGAATCTCTGGGGACAGAATCCAGGAACCAATGTTTTAACAAGCCCTTTAGATTATTTTTGTGCACAGCCAACCTTGAGAAGCACTGAATTAGAGAAATAAGTGATTAGCAAGTCCTTGATCAACACCACAAAATCAATGTTTTTCATTGTGCTTTTGAAAATAGTTGAGAAAACAGTGGGGCAGCACCCTGAACTCTCGCTGCCAAGATTTCATCTAATTTTATTATCCATACAATATCCAATTTACATGCGTCTACACTGATATTTCTGTGTCATTTCAGAGAAGCCCTTTTCTGCATCCAGTACAATGTCCGCTCCTTCATGAACGTGAAGCACTGGCCCTGGATGAAGCTCTTCTTCAAGATCAAGCCCCTCCTCAAGAGTGCGGAGACCGAGAAGGAGATGGCCACCATGAAGGAAGAGTTCGAGAAGACCAAAGAAGAACTTGCCAAGTCAGAGGCAAAAAGGAAGGAACTTGAAGAAAAGATGGTATCACTCCTGCAAGAGAAAAATGACTTGCAGCTCCAAGTTCAGTCTGTAAGTACTAGTATTATCCTGGGTACTACTAATCAGGATACAAATGCTACAAATATGCTCACGAGCAACAGTGTGAGGGACACACTATAGGGAAAAAGTGAAAGCATTCCGATTGTACTAATAAAGTCCAAATATTCCTTTATTGCCTAATAAACACTCTCATACCAGCACCAGGGCAATGAGGTAGAACTGAGGTAGATTGTTGTCATTTTGCAGTTTCATCAAACTATAGAATTTATGACTTGGCACGTTCTTCTTTGAGGACAGTTCTTGAAAGTCATATGTAACTATCCCAAATAGAATATGAAGGGGAGGACAGCAAAAACTATCCTGTGAAAGTTTCTTCAACTTCTAGATGTCCATGGATCATTAATCACAATACATCCAACTGACAACTGCAGAATTCTGCATCAAATTTCACTGAATTACTGCTTGCTATTGATCTTCAAAACTCAGACTTTCTCTCTCCAGTCCACCTCCACAGTCAGTGCCCATCATGTCATATCCTGATTTCTGCAGCAGCACTGAGTTGCTCTGCCTGCTGCCAACTCTCTTTTCCTCCATCCAGCCTGCTCACTGCTCACTCCTGAACCAATTCTTTTAGAACTGCTTCCATCAACTCCAATGTGTGATTTTTAAGACTGCCTTTCACTTGATTTAAGTTGAATTGGTCTGGAAAAATTTACTCATCTCAAGATCATGCATTTTTCTTGTTAAGATTGTTCTCTTCAGTCAAGTTTTGGGGTGTAACAACTCCTTCTTCTGGATTACAGAAGAAAAAAGAGATGTTTTTCTTTTCCCACAATCTTTAAATCTTTCTTGAATTATTTCTCTTGTCCTTTAAGAATTAGTTAGAATCTGTCCTATACCACTATATCCACCACATGGCTCTAAGGAGCACATTTTACTCTTTTATGTATTCAAAGGCTGATATGGAAGCTCACTGATAAACGTGCAGTATATCATTTCCTGTATATCCCCAACCTTCTTAACTGGAAACAGCAGGTTGCCAGGAATCTCGATTACTTTACGTCTCAACTTGAATTTAGAGCATGATAAGGATCATCCTACAGTATCACAAAGAGAAATAGTCTAGTAGCAGCTGCATCCTGAATGTCTCCTGATGGATACCTTCTCTCTTCCTGTTCCTTCCCTCAATAAATCGATTTCTAAAAATCAAATCCTACTCATCTGTCAAGGCCCAACTTAAATTCCATTTCATTTACAGAACTATCTCTGATACAACTATTCTGAACTCTTATGTCACTAATTGCTTTCTGAATTAATGGTAGCTTTTAGGGGATAGGCTTTCTAACTTATTGTAGAATACAGTTGTCCCTTCATATCCATGTGTTCCTTATCTACAAATTTAACCAATTGTATATTGAAAATATTAGGAAAAATGTTATATTATTGCTGACATGTACTATATAGACAGACCTGTGATAATTGTGTTTCTACTGACATGTACAGACTTTTTTTTGGTCATTATTGCCTAAATAATATGGTATATCAGCTATTTATATAGCATTTATCTTATATCAGTTTTATAAGTAATCTAGAGATGATCTGAAGTCTATGGGAGGATATTTGTAGGTTATATGCAAATGCTATGCAATTTTATATAAGTGACTTGAGCAACCATGGATTTTGGTACCCATGGAACCAATTGGTCCTGGAACCAATCCCTCACGGACACCAAGGAACAAATATATACTCTACTAAAGTCACAAGACAATAACTGATTCATTTTGGGGTTTTCCCCCCCACAACGTGGAATATACTGCATTGCACACAGCAGATGGTTTACAAAAGTTTAAATTAAAAGAATAGCAGGGATTTACACTATTATCATTAAAAATATTTCATTCATTCTTCCCAATTTTGATTTTGTTCCAAAATCAAGGAAGCTGAAAGCTTGGCTGATGCAGAGGAGAGATGTGACCAGCTGATCAAAACCAAAATCCAGCTTGAAGCCAAAATCAAAGAGGTGACTGAGAGAGCTGAGGATGAGGAAGAGATCAATGCTGAGCTGACGGCCAAAAAGAGGAAACTGGAGGACGAATGTTCAGAACTGAAGAAAGACATTGATGACCTTGAGCTGACACTGGCCAAGGTTGAAAAGGAAAAGCATGCCACAGAGAACAAAGTATGAAATATATACAAGAAAAGTTTATTTTTTAATTATTTTTATTGAATACAAGCACAAAACTGAATTCACCAAAATATAGCATGTGATGCAAAGTATTTTTACTTCCTAAGGTGAAAAACCTCACAGAAGAGATGGCAGGCCTGGATGAAACCATCGCAAAGTTGACCAAGGAGAAGAAGGCCCTCCAAGAGGCCCACCAGCAGACCCTGGATGACCTGCAGGCAGAAGAGGACAAAGTCAACACCCTGACCAAATCTAAAATCAAGCTAGAGCAGCAAGTGGATGATGTAAGTCTAGGATTATCAAGAAAAAAATATTTATTTTTTTTTGAAAAAAGGCTAAGCAAACCTTTTGACTCAACATTATTTATGTTTAGCTTGAAGGGTCCTTAGAGCAAGAAAAGAAACTTCGCATGGACCTAGAAAGGGCTAAGAGGAAACTTGAAGGTGACCTCAAGTTGGCCCAAGAGTCCATAATGGACATTGAAAATGAAAAACAACAACTTGATGAAAAGTTAAAAAAGTAAGTATAAAATAATTACTTATGAAGTTGCTTCCAATAGTGGAAATGGACTCATTTGTTATCTTTTGCTACTTTTCAAAAAGGAAAGAGTTTGAAATGAGCAATCTGCAAAGCAAAATTGAAGATGAACAGGCCCTTGGGATGCAGCTGCAGAAGAAGATCAAGGAGTTACAGGTAAGTTCCTGGTTTCCATCAGTGGAATTCAACATGATAAAATTACTAACACAAGCTAAGCTTGTGTTTCTCATCACTCCCAGGCCCGCATTGAGGAGCTGGAGGAGGAAATTGAGGCAGAGCGGGCCTCTAGGGCCAAAGCAGAGAAGCAGCGCTCGGACCTCTCCCGGGAACTGGAGGAGATCAGCGAGCGGCTGGAGGAAGCCGGTGGGGCAACCTCAGCTCAGATTGAGATGAACAAGAAGCGGGAGGCTGAGTTCCAGAAAATGCGCAGGGACCTGGAGGAGGCTACCCTGCAGCACGAAGCCACGGCGGCTGCTCTGAGGAAGAAGCACGCCGACAGTGTGGCTGAACTCGGGGAGCAGATCGACAACCTGCAGAGGGTCAAGCAGAAACTGGAGAAGGAGAAGAGTGAGATGAAGATGGAGATTGATGACCTCGCTAGTAATGTAGAAACAGTCTCCAAAGCCAAGGTACTACTGAGTCTGAAAAATTGGTTGTTAACAAAAATAATCCTTTGTGCACACATCATAAAGGCACAGGGTACTTTACACACATTATGTCAGTTGTCCTATGTAGTAATCTAGGAGTTTTGTAAGAAAGACATTAGTGTTTATATAATTTCTACTTAACATCTAAAGAAACTGAAATCTAAGAAGTTAAGCACATTGGCCCCATTGCACCAATACTGAATAAAAGCAGCAACTTTGAACATAGACCATCTGTGTTCTCTAGGTCTCCAATTGAAGAACACAGGTCTCCAATACTCTCAATTAGCCAATAAGCAACATAAAGGCAGTGAACTATTGAACACACTTTAAGGAAACATACCAAAAATTCTTTTAAAACCTTAAATTTAGACCATAATCATAAAAAGTTTTATAATATTGAACATAGCTTCACAATTAGCTTTTTAAAAATCCCAATGTTTATTTTCAACTTAGAACAGCATAAAATATACTGTCTATATCATATTACATATAAGAGAATTTATTTATTTCATATGTAAAAATAAATAGTTTTTCAGAAGACATTGTCGCTACAGCTAAATGATGTTAAAATGTCTTCGTTCACTCCTGTGTGTTTGTCTCACCAGGGAAACCTAGAGAAAATGTGCCGCACTCTGGAGGACCAAGTGAGTGAACTGAAATCGAAGGAAGAAGAGCATCAGCGGCTGATCAACGACCTGACTGCCCAGAGGGGCCGCCTGCAGACCGAATCTGGTAACTCCCTCCTCTTCTATCCCTCTTAAGAGTAGAGGTGATGTGGTTAAAAACAAGTGATTTGGTGACGCAAAAGCCTAATAAAAGCAACTGAGAGTGGGTGATTCACTGAACAGTCAGACTCTCAAACTTTCAAGGTCCCTTGGGGACAATTAGAGATAGAGGCTTCAAAAGACTGCATTAAGTTCTGCTCCAGAGAGACCTTGAGTACTTGGCTATCTTGAGAGGATGTGGGGTTAGGAAACACTCCAACATGGGTCCTGAGCTTCTGTTTTAGACCAAGCTTCTTTTTATCTATATCACAATGAGCCAAATTCCTGAGGAGGGCAATGGATAACCTAGTCTCTAACAAGTTTTATAAATGCGACGAGGTACAATTAGGTACAGTAGCTCCCTTCTCTGAAAGTTATCACACCAGGTTTTACACAGTAGCATATAATCCTAAAAGAACAAATTATGGAGAAAACAAAATATTTAAGTTATATTTATTCATTCAGATTAATATGTTTCACCATAAAAATCAGAAAAGTTAACATTAAGCATGAAGATGTCAATAAATAATTCAATCATTTGAGCACTCAATTGGGGGGAATTAAAATTTACTTCTAATATATGCTTGCAAAATTTTCTTCACTTCAACAAATGCTATTTCTTTTGCCTATCAGGTGAATTTTCACGTCAGCTAGATGAAAAAGAAGCAATGGTGTCTCAGTTATCAAGGGGCAAACAAGCATATACTCAACAAATTGAGGAATTAAAGAGACAACTTGAAGAGGAGATAAAGGCAACTATTCTTATGACTCATTTTCCCCCCATGATCTGACCCTAATTGGAGTCCATTACATCAACATTTAAAAGATTTTGAAATTTAATAATTAAACATTTAAATATAAAGCAAATTGAAGATGTAACTATTTCCACAGGCCAAGAACGCCCTAGCTCATGCCCTGCAGTCAGCCCGCCACGACTGTGACCTGCTGCGGGAACAGTATGAGGAGGAGCAGGAATCCAAGGCTGAATTACAGAGGGCACTGTCCAAGGCCAACACTGAGGTTGCCCAGTGGAGGACCAAGTATGAGACGGACGCCATCCAGCGCACAGAGGAGCTGGAGGAGGCCAAGTATGTACACAGATATGAGAGAATGTACAAAATACTTTGCATATTGAATCAGAAAGATACAATCTTTGAAGAGTCCATGAATTAGCCCATAAGTGGTCATTAATTAGCTGCTATTTGCCAGGCATTGTCATGCCTCCTGTGAAGAATGAATAAAACAAACATGATCTTTGCCTTCTTCGTCTAAAATCTAGTTAAGGAAATAAAGAACGACAGATAATAAGGACTTATTGCTGTTGGTCAAGCACACAAGCTCATTGCTGCTTCAGGACATTGCACTTGCTGATCCCTCTGTCTGGAATACTCTATCAGTGGTCAGCAAACTGGAGCTCGCGAGCCAGCCGCAGCTTGCCTCTCTGTTGACTAATGAGTTTGCCGACCACTGCTCTACCCAAACTTCCCTCTAGCTCACACTCTTCTTTTAGAATTTGACTCAAATGTTACTTCCTCTAAGGAGCCTTCCCTGACTACCTAGAATAATTGCTCACCACTTCCTCTTTTTTCCCTCCTTCATTGCACTTATATCAGCATATGCATTTTCTCACTTGCTTATTGTTTCTCTTCCACTTGTTTGGAAGCATCATGAGACAAGGACCTTTTTCTATCCTGTCACTGTTGTGTACCCAGTGTCTCGTTCATAAAGGAAGCTCATCAATATCTGTCCAATGAATGAATGGATGTTTTTAATATGAAGTTTCCAATACCTTTCAGTATGGTAATAGTTCACAATTCTTGTTTTGGTTCACTTTTCTCTAACAAATATGTGTAATCTTCAAGGAAGAAGCTGGCCCAGCGTCTGCAGGATGCTGAGGAACACGTAGAAGCTGTGAATGCCAAGTGTGCCTCCCTTGAGAAGACCAAGCAGCGATTACAGAATGAAGTGGAGGACCTCATGCTTGATGTGGAGAGAACTAACGCCGCCTGCGCAGCCCTGGACAAGAAGCAGAGGAACTTTGACAAGGTAATTTCTGCAGCAGCCCTTGCTCTCCACTAATTTCCCTCCATCCTTTACAGCATGTAACCACTCTCGGTTTTTCAGATCCTGGCAGAATGGAAACAGAAGTATGAGGAAACCCATGCTGAACTTGAGGCCTCCCAGAAGGAGGCCCGCTCTCTTGGCACTGAACTGTTCAAAATGAAGAATGCCTACGAGGAATCCCTGGATCAGCTAGAAACTTTGAAACGGGAGAACAAAAACTTGCAGCGTGAGTTCCTTTCACTCAGTGATATTCACGCCTTGAAGGAACCTTTCTTTCATGTCCTCTGTCTGACCAAATCTCTACCTGTCTTTTACCCCAACAACAGAGGAAATTTCTGACCTCACGGAGCAGATTGCAGAAGGAGGGAAACGTATCCATGAACTGGAGAAAATAAAGAAGCAAATTGAACAAGAAAAGGCTGAACTACAGGCTGCTTTAGAGGAAGCAGAGGTACAGGTCCAAGTGTGCAATACAAATAAATTCAGAAAAGATTTAGGCCCATTCACCACAGATTGAATAAAAAGATAAAAAGCACAAAATTTGTGAAAGAAAAGGTGTGCAGAAAACTTCCAAATGTTTCCATTCCCCACTAATGTCACCCTTTTTGTCATTAAGGCATCTCTTGAACATGAAGAGGGAAAGATCCTGCGTATCCAGCTGGAGCTGAACCAAGTCAAGTCTGAGATTGACAGGAAAATCGCTGAAAAGGACGAGGAGATCGACCAGCTGAAGAGAAACCACATCAGAGTGGTGGAGTCCATGCAGAGCTCGCTGGATGCTGAGATCAGGAGCAGGAACGATGCCATCAGGATCAAGAAGAAGATGGAGGGAGACCTTAATGAAATGGAGATCCAGCTGAACCACGCCAACCGCATGTCTGCTGAGGCCCTGAGGAACTACAGGAACACACAAGGCATTCTCAAGGTAAACGGGGGTCAAGAGATGGCCCCAGGGCAGTTGGGGTGGCTGAAGCCATGAGAATAAGGTCTCTCCATGACCTTTCATCCCACAGGACACCCAGCTACACCTGGATGACGCTCTCCGGGGCCAGGAGGACCTGAAGGAGCAGCTGGCCATGGTGGAGCGCAGAGCCAACCTGCTGCAGGCTGAGATTGAGGAGCTGAGGGCCACTCTGGAGCAGACGGAGAGGAGCAGGAAAGTTGCAGAACAGGAGCTGCTGGATGCCAGTGAGCGTGTCCAGCTGCTGCACACCCAGGTGAGATTCAGCACAAAGAACTTGCCCTTAATAAATGTGTATATATCCCAGAATATGTAAGCTTGAATTTATATCTGACAGCCAAGTTTTATATTTCTGCCAAATTTTCACTGTATTATTTTGCATAAGTTATTTTTTTTCTTCTTAAAACATTCTAAGGCCACTCATTTTTTTTTTGTATTAACATCTTCATTGATTCTAGTTATCAGTTAATGACAGTTTTATTGTGGAGAAATGGAGTGTTTGAATATCTGTTAAAATCTTATGCCTTTGAATGGTCTCACTGGTAAATAGCAGTTATAAAATTATAGAAATATTTGCCCTAATTATGAACTATGTACTTGGAGATGCTGAATATTCTATAACATGTATATTTTACCTAATTGTACTACATAGGAAAATAATATTGAAGGTCATTTGACTTACATATTTTTATCTGAATTTTAAAAAATAGCTATCACTAAGTTCTTAGAAACATGATAAAAAATTATAACTTATTTTAAAATAGAACACCAGCCTGATCAATACCAAGAAGAAGCTGGAGACAGACATTACCCAAATACAAGCAGAGATGGAAGACATTGTCCAGGAAGCTCGCAACGCAGAAGAGAAGGCCAAGAAGGCCATCACTGATGTGAGCAGAGAGCAACGCAGTGGTGGTCAAATGTAAATCTTGATGTGCTATCTCAGCTCCCTCATCTGATCATGTTTTATTGCTAACCAGGCGGCCATGATGGCCGAGGAGCTGAAGAAGGAGCAGGACACCAGCGCCCACCTGGAGCGGATGAAGAAGAACCTGGAGCAGACGGTGAAGGACCTGCAGCACCGTCTGGATGAGGCTGAGCAGCTGGCCCTGAAGGGCGGGAAGAAGCAGATCCAGAAACTGGAGGCCAGAGTGTGTATCTCAACATCTATTTCCATTTGCTCCCAATGCCTCATTGGATCACCATTCTTAAGTGCTGGTTTATTCACAGGTGCGTGAGCTGGAAGGAGAGGTAGAAAGTGAGCAAAAGCGTAATGTTGAAGCTGTCAAAGGTTTGCGCAAACATGAGAGGAGAGTAAAGGAACTCACTTACCAGGTACAGCAATAATTTTTATCAACTAAGTTCTCCTCCATATATACATAAAATACTCATATGTAATGATATAAGAACCATGTTATTTAGAAGTAAAGCTCCATGCTTTTTATTCTTTCAGACGGAAGAAGATAGGAAAAACATTCTCAGGCTTCAGGATTTGGTAGATAAACTTCAGGCAAAGGTGAAATCTTATAAGAGACAAGCCGAGGAAGCTGTAAGTATCCTTAAGGTAGAAGGGAAGAGACAAGTCCCCTAGTTAAGAAAAATTAATAATTAGATTTACTACTCCTTTACTATTTGCTTTATAGACTATGTCCTTCTTAAAAACTTTTGTGCCCTTTTACTTATTGCTCATTAACATTAATAGCTTGATTTAAAAAGTAAAATTTCAATCCACAAAGAAATCTCAAAAAATTTCAAGACAGAAATAATAGAGGCCACATTTTCTAAGCATAGCATATAAAATTGTAAAGTGATGAGAGATATAAACAAAAATTCCCAAATGCTTAAACATTAAGAAGCTATGTTTCCTAAATATTTGGGGTTAAATCAGAAATCAAAAACATAATTACTGAATAATTATCCATTATAAATAGTATTTCAAGGAAGATACTATTTTTACAAACTTATAAAATAGTCAAAGCTGTTCTTAGAGGACAAGTCATTGCTTCATATGCTTTTGTTATGGATAAAAATAAAAACAAATGAATAAACTGGCAGTCTAATAAATAAATTATAAATAATAAGAAGAGAAGTAAGAAGTACTAATATAAATAAAGGTAGAATTTGATGACCAAGAGTGTGTTATATTATAATTTGCTAATTTCAGTAATATCTGATAGTCTCTAAGGAGTTAATAAAAATATTAATAAAATAAACACACATATCTAGCTTAATTGAGGAAAAAGAGAATAAATACAAACTCTCAACATTAGAAATGAGAAAGTAGACGAAGAATACAAGTAGGTTTATATTTTTAAAATGTAAAATGTAAACCTGTCAACAAAGTTGAAATCTAGAAGAAACTGGTGATTTTTATAGAAGAACTTAAATTAGTAAGTTGGCTAAATAATTTATTTCAGAATTACTTCTTGAAAATGAGCTCAGCTCCAGATAGTCTTTCAAAACTTCAAGTAACAGATAATCCCCAAGCTATGTTAGCCATTGCAGAGCATGGGAAAAGATGAAAAGATTCCCAAATTATTTTAAGAAGCTCATACCAAAACCTGTCCAAGAGAGAAAGAGAGGGGAAACTGAAGGCAGTATTACTAATGAATATAATTACAGTAAAAATAAATTACTAAGCTGCAGAAATCCTTATTTTTAAAAATATATTTTTATTAATTTCAGAGAGGAAGGGAGAGAAAGAGATAGATAGAAACATCAATGATGAGAGAGAATCACTGACTGGCTGCATGCTCCCTATTGGGGATTAAGCCTGCAATGCAGGGATGTGCACTGACTGGGAACCAAAGGTGACCTTCTGGTTCATAGGTCAACACTCAATCACTGATCCATGCTGGCAAGACTAAAACTCTTACTTTATTCAAGATATTGTCCATTAGTGATTAATAGGTTCAATTCTTATAATGAAAAGAATCTATATATATAAAAGCCTAAGCTTTTTTTTATATAACCATTATAACTGGTCACTATGATGCACACTGACCACTAGGGGGCAGACGCTCAATTCAGGAGCTGTCCTCTGGTGGTCAGTGCACTCCCACAGCCAACCTCCTGTGGTCCCTCCCCCTTGGCTTGCCAATCTCCCACAATCCCTTCTCTCTGACTGGGCGAGATGGCTCCGATGACCCCAATCACCAGCCAGCCACCCGTGCACAAATTTGTGCACCAGGCCTCTAGTATTTAATATTAAGAAATCTCACAATAGAATTATTACATCCAGAAAAGGAGAAAAAAAGTGAGTGATTGTATTAAAATGTGACAAAATAATATATCATGAAATTCAACTTTTTTTTTTTCAAGTTAAAGACACTATTAAGAAATTCACTCTTGCCCTAGTTGGTTTGGCTCAGTGGATAGAATGTCCATCAAGGGCATGTACTTCGGTTGCAGGCTCAATCCCAGTCCTTGGTTGGGCACGTGAAGTAGGCAACCAATCAATGTATCTCTCTCACATTTATGTTTCTCTCTCTGTCTCTCCCCCTCCCTTCCGCTCTCTCTAAAAATCAATGGAAAAATATCCTTGGGTGAGGATGAACAAAAAACATATAGAGAAATTCATCCTTGCTCTGGTCAGTGTGACTTTGTTTGCTGGACATTCCTCCATGCACCAAAAGGTTGCCCGTTTGATTCTTGGTCAAGGCCCATGATAGATTGTGAGCTCAATTCCCAGTAGGGGGCATGCAGGGGGTAGCTGATAGATGTTCTGCTCACACATGGATGTCTCTCTCTCTCTAAAAAATATTTTTTAAAAGAAATTCATTCTTGAATATGATAAAGAATATCTAACTCGTGCAAACAGTCATCTTATAGCAAGCATTAACAAGCATGACAATATTCCTGCCTCCTCTTCTGCTCTTAAACTTTTTATTGCTCTACTTGTGGAATGTATCTTTTAATACATTTTGGTTTCAAAAATATAGATGTTATTATTTATGATACCAAATCCCAAATAAATCATAAAGTTAATTTCAATGATATGTAGAATACAGAAGGTAAGACGATCATGTTTCTTGTTGAGTATTTTAATTTCTTTGTAGATGCCAAGTCTATTCTCCCCTTAGGCTTATGCAGGGTAGAAAGATGCACAGTATGGGTTCCTTACAACTCCATTTTTTTCTCAGGAGGAACAATCCAATACAAATCTATCTAAATTCCGCAAACTCCAGCACGAGCTGGAGGAGGCTGAGGAGCGGGCCGACATCGCTGAGTCCCAGGTCAACAAGCTGCGGGTGAAGAGCCGCGAGGTTCACACAAAAATCATAAATGAAGAGTGATTGTACCCTGATGTTATGGAATGACTAAAGAGAAGCACAAAATGTGAAATCTTTGGCCATGTCTATCTGTAATTTTGTCTATTCCACCCTACTGCAATGGAAATAAAAGCATAGGGTCTTTGCAAACAACATCCTTAGACTGGTCTTTTCTCTCTCTCCTAAATCGATGTCAAAGCTTGAATAATCACAAGGCTATCAAACAATACCAGTCAATGTACTACTAAGAAGTAGTTATGCATTTATTTTTATTTCAGGTCTATAGTAATACTTTAAAACTATAAAGTTGTCACTAATTAGGGAAGCCATTTCTGATGAACAGAAATCTGGAAGTTCTTTAGTATTTCTTTCTAACCTTTCCCTTATACTGGCGTATAGTAGGGTCTTAGAAAGCTCCTATTTCCCCTAATATGAACTTAATTTTCCAGGTCTATGCAAAGAATGGCACTAGCTCTATTCTCATATAGGGGATTCAGGCTAAAATATATCATTAACTCTCCTTGCTTAATAATAATGAAGAATACAAAGTATTATTAGCGCACGAAGGTTTTCATTATCAATACCAATATATTGTATATTCACAGTGTGTGCATTAGATAATGGGTGTGACATGAAAAGAGTCTGATGTGACCTCCCTATGAAAGTTACAGGGCAGGCTACACAGTTTGGATACCAAGAGAATATTTAACATCAATAAGCTGTTTGTTAGCCTATGTTTCCAGACTTTGTGGCTTCCTGTGTAATCAATAAAACATGAATCTCAAAATAGATTATGTAAATATATATTCAAAACACATAATAACGAGTATGAGTTTGGTGCAAAAAACAGATAATTGTGGCACTCTTAATTACTCCAAGTTTTCCTAGAGGATTGATTTTTAAACCGGATTCAGTTAAGATCACAGTCAAACAAACATATAACTTTCCTGGGCAGCATAAATGAAAAGTTAACAGGTAACATTCCATCTAAATAGAAAGGAAGTATATAGTGACTTAAAGGGCACCGTGAGGCACTAACTCAAATGGGATGTGAGCAGTTTCACAGGTAGCACTAGCCTTAGGAAGGGTTTGTAATTGTCCTCACTGCAATGGCCCTTCTTTCACTTGCTTATGTGCATCATAATTGGCGACAATGACCAAAAGTGGTGTCTTACGTCCTTCTTTTTGAAAAATCTATCCAGAGCAGGTCAAAAGGCTCTTAAAATTCCCATCAAATCCTATTGAGAGCATTAATAAAATGTTTTATCTTCCTGAGAATCATTACCCACATCTTCCAGATGCCTACAAAGTAAACAGACATAAAGGAAATGAAATGATGTACCTGTGGTAACGAAGTGGGTTAAGAGTTGGTTAAGGAAGCCCCTCTCAGAAGAATATCTCCTTTAAGACCTTTTCCCCCAATGGCTTTAATCCACCCCAGGTAGAAGAGTGTTACAGCAATCACACTGCATTGCATCAAGTGACCAGCATCTAGATTACTGTGGGATTTATGAAAATTCTTTTCTATTCTTTGGATTTCAGTTTCATAATTAGTAAGATGAGTGATATGGATTAGATGGTCTCTTACTCTAATACTATCATGTGACCATTACAACCAGTATCTCCAGGCATCTGCTTTCATAAGGCAACCTCTGTCCATTAAATTGATAGAAATATAAGCACAATAATACAGGAATGATAGCAAAACAGGGTATGGCAAGCATATTTGATGTCAGTTCTAGACAGACAATGCTGACCTAAAGAGATGCCTGTCACAGAGATAATAACACAAATACTTTTAATTAAAAATTAGAATAGATCACAATGTTCAGATATTGTTTGTAAGCAAAATGTGAAATATATACCATGGGTAGTTGATGGAAGAGAAGCCATAGTTGCTGATTTATAAACAGAGAAAAGCCTTCTTTTTTTCTTATGTTTTCCTATGTTGAGTTTCATAGAGGAAACAGGATTTCACAAGCAACTTGAATTAAAAACAAACAAACAAACAAAAAACAAAAGTGAGAGAAGCAGGATAACTCAGGTCAGAGAGATAATCCAGTTTTGGAGCAAGTTTGAAGTGGGAGTGGTATAATGTGACAATGAATCCGAGAAGATTGGCTAGGGAAAACAAATGAAGCTGTCTTTGGCTGCTCTTCATGAAGCAAATGTTAAAATTAAATTTCCAAGCAAAACCAATAAAAAAAAATCATGCATTCTTGGGAGGAATTAAGGAACTTTTCACATTTCTCTGGTAAAAAGCAGACTCGTCCTTCTCTGGTGTGATATCTGCAACTGTGCAGTCAGTTGACAAGACTTCCCACAGTTGGCTCAGTGAAACAGAAGAGCAGCAGGCAAAAAAGTCTAGGGATTGCAGAACATAGCGCCTCTGAAACAGCACCTCACTTTCAGGTTGCCAACAACTCAAATTATTTATAGGAGATTGGTTCATATACTTAACCCAATGAGAGAGGAAATATTTCTAATTATATCCAAACATCTTTAATATGAAGGGAATTATGTTTGGAGACCTTCATTGCCAAAAAAATGTTTTGCCAAACATGTTTTAAAAAAGAGGAGGAGGCTACGTTTTCCATATTTGATCCTATAACAGTATCCTTGGAATGAGTATGACTTGTCTTTCCTCATAAAGCTATAAAAGTGCCCTTGGAATGAGTATGACTTGTCTTTCCTCATAAAGCTTCAAGGTAAGTGTGTGAGAGGACAGGGCTCTGTGCGAAGGAGGTAAGGGATGCCTGGCTGCCCTCACGCATGCCATGCCACACATCCTGGCTCCCACTGCCCCTGGCAGCTCTTCCAGTGAGGCACCAACGTCCTCCGGAGCAATTTTAATTGGGCATTTTAGTGGTCCCAGTCATTTTCTGCTCCTGACTTAAGAATTATGCATGCTATAATTGGGGATTGTCAGAATGTGATTCAGAAGAAATTTATCTTTTTTCTTGCAGTTCTGATCCACTTCCAGGTTGTAGCTCTAAGGTAAGATACTGACTTTTTCTCATTCCTCTCCAAACCACTGCAGAGGGTTTCTTGCACCTTCTGCAGTGGTTTGGAGAGTGGGCAGGGGTTATCAAATAAAAGTATTTCAATTCAATGGGTGGTCATACTTCCCTTGAAAAATTCTGAGGGGGACTCAGAAACTGATTTCATATGCATTTATGTCCTTTGCCATATATGAGAATGCTTCCTCAGATCTTCAGGAGTTTTATACATAATTTTTTTTTTATTTGCAACATAGTAGTTTGTCTTTTAAATACTTGAATTCTAACATGCAATACATGTTAGTGTTATTAATTTATAGAAAAAATTTAAATGTCCTATACTATAGCTTTTACTCAGCACTAAATAATATAAAAATCTAGAGATGTTTTCTAAATAGATTGAATCCTTGCCTTGGAAAGTGGCTTAAATCTGCATGTTGTTTCATAATATGTAAAATGGGAAAAATTTAAAATATGGAAAATTATGATGAATAATTCCAGCAAGACAAAGCATTTTAATTGTGTCACTCTAACCACTGGACTTTGGGATAATGTGGAAAAATCTGCCCAAGTGCTTTAACTTTTCCTGGAAAGATATCTTTGTAATTATGAAATAGATTACCTATTATCATTACTGACAGGATTAATGAATGTTAAGTGGCAAGAGACTAACTGTGAAAATTTTTGTGAAATTTTTATGGTATTAGTAATAAAGCAAGAAAATAAAGGTAATAACATTTTATCTTAAGACTTTGATAAATACTAGAAGGTGAAAAGCTTAGTTTGTCAAAATTAGGGTACAGGAACAAGAGAAATTGATGAATTATATATATTTTAACAAAATGATACAAAACAAAGCCCTCACATTTTGGCTTTCCTTTATTAGTCTTTGAAATCCAAATCTAGAATGGAAAGATTTTCACCACATACAAAATAGTTCCTAGAATTTTTGCAACCTATATCTATACTTCTTTTTACTCACAAAGGCAGCTTTGGGCTATTTGCTGCATCCACCTTGTGTTCTGAGAGGTGTGAAAGATGCCATAGAGGGAAAGGTACTCCCTGCCTGCAAGGTTCTTATCATCCAATTGAAAGATAAGGACAGTAAGTGGAAGAGATGGAGAATGCCCTGCCATCATCTTGCTTTGTGTTTTACATTAAACCAATAAATAATAGGCAGCTTATAAAAATTAATAAACATATGTAATAGAACTCAGAAAGCAACTATAATATCATAGAGTAAGTGAGCCAGGTTACAATAGTCTCTTTCCAAATGCATGATTAAGTGTCTGCCAGCACTGGCATGGAACACCGATACTGACATTTCTTCTCTAGCCAAGTCAGGAAGGGGGGGGGGGGTCATACTCAATGCTCAGCTGGTCAGTGAATAAAGAATGTTTTTTCTTTTCTTAAATTAAAAAATATTTTTCCAATTAGTTTACTTGCAATATTATTCTGTATTAGTTTAAGACATACAACAAAGTGGTTAGAAAATCATATGATGTTTTCTTTTTAAAGTGAATCTAATGGTTCAGTGTTTGAATTTCTATACTATCTTTTCTTCTTATGCTAGGCAAAGTCTTCAGCTGTGCTGCCCTCAGTAACCCGCCGCCATGAGTTCCGACCAGGAGATGGCTATTTTTGGGCCGGCTGCTCCTTTCCTCCGGAAGTCTGAAAAGGAGCGCATTGAGGCCCAAAACAAGCCCTTTGATGCCAAGACATCAGTGTTTGTGGTGGACCCTAAAGAATCCTTTGTGAAAGCAGTAGTGCAGAGCAGGGAAGCGGGGAAGGTGACAGCCAAGACTGAAAAAGGAGCTGTGAGTAAAACACCTGGAGATGGTTAGGCTTGGGCTGCATTTTGGTTTAGGTGAGCTGACACTATAATTTTTTGATCTGGCCTCTTTTACTTCACAGACTGTAACTGTGAAAGATGACCAGGTGTACCCCATGAACCCTCCCAAATATGACAAGATCGAGGACATGGCCATGATGACTCACCTGCATGAGCCTGCTGTGCTGTATAACCTCAAAGAGCGCTATGCAGCCTGGATGATCTACGTGAGTTCCTTATAATGGCCTTCTGCTCATACAGCTAGTTAATATTTTCAAAAAATAGTAATAACGTCTCCATAAAATAATTTTTTTTCTTTTTGGTGCAGACCTACTCAGGCCTGTTTTGTGTCACTGTCAACCCCTACAAGTGGCTGCCAGTGTATAATGCAGAGGTGGTATCTGCCTACCGAGGCAAAAAGCGCCAGGAGGCCCCGCCCCACATCTTCTCCATCTCTGACAATGCCTATCAGTTCATGCTGACTGGTGAGTAGCTCAGCTGGCTCTCAGATGAATTATTTTACCACCTGTAACCAGAAAATGTTAAAACTGTAAAGACTGTTAGAAATAATCTAACCTGACCCTCTAGTTGTCCAGAAGAAGTGACTGAAACATGAGGTACACACTGTAAAAGTGGGGACTAAAACTCAGTTCTCTCGATTCTATCTCCATGAACCTACCAGAGCAAGCAACTGCCCCATCCCTATTAGTCTGCTTAGTCTCCCTGCTTGAAAATATGTGATTTATTTTACATATTTAAGTAGCAAGAGTAAGAGGAATAACTGTCTGAATAGAAATAGAAAATATGTTCAACCATTTTAGTGCCCAAGTTTCTTGCTGATGCTTTTAGAAGTATTTTTATCTCTTTAAATCATCAGAGCTCACTTCAGATATGATATCCTCTCTTTGAATGAAGGGATGTTTAAGGCCTACAGGCATATAAAGTAAAATTTTTATTTTCCCCTTTCAAAAGGTTTTTCTCTGAATGAAATACCCTCTTTCACCTGCTCTTTCTTTGACCATATGCCATACTTTTGGGAAGACTGAGAAAAGTTAGGGTTTCAATCTGTGGCCATGACACAAAGGTGTGTGTGTGTGTGTGTGTGTGTGTGTGTGTGTGGCCAATGGATCCATTTAGAAAGTAAATCTGAACCTTAGCTTAATACTATTTTAGCCAATTAAACTACAGCCCAAACCTTTAGTATATTCTGCATTTTTCAGTTGCATGCATTATTAGCACTCAGTATGACACTGAAATCCACAAATAACAACTAGAGAATATGTCTATCTGTCTTTGCAAAGTACTATTCTTTAAACCAGAAGGAAACACTTCCTGTGGGGGCTTAAGGAATTTAAGACATGACAACACTTTATATTTTCCTCTTCCTCAACTTAAGAATAATATCATATATAACTTTACAATAATATATTGAAAAACTTCATTGGATACGACACTTATGCTCAATATCCTAAGGGTTTCCCTAAACAAAGTTTTGTTTGTGTAACTGGTAGATATGCTGATTGTGCCCCATTTTTCTTCCAGATCGGGAGAATCAGTCTATCTTAATCACGTATGTATTCCCATTCTGAGTCTTATTAGTATTTTATTCTCACTGGGATAATAAAAACCAAAAGACGAAATTTAGCCCACATACTAAAGCAATAGCATAATCAGCCTAAAACTAGATATTGTTTTTACTTTATTGTAGGATTTTAGAATGCATCAGAATGTAAAATAATAATGCTGCAAATTACATCATTCTAGTCAAGTCTTGAAAGTTCCACAGGACTTACCTGGGAGAAGGAGATATAAAATCCCTTCTCTGGACATGACCTAAACTCAGTACAGCTCAGTGAGCAATGTACAGCCTTTTGAAGGTTAAGTAGTTTGGGAATGTTACCATTGATTTTTAAGACCTACTTGAGGAATGTATATTCCTTAAAAGACCTAACTTGGGCTATATCTTTGGTCTACGGAAACTGAAGAACAGTTGCATTTTTTTTTCATTGTTTTTTAAACCAATAGTTTAATTTCCTACCTAGTTGTTGAGTGGCTGCCTTTTGGACTACTCATGCCCAGGCCTCAGCACCTAGAAGAGAGCTTGGCATACTTTAAGCACTGAAGAAATATGTTACATGAATAATGAATAAATGAATTTATATCTTGTCAATGATAAGCAAAGAAGTAATATGAGCTATACGTAGGCACAGAAAAAAGATCTAGGAGACACTAATAAAGACATAAAATAGATGTTTAGGTAGTAAATGCTTATGGTGGAAGTGGTTTCAGGCTTAATTTCTCATATTTGCTTGGTCACCATTTGACAGAGGAGAATCTGGTGCAGGGAAGACTGTGAACACCAAGCGTGTCATCCAGTATTTTGCAACAATTGCAGTTACTGGAGAGAAGAAGAAGGAGGAAACTTCTGGCAAAATGAAGGTGAGTCCAATACCCAGAGTCAGAATCAAGACTGTCGGGGTCTCAGGAAGTGGGGAGCCTCATATGTGAGCACTGCTCTCGCCTTTACAGGGGACACTGGAAGATCAAATCATCAGTGCCAACCCCCTGCTGGAGGCCTTTGGCAATGCCAAGACTGTGAGGAATGACAACTCTTCTCGCTTTGTAAGTGTCTTAGAAACTGAGGGGTTTTCCTGGTCTTTAAATGCCAGAGAAGGCATGTCTGTGAATTGTCATTTCAATCTCATCTCTCTTGTGTGCTTCAAGCTTTGCACATAACATCTTTTTTACTTGCAAGGGTAAATTCATCAGGATCCACTTTGGTACTACGGGGAAACTGGCTTCTGCTGATATTGAAACATGTGAGTAACAGGACCTTTTAAATAGAATCCAAGAATGACAAATGATGGTTTGGAGGAACATCTTGCAACTCCTGCTGAGCCTAGAGCTTGTTTAATACCATTCTGCTGCCAAACATGCCCACAGTTAATGCCAATATTAACCAGAGTCCACAGTGTGCTTTAGCGACATCAGTCATGAGCTAATGATTCTGTAATAACTGCCAGGAGCTGTCAGGCTTGTCTGAATTATTCCAGCCTCAGAACTGACCACAAAATTTTGTAAGAAAAAAACTAATACTAGGGATAAATGAGTTGCTTCTGGGTGGAATATGTCTGATTGCTTCCAAGTCTGAGCCTTGACAAATTTCACTTTAGTATTCCCTCTATTATAAAGTGAGAAGAGACCCTGGGGAGGAGGAGTTAAATAATCTATTATAATTCCTGCATCAGGCATCTTCTGTATGAGAGAAAAATATGCTTAGGGCCAGCATGCTTTAGTTTCTTTCTAGAGATATAAGAGCAACTGCCATTGTAGAGATGTACTATGTGGTACCTCATGGGAACATTCATCTAAAATCTCAAGGAGCCAATAAAATATAACTGATGACCATAAATGTCAAATCACTCCAGGAACTTTACAAATTCCCTCCAATCTAATATCTACTGTCCATTGCAGACCTTCTGGAGAAGTCCAGAGTTACTTTCCAGCTAAAGGCAGAAAGAAGTTATCATATTTTTTATCAGATCATGTCTAACAAGAAGCCAGAACTGATTGGTAAGACAGACCTTAAACTCACAGATGAAAGTTAATCTTTTTTTTTTATTAACAACTTGTAATATACAACTTATCTCCTGAATTCTATGTACCCAGAAATGCTCCTGATCACCACAAACCCATATGACTACGCCTTTGTCAGTCAAGGGGAGATCACAGTCCCAAGCATTGATGACCAAGAAGAGTTGATAGCTACGGATGTAAGTTACACATAGTTTTTTAAAACTACATTATGCATGGGAATGACAATAGCAACCTACTATAGGTGTGTGGTAAGGATATAGTATAAATTCTCCTAGATAAGTTATTCTCTTCTGCTCTAATCTTTGTCCTCTCATTTCTCCCGGTAGAGTGCCATTGACATCCTGGGCTTCACTTCTGAAGAAAGAGCTTCCATCTATAAGCTCACAGGGGCAGTAATGCATTACGGGAACATGAAATTCAAGCAAAAGCAGCGTGAGGAGCAAGCTGAGCCAGATGGCACTGAAGGTATAAAATGTAGCTATATCTGGATTTAACCAGAGAATCTAGGCAAAAAAGCCCATTCCAAACTCATGTCTTCTTTACAACTGAGCTTCTGATGGGACATACAGAAATGTACTGCTGCACAGACTTTCTGTATGATGCTCTCATTACTGTATGGATAGTGGGGTGCACAGCAGATCATGTTGTGTCTCTAAATTGTGTCTCTACAGTTGCTGACAAAGCGGCCTATCTCCAGGGTCTGAACTCTGCTGACCTGCTCAAAGCCCTTTGCTACCCCAGGGTCAAGGTCGGCAATGAGTACGTCACCAAAGGCCAAACTGTGCAGCAGGTAAGTGCATGCATGACCTTAAAGAATGTCACACATCCTAAGCCTTCACAACATGCCTTTAATAACAGCAAGTTATTACTCTGTCCATGAAGGTGTACAATTCCGTGGGTGCTCTGGCCAAAGCCGTCTATGAGAAGATGTTCCTGTGGATGGTCACCCGCATCAACCAGCAGCTGGACACCAAGCAGCCCAGGCAGTTCTTCATTGGGGTCTTGGACATCGCTGGCTTTGAGATCTTTGATGTGAGTCATCAAAAACTTTGAGCAGGGAAGTTTAAAAATCATGCTGCTGCAATCGATATTGAAAAAGGTGTGTGAGAAATAGCTGTACTACAAACTAATAGGCATGTGAAAGAAGATTGAAAGTCCATAAAAGGGCACAAACTTGGAATGAGACAGGTCTGGACTCACACTCCACCTCTGTCAATTTCGACCTAAGTAACCTTGGATAATGGGAATGGTATCTGATCAAACAGGACAAATTCAACTAGGACTGACAGGTAAATCACATATTACTCCAAATGGCACACTTACTTCTGAGACCATTCTGCCAGCTATGAGCTTATTGTATCTTAATGTCTAAGCATAAACTGTAAGCACATAGTACTCGATAAGTGATAAAGAAGGTAATGAGGACAACAAAGATGACAGTGGGGAAGACAATGACAAACTCAAAGGGAGATTTCAAGACTCCTATATGCCCTGAAATATCCAGGTATAGACAGTGGACATGCAAAGTAACCCAAATTCATCTGCCTGAGAGAGAATGCCTCGAATATATCTCAGGAAATCAGGGTACCGAAGTGAAGTCCTTTACCTAACAGCAGTATCTCAGATGTGTCTGATCCACAAGTAGAATTCACATAACTCTTCTTGACTGGTAGACACTGGAGGAATTTTTCTGAGTGTTAGTAACAAGAGCATTTCCAGAAATTTCCAAGCCAACATGGGAAGGAATAATCTGGCACCAAGCAAGAACAAGAACATATCACACTTTTTAAAATAAGAAAACTAACAACACTGCATAATTCCAATGTCTTTGAGTTTTTAAAGAATTTTATTAATATAATTCACATACCACTAAATCTGCCTATTTAACTCAATAGTTTTTAATGTACTTACAGATATATGCAATAATCACAATAATCATTTTTAGAACATTTTCATCATTCCAATAAGAAACCCTATTCCGTTAAATCATCCCTCACTTCTTACTCCCCCAGCCCTTGATACCACTAATCTCCTTTATGTCTTTATGGATTTTCCTATTTTGGACATTCCATAGAAATGGAACCATACAACACATGGACCTTTATGATCAGTTTCTTTCACTTCGTATAATGCTTGCAAGGTTCATCTGTATGGTAGGACCTCTTTGACTTCTGTGTATGGTGACACTATTCTAACACAATAGCATTCACAATTATTTTTAGGTTTAGGTGTCTTGAGTAGTAAAGCACAGTAGATCTCCTCAAGTTCTAATACTGGGTACGAGACTGGTCTGGTATCAAAGCTTAGCAGCCCTGCCATGCCCCTAACCAGCAGGATCTTGCTCAGGTTACATAATCTCTCTAACAGTGTTTCCTCACCCATGAAATGGGCAAATAGTACCACCTTAAAAAGGCAGCTGTGAGGAACAAATAATTTATATAAGCACTTAGCACAGTGTCTAGCATATAGTTAATGTTCAACAAAGGTTAGCTATTGAATTTTTATTCCTATTATAAATAACAAAACATAGATCATAGTGACTCAGATGTACCAACCTTAGCTAGTTATACAACATAATCATAACGAGATAAATTACTATGAAACAGATAAATAAACATATATATTGTGAAAACCAAATAATTGTTTTATTGTATAGGGAGTATCATTCAGAACCTGTTTATTCCTACTTAGGAGATACTTCCAACAAGGGTGCTAACACTTCCTCACCCACAGCAGCAAAAAAGACAAGCCGGATGAAGCCATACCATCCTGAGGGCAGTTGGGCTTACCAATTAAGAAAAGCCCCTATCCAATAGAAGCTTTTATTATAAGATTAATGGTAATTTGTATTTTATACTTATTTAGTATAACAGCCTGGAGCAGCTGTGCATCAACTTCACCAACGAGAAACTGCAACAGTTTTTCAACCACCACATGTTCGTGCTGGAGCAGGAGGAGTACAAGAAGGAAGGCATTGAGTGGGAGTTCATTGACTTTGGGATGGACCTGGCTGCCTGCATCGAGCTCATTGAGAAGGTAAAGAAATAAATTCTTCTCCTTAGGGACAGCTCCTTTTCACGTGGGACCATCACCTCTTTGCTGTAACTCTTTCCTGCTAACACGTTGCTGCCTGTATCCCCACTGTCCCAGGCTGTAAGCCCTCTGATAGTAGAATCCCCTTGTATATAAAGACTAAGTGTTTGGAAAGCACTCAGAATCTGTTCAGACACATAGAGTGGTGTCTGGGCGGTTAAACTCCCAGGGCTCAGTTATCCCCAAGAATATGATGGAAGCCCAGCAGGGATTGTGGCATTTCACCCTCTTCTGGTTTATCCAAAGACCCATTGAGCAGTGGGGTTCAATGACACTGTAAAAACATTAACTTAAAAACTTACTCCATAATGTTTTAAAAAATATTTTTTTATTGTTTAAAGTATTACATATATTAGTATATATATCTCCTTTCCCCCCAATTGACCTTCCCCCAGCATCCCCTATCCCCGTCGCATGCCCTCATCCCACCACCCCAGTGTCTTGTGTCCATTGGTATGCTTATATGCATGCATACAAGTTGGTTGATCTATTTCCTTCCCTCCCCAATACTCCCCAGCCTTCCTGTTGTAAATTTGACAGTCTGTTCGGAGCTTTACTGCCTCTGTTTCTATCTTTTTATTCATCAGGTTATAATGTTCTTTATTTTCCATAAGTGAGTGAGATCATGTGGTATTTTTATTTAATTGACTAGCTTATTTCACTTAACATAATGCTCTCCAGGTCCATCCATGCTTTTTATATAGCAGTGTAGTATTCCATTGTGTAGATGTACCATAGTTTTCTAATCCACTCATCTGCTGATGGGCATTTAGGCTATTTCCAAATCTTAGCTATGGTGAATTGTGTTGCTATGAACATAGGGGTGCATATATACTTTCTGATTGGTGTTTCTACTTTTTTTGGGGATATATTCCTATAAGTGGGATTACTGGGTCAAATGGGAGCTCCATTTTTAATTTTTTGAGGAAACTCCATACTGTTCTCCACAGTGGCTGCACCAGTCGGCATTCTCACCTGCAGTGCACGAGGGTTCCTTTTTCTCTGCATCCTCACCAGCACTTGTCATTTGTTGATTTGTTGATGATTGCCATTCTGACAGGTGTGAGATGATACCACATCATGATTTTGATTTGGATCTCTCGGATAATTAGTGACTTTGAGCAAGACTCTTGGTCATCCTTCTGTCTGCTTTCGAAAAGATTCTATTTAGGTCTGTTGCCCATTTTTTTTATTGGATCATTTATCTTTCTTTTATTAAGTTGTATAAGTTCCCTGTAGATGTTGGAGATTAAACCTTTATCAGTGATAACATTTGCAAATATGTTTTCCCATACAGTGGGCTTTCCTGTTGTTTTGTTCATAATTTCTTTTGCTGTGAAAAAGTTTTTGTTTTTTTTTACGTACTCCCATTTGTTTATTTTCTCTTAAGCTTCCATTGCCCTAGTTGTGGTATCGGTGAAGAAATTGCTTCGGAATATGTCAGAGATTTTTCTGCCTGTGGATACCTCTAGTATTTTTATAGTTTCCCATCTTATGTTTAAGTCCTGTATCCATTTTGAGTTTATTTTTGTGTATGGTGTAAGTTGGTGGTCTAGTTTCATTTTTTGCATGTATTTGTTCAATTTTCCCAACACCATTTATTGAAGAAACTGTCTTGACTCCATTGTATGTTCATGTCAAATATTAATTGAGCATAGTGGTTTGGATCAATATCTGAATTCTCTATTCTATTCCATTGGTCTATATGTCTATTTCTTGTGCCAGTATCAGGCTGTTTTAAGAACAATGGCTTTGAACTACAGCTTGAAATATGGTATTGAGATCCCATCTACTTTGTTCTTCTTTCTCAGAATTGCTGTGGATATTTGGGATTTTTTTTTTATCCCAGATGAATTTTTGGAGAGCTCTTTCTAAGTCTGTGAAATATGCCATTGGTATTTTAATGGGGAGCCCATTGAATCTATAGATTGCTTTGGGTTCTATGGACATTTTAATGATGTTAACTCTACCAATCCATGAACATGGTATGTTCTTCCAACTGTTTACATCTTCCTCTATCTCATTTTTCAGTGTCCTGTAGTTTTCCACATTATAGGTGTTTTAACTCCTTAGTTAAGTTTAGTCATAGGTATCTTATTTTATTTTATTTTTTTTTGGTGTGATGATAAATGAGATTGCTTTTTTAGTCTCTCTTTCTGTAAGTTCACTATTGGTGTATAGGAATGCCACAGATTTCTTGGCATTAATATTGTATTCTGCTACATTGCTGAAGTCATTTATTAAGTCTGTTAATTTTTCAATGGAGTCTTTTGGGTTTTTATGTATAATATCATAGTTACTGGTCATTTGCAAATAAGGACTTCTTTTCCAACTTGGATGCCTTTTATTTTGTTTTCTTGTCTAATTGCAATGGCTAATACTTCTAGTACTATGATAAACAAGAGTGGTGAGAGTGGGCATCCCTGTCTTGTTCCTGTTCTTAGGAGAAATGATTTAAGTTTTTGCCCATTGAGTATGATGTTAGCTGTGAATTTATCATATATGGCTTTTATTATGTTGAGGTATGATCCTTCTATTCCCACCTTGTTGAGTTTTTATCAAGAAAGGGTGTTGGATTTTGTCAAATGCTTTTTTCTGCATCAATTGATAGGACTACGTGATTTTTGTCTCTCAATTTATGTGATGTATCATGTTTATTGATTTGTGGATATTGTGCCATCCTTGCATTCCTGGGATAAATCCTACTTGATATGGTGTGTGATCTTTCTGATGTACTGCTGGATTCAATTTGCTAGAATTTTGTTGAAGATTTTGGCATCTATGTTCATGAGGTATATTGGCCTGTAATTCTCTTCCATTGTGTTGTCTTTATCTGGTTTTGGTATTAGTGTAATGCTGGCTTCATTACAAGGAGCTTGAAAGTGTTCCTTCCTCTTGAATTTTTTGGAATAGTCTGAGGAGGATAGGTTTTAGTTCTTCCTCGAATGTTTGGTAAAAATCCCCCATGAAGTCGTCTACCCCTGGTTTTTGTTTGCTGGAAGCTTTTTGATATCTGTTTCAATTTCTTCCATAGTTACTGGCCTATTGAGATGTTTAGATTCTTCCTGATTGAGTTTTGGAAGGTTATATATTTCTAGGAATATGTCTATTTTCTCTAGGTTGTCCAGTTTGTTGGAATAGAGTTGTTCATAGTATTTTTTTTAACAATCCTTTGTATTTCAGTGGGGTCTGTTGTCATTTCATCTTTTAAATTTCTGATTTTGTTTATTTGGGTCCTCTCTCTTTGCTACTTGCTGAGCCTGGCCAGAGGTTCATCAATCTTGTTTATCCTTTCAAAGATCCAGCTCTTAATTTTGTTGATTTTTTTTTTTTTGGTCTCAATGTCATTTATCTCCACTCAATTTATTTACTTCCTTCTGCTTACACTGGGCTTTTTTTGTTGTTCTCTTTCTAACCCTTTGAGTTGTAGGGTTACATAATTTATTTCTATTGTTTCTTGTTTCTTGTTTCTTGTTTTTTTTTTGTTTTTTTTTTTAATGTAGTCGGCTTGTAGAGCTATGAACTTCCCTCTCAATACTGCTTTCACTGGATTTTGGATTGTTATTTTCCATAGATTTTGGATTGTTATTTTTTCATTGTCATTTGTTGCCATGATGTTTTTTATTTCTTCTTTGATCTCTCTGGTAACCTATCATTGTTTAATAGCATGCTGTTTAATCTACATGTGTTTGATATTTTTGGATTGTTTTTATTGTAGTTTATTTCCAGTTTAGAGGATTTTTTTTTTGTTTAGAGGATTTGTCCAGTAGTGACAGAGGGGTATTAACATCTCCTGCTATGATTGCATTTCTGTCATTCTCTCCCTTGATAGCCTCCAGGAATTTTTTTTAATGTAGTTGGGTGCTCCTGTATTGGGCGTGTATATATTTACCAGAGTTATTTCTTCTTGTTGGATTGCCCCCTTTAGTATTATGAAGTGGCCTTCCTTATCTCTTGTTATGTCTTTTACATTGAGATCTAATTTGTCAGATATAAGTATTGCTATCCTGCCTTTTTTTCATTTTCCTTCACCTGAAAAACCTTCTTTCATCCCAATATCCTCAGTCTGTGTGTGTCTTTCTTTCTGAGGTGGGTTTCTTGTAGACAGCAGATACATGGGTCGTGTTTTCTTGTCAAATGTATTACCCTATGTCTTTTGATTAGGGCATTTAATCCATTTATATTTAAAGTTATTATTAATAAGTACTTATTTGTCGCCATTTTTATTCTTTACCCGTGTTTCCTTCTTCACTTTTTATTTTTTTTTTACAGTAGACCCTTTAGCATTTCTTGCATTGTTGGTTTGGTGGTAATAAATTCCCTTAGTCCTTTTTTTTGTGTGTCTGTGAAGCTCCTGATTTCACATTCAAATTTGATTGATAGCCTTTCTAGGCACAATATTCTTGGATTCAGACCCTTCCTTTGCTTGACTTTGTATATTTCATTCCCTTCCCTTCCAGCCTGATGAGTTTCTGTTGCGAAGTCAGTCGCTAGTCTGATGGGGATCCCTTTCTAGGTAACTTTCTGTCTCTCTCTGGCCACTTTTAAGATTCTTACTTTGTCATTGGTGTTTGCCAATTTAATTATAGTGTGCCTTGCAGTCTGTCTTTTGGGGTTCATTTTGCTTGGGACTCTGTGAGCTTCTTCGATTTGTGTTTTTTTTTCTTTTTCCCTATATCAGGGAAGTTTTCTGTCATTATTTCTTCAAACAGGTTTTCTATTCCTTGCTTAGTTTCCTCTTCTTCTGGAACTCTTATTATGTGGATGTTGTTTTGTTTCATGTTGTCCCAAAGTTCCCTTAGGCTCTCCTGCTTTTTAATTTTTTTTCTAGATGCTGCTCTACTTGGGTATTTTTTTCCTACCTTGTCTTCTAGCTCACTGATGTTGTCCTCTGCTTCTTCTAGTCCACTCTTGATGCTTTCTATTGAGTTCTTTCTGGCAGTGATGTCATTTTTCATTTTTTCTTGGTTCTTCTTCATTTCCTCTTGGTTCTTACACATATTTTTAAATTTGTCTTCCATTCTTTTCAGCCACCTATGACCATTTTTCTGAATTCTTTCTCTGAAAGGTTGCTTGCCTCCATTTTGCTTACTTCCTTTTCAGGTGATGTCTGCTTTTCTTTCATATGTGGGCTGTTTTTTTGTCTTCCCGTGGTCTCTCTTTGCCAGGTGTCTGGTTATGTAGTTCTCTCTTTCCGGCATTGATTTAAAGGCATAAAATACAACACAACCAGGTACAACACACAAGGCACTGAACAGAAATGTATTCACAATATTAAAACCCCAAATAGAGGTGACCATCAGAGAAAGGCAAATTAGAGGATAGGAGAGAAAGAAGAAGAGGAAAAAAAAGGAGTGCAAAAGTCAAATTGGGGAAAAAAACATAAGTAAGAGAAAAAAATAATAAGAAATAAGAGGGGAACAAATTATATATATGGGAAGAATACTCCAATAGAACAGCCACTAATCCCAACAAATGCCA
Source organism: Antrozous pallidus (assembly GCA_027563665.1). NCBI lineage: Eukaryota > Metazoa > Chordata > Mammalia > Chiroptera > Vespertilionidae > Antrozous > Antrozous pallidus. The sequence continues at coordinate 9,767,413 of CM050526.1, forward strand.
GCAACAAGTACCTGGAGATAAATACAAACTACAAACAACAACTAATATCAAGCAAGGCAAGGGGAAACAGAAGCAAAAAGTAAACAAAAACAAAGAAACAAAAGAATAAGTAAAACAATCTCACAAACAAGCCTAAAAGTTGATATAATCAACAATCAAGCAAACAACAACAAAAGAACAAGAGAAAAACAATTTTTTTTGGATAGTGAAGACAGAGAAGAGAGAGGTGTATATGGACTTGGAGCAGGGGATTGGAAATTAGATATATAAGCAAGGTGAAATTTTAACAGGGAATAAATATGGAGAACAGGGAAAATCTAAAGCAGGAAAAGGGTAAGAGAAACAGGACAACAAAAGGGAAAAGTTTAGGAAGAGAGTGATGGCATAAAGGTAAAGTTGAGATAAATGATGCTAAAGGAAAGATGAAAATAGAATGTACAATACTAATCCCAAAGTAAAAGAAAAGAAAATGACTCTTTTTTTTCAAAGAAGGTAAAATAGTAGTTGTAATAATACTTATTGAAAATAAAAAGGTAATAATTAAAAAGGTAAAATCAAGTGAGGAAAAATAATTTCTTAAGTAAAAGATTAAAAAAAAATAAGAATGGGCAGTAGTGAAGGTCATTCATTACCTCTACTGTTCTGTTTGGCACGCTTGTTTCCTAGTCAGGAGGGTATTGCAGTTTCCTGCGTTTCAGTGCTCCAAAGTGTTATAAGCCAGGACTGATTTTTACGCAGGCAGTGAGTCTTAATTTCTTGCATTTCTTTATTTGTGTTTACATAAGAGTCAATCTGTGATTTAATCCCAGGGTGGCAGTGTTTCTGGATTGAACTCTGGGGTCTATAGGTCCTCTCTAGCCAGTGCTTAGATCCTGCTTTCCCTGTGGCACTCAATACTGATTTGTGGGAGTGGGTTACTGCCCACTTTAATTCTCAGGTTCCAGAAAACAACTTTCGCCTGCAGTCTCTTAGGGTATTCCCAATTGGGTGATCCTATATATTGGGCTTACTAATCAGAAGCAAGGATTTAAAGAGGAAAAAGAAAAAAATAGAGCCAGTGCAAGTGTGTGAACTGTGGGGCTGCACACAGTCTGTGCAGTCTTTTTATCCCCCTTGTGTCTAAGCAGTTGGCACACTTTTCAAAATTTTAGGCTGTCTTTTTGTGTCAGATCAAAATGGGTTGCTTTTTAGAGTTTCCTTCTGTTAGCAGCTCTGAGGACCCCCTTCCAGATTCACAGATCATGCCAGCCCCCAAAGCCATGAATTTTTCTAGGCGCAGACTTCCCCCAGTCCTCCAGCTCCTGCAGTGTGCATGTCTCTTTCTCTTGCCAGGACCAGAGACCTCACCTCATCCCAGGCGAAATCTGATCTTTCCATGGTGGAGTGTAGAGCTCCTCTGGATCCACGTGTTTGGGCCAATGGGGACCGGTGTTCTGGGGTTAGCAGCTGTTTGGTGGTGCCATAGTTGTAGATTTTCAGGCTTCTGATAACATCCGCTTTCCCCTTCAAGATGGCGTGGTCTCTGAATCCAAGCCAGTCGCTCAGGGAGGGAACCTAGCAGCAGTGGGGGCTGCCTGGTCAGGCAAGTCCTGTCTAGCAGTCCTTCTCCTGGAGTATAGCTGTCCCTCAACTCACCAACAAACACTCCCCACGTAATCCTTAGCTGTTCTTTCTATCTGCTCCTGGACAAGGCTCGGGACACATCTTGTCTATTCTGCTGCCATTTTTTCAATTGTTCCATAATGTTTTGATCTCTGGTCGTGTTAGAAAGAGGTGGCTAATGACAAATAGATATTATTTTTCAAAATATTACTTATATTATTTTATGTCTATGTACATGAAATTTTTGGTAAACCAAAAATATTGCTGAAAGTGAGCTATATTTACATACACATAATTTTTAAAAAAATTTCATTAAATTTATTGGGATGAACACAGATTTCTGGTTTGGGTTTCTATATTACAAGATCTGTATGTTGCACCTGTGCCTACTACCCAAAGTCAATTTTTCTCCTGTCACCTTATATTAAGACCTCCTTCTTTCTCAACCTCCTTCCCTCTGGCAACCACCACACTGCTATTTCATATACACATAATTTCATTCAAAATTTAAGCACATACCATTATGTCTAGCACTGCTCTGTCATTGCGCCAAACAGACCAAGAACCTTGCTCTCAGCACTTACAGTCCTGTGTTCTAGTAACAGAGTGACAGTATCAAAGTGGCTTTGGCTCCTGTAGACAATGGAGTCACTGGAATAGACTGATATTGAATACTGAGGTACAGCCTGTTATGTTCCTTCTAGCCTATGGGCATTTTCTCCATCCTGGAAGAGGAGTGCATGTTCCCCAAGGCCACAGACACCTCCTTCAAGAACAAGCTGTATGAGCAGCATCTTGGAAAATCCAACAACTTCCAGAAGCCCAAGGTTGTCAAAGGCAAGGTTGAGGCCCACTTCTCGCTGGTGCACTATGCAGGCACCGTGGACTACAACATTGCCGGCTGGCTTGACAAGAACAAGGACCCCCTGAATGAGACTGTGCTTGGCCTGTACCAGAAGTGTTCCCTCAAGACTCTAGCCTACCTCTTCTCTGGGGCGGCAGCAGCCGCTGAAGCAGGTAATTTTCGATAGAAATCTCTTTTACTTAATGTCTGAAACCTCATGTGAGGAAGCCTGTACTATGACTGTTGTGCTTTCTCGGTTCCCCATAGAGGCTAATGCTGCTGCTGGAAAGAAAGCTGCCAAGAAGAAGGGTTCTTCCTTTCAGACCGTGTCTGCTCTCTTCAGGGTACAAACTTCATTTTCTCTAGCTAAATTCAGGAAATTAAGCTTTATTTTACTGGGTGGGAAAGAGGAATTAATGTTGCAAGGATTATAATACTGGATATGACTCAAGGAGAGAAGTCAGCAGGTAGAACTGAGTCTTTGGCACTATGGAAGAAATACTCAGTATAATATAGGAGACACAGGCCTCAGGAGGGGTTTGCAGAAATAAGTATCAGATGGTAAAATTCAATTTGGAGGCCAGGAAATTAGGTCATTTGACACTCAAAAGTTTCTAATTTGGTAGGATTAAGCAAAACATGACATACTCTTGAGCCTTTGGGAGCCTCTAAATGATGAAGGTGCTTAGGTGAATATTGGCACAGACTGAAATGAGCAGATTCCAAAATTGAGGATAGAATAGTGATAGGAATTGGAAGCTGATCTAAAACTAGCACATACACACAAAAACCCAGATACGATTTAAAAATAGCCCTTTCAGGAAAATTTACTTTACTTTTGACAATCCAGTTGCAAAAACTGAATCTCTATAGTTATTCCAAAAAAACTGGATTTCCTTAGAAAAAATATCACACATTATAACATGGCTATCATTTTTCTGCCATTTCCCAGAACAAGGCGTTTAAAAGGCCACTCACTGCCAAAACTGGTTTGGCTCAGTGGATAGAGTGTCGGCCTGTGGACTGAAAGGTCCTAGGTTTGATTCCAGTCAAGGGCATGTACCTTGATTGCGGGCACATCCCCAGTAGGGAGTGTGCAGGAGACGGCTGGATGATGTTTCTCTCTCATCAGCGTTTCTGACTTTCTGTCCCTCTCCTTTCCTCTCTGTGAAAAATCAATAAAATACATATATTTTTTAAAAAGGCCACTCACTGTGTAACCAGAAGAAAGACACAGATCTCCAACTACAACAAGGAATAAGCATGTGATAGGGAAGGGGATACAACTGCAAGTCAGGTAAAGAAAGAAATGGAGATTTGGAGAAAGACATTGACTTATTTGTAAAACCAGATCACATATCTAGGTACAAAGAGTAGCTGGAAGTATTTCCATATGTTTAGAATGTCATTCAATGACAACATATTCTATCACACTCAACATCAGTGAACAACCACTTCAAACACTTAGGAGACAAAATCTCTCTATATATAATGCACAAAAGTAGGCAATAAAAGATCATTTTAGGAATGTGGAAATTCCAGAGCTAACTCTTTGCAAATTCTAATCTGAATGAGTACTGGAAATATCAGGGGAACACTTTGTGAAGTATATGCTTGTCTAATCATTATGCTGCACACCTAAAATGAATACAAAATAATATTGAATATAAACTGTAATTGAAAAATAAAATGTAAAAATAATTAAAAATGTAAGAAGTATTAAATGAATGCCATGGAGCATGATTATGTCTGTATATATGAATGTCTAAAATTAGTATACCTTTTAAAGCAAATATCCATACGGTTTCACAGGAAAATTTGAATAAGCTGATGACCAACCTGAGGAGCACACACCCCCACTTTGTACGGTGCATCATCCCCAATGAAACCAAAACTCCCGGTAAGACAGTTCTGATATCAGACAAACTCGTGTGTTTGTGCTAGACCATGAAATGAGGCATGTGTATCTTTTGTTTTAGGGGCCATGGAGCACGAACTTGTCCTGCACCAGCTGAGGTGTAATGGTGTGCTGGAAGGCATCCGCATCTGTAGGAAGGGATTTCCAAGCAGAATCATTTATGCAGACTTCAAACAGAGGTCAGACGTTTCCACCATGAATTATTTTAAGAGATTTTTCTAATTTACTTTAATTTTTCAGTGAAAGAATCATTAATGATCCTGCTTTTAGGAATATTTCTTAAAGATCCCAAAACACCAATCAGAAAAAAATATATGCACCCCTATGTTCATAGCAGCATTGTTTATAATAGCTAAGATCTGAAACAGCCCGGTGCCCATCAGTAGATGAGTGGATAAAAAAGATGTGGTACATTTATGTAATAGAATACTATGCAGCTATAAAAAAGAGGATCTATTGGCCTTTGAGACACCATGGAAGGACCTGGAGAGTATTATGCTAAGCAAAATAAGCCAGTCAGAGAAAGACAAGTATCACATGATCTCACTTATATGTGGAATATAATAAATAAAAGAAACTGTCAAACAAATAGATTCAGAGACATGGAAGCATGCAACAGACTGACCAACCTCAGAGGGAAGGAGGTGGGGGTGGGAAGAGATTAACCAAAGAACTTATACACATAGACAATAGTGGACACAGACAATAGTGCTGTGAAGGCCTGGGAAGTGGGAAGGACTGAGGTGGATGGGGATCAATGAGGAAAAAGGGAATATCTGTAATACTTTCAATAATAAAGATATATATAACAAATTTAACTGACTATTGAAATACCAAAAGTTTGACACCCTTTGAATATATGGAGAATAAAGAGGGTAGATATGATTTCTTATTTATGTTTGTTACACTATTCAATAGCTATGTTGTTTCTATAATAAGGCAGGAATATTTCTTGTTAATGACAAAAGCTATATCATTTATTTGTTAAACAGATACAAGGTATTAAATGCAAGTGCTATCCCTGAAGGGCAATTTATTGACAGCAAGAAGGCTTCTGAGAAGCTTCTTGGGTCCATTGACATTGACCACACTCAATATAAATTTGGTCACACCAAGGTAATAGTCTCTGAAGTCTACCTAATGTTATTCCTGTTGCTTTGAAGATGATGTAAAGTTTCTGATCTACAACTCTGCTCATGCACAGGTCTTTTTCAAAGCTGGTCTTCTGGGGCTCCTAGAGGAGATGCGAGATGAAAAGCTGGCCCAGCTAATTACTCGAACCCAGGCCAGGTGCAGAGGGTTCTTGGCAAGAGTAGAGTACCAGAAGATGGTGGAGAGAAGGTATTAATAGGGATACTTCACTAAACACCATTAGCATAGACCTTTTAATTCTGATTCCTGGTATAACCTGACTTTGAAAATTTCTGCTCCTATCACAGGGAGTCCATCTACTGCATCCAGTACAATGTCCGCGCCTTCATGAATGTGAAGCACTGGCCCTGGATGAAGCTCTATTTCAAGATCAAGCCCCTCCTCAAGAGTGCTGAGACAGAGAAGGAGATGGCCAACATGAAGGAAGAGTTTGAGAAAACCAAAGAAAATCTTGCAAAGGCTGAAGCCAAGAGAAAAGAGCTGGAAGAAAAAATGGTTGCTCTGATGCAAGAGAAAAACGAACTACAACTCCAGGTTCAATCTGTGAGTGTCAGAACCCATTTTTGTAATCTGATGCCAAAATTTTATTTAAGCAATTGCTAGGGGAAATTCTAGATTCCACCTTACCAAGAGACTTATTATCAATCTTTCCTAATTCATAAATGCTTAGAATGTTCTATAAATTTTCATATACAATATTCTAAAAGAATCAACAATAACTACTAAGGGTAGTTAATGGTGAAGAAGTAACTAGAAAGTTAAGAATTAGTTTAATAAAGCTTATGTATACAGCCTTGTTAGCCCCCAACTCCCTATCACTGGTGATAAAAATGTCTCATTTCCTCCTCACATGGGAAAGGAGAGAAGGATGAGGGGAGGAGGTCAAACAACCTTCTTCCTTATGCCATTTTCTCAAACTCCTTCAACTTAAGATTTTCAGTATGCCAAAGGGCCATATTTTGAGGTGGTGTTCCCTGAACACCATCATTAGAAATGGAACTGTGTCATAATTTTACTAGAAACCATGACTTAAATTCCTTTATTTTATCGTCAGTGAGGTAACTGTCCAATAAATATTTCCCAAATGATGGAAAGCTAATAAAAATTAACCTAATGTTTTAAAACACAATTTAATGGTTTACTTAAAAATATTAATATAATTTGAAAATATGCAGAAAACTAAAATATAAAAGTGTCCATTGTTCCTTCTAGGAAGCAGATAGCTTAGCTGATGCAGAGGAAAGGTGTGATCAGCTGATCAAAACTAAAATCCAGCTGGAGGCCAAAATCAAAGAGGTGACTGAGAGAGCTGAGGATGAGGAAGAGATCAATGCTGAGCTAACGGCCAAGAAGAGGAAACTGGAGGATGAATGTTCAGAACTGAAAAAAGACATTGATGACCTTGAGTTGACACTGGCCAAGGTTGAAAAGGAGAAACATGCCACAGAGAACAAGGTAAGAGACATATTCTGCTATACTATATAGAGATTCTACCATCCAATAAGCTGCTTTATAGTAGAGACAATCTCTTCCTTGACCGTCTAGGTGAAAAACCTCACAGAAGAGATGGCAGGCCTGGATGAAACCATAGCTAAGTTGACCAAGGAGAAGAAGGCCCTTCAGGAGGCCCACCAACAGACTCTGGATGACCTGCAGGCAGAAGAGGACAAAGTCAACACCCTGACCAAAGCTAAAACCAAGCTTGAACAACAAGTAGATGATGTAAGCCTAACATCACGTAAAACTAATTTTTTAATTTTGTAACTAAATGGGCATGAGTTTGGATTCTTACAGTGTAATGAGTACTTCCAGGAATGTCCAATCAATACACAGTATAGGACATTATCTATATGTATAAAAGCCTAAGCAACCCTTGTGATCAATCAACCAGAATGATCAGTCAATCAGTCACTATAAAATGCAATGACCACCAGGGGAAAAATGCTCAACACAGGAGCTGCCCCTTAGTGGTCAGTGTGCTCTCACAGCCAACATCCCGCAGCCAGCCAACTTCTTGTGGTTCTTCCTCCCAACCCCCCACCGGCCAGGCTGAGGGACCCAATCCATGTATAAATTTGTGCACTAGGCCTCTAACCTGCTATAAGAACTAATATGGACACATAGGGAAAAAATAAATTTAGTTGTAACAGATAATATGGGAAAAACAAATTAGGGGGAAGGAAGGAAGAAAAAACTGTATAAACAAAATGTGTTTTTTTTTTTCCTTCTGGGCTTGAAATAAGAGAGGCTATGGGAAGACATAGAAGAGAGAGGGTTCTCTAAATGAGAAGTGTAGCAACAGCAAAGAAGCAATAATGATCCATAAGGTTTTCTCTCACAGGGACAAAGGGGATTCCAAACAGAGAACATGGGAGATAAATTTGACTTCAAACATGTTCTGATATTGAATGGATAATCAGCTGTAAATGTCTGAGTAAGGGAAGACTTGACAAAGGTCATGGTTTGGAAATATTGCTATGGTGTTTATCCCATGTGGTAAAGCATCAAACACAATGAATTGCAGTGGGGAGACAGAGATGACAAGAGGTTTTCCTAGTAGTTTACTGTAAAAATGTGGTAATGAGGTGCATTTCACTTTGTAAATGATGAATCCCTGGACTAGATAAATAGCAATAAAAATGTAATAGATTGCATAAATTTGTCTAATTCAAAGAAAAAAATCAAAATAATTTGCTGATTATATATGAGTTAAATGTTTACCAGTTCAATTTGGGACAAAAGGTGGTAACATGCCAGAAACTGTACTCATGAATTATTAATTTTTTAGCTTGAAGGATCTTTGGAACAAGAAAAGAAAATCCGGATGGATCTAGAAAGAGCAAAGAGGAAACTGGAGGGAGACCTAAAATTGGCCCAAGAATCCATAATGGATGTTGAAAATGACAAACAGCAACTTGATGAAAAGTTTAAAAAGTAAGCAGCAAAGACAAAAGTTTACTGGGAATATTACTATTAGTATTTATGTGACTTACAACAAGTGCTTTTCTAATAGAAAAGAGTTTGAAATGAGCAATCTGCAAAGCAAAATTGAAGATGAACAGGCCCTTGGGATGCAGCTGCAGAAGAAGATCAAGGAGTTACAGGTAAGTTCCTGGTTTCCATCAGTGGAATTCAACATGATAAAATTACGAACACAAGCTAAGCTTGTGTTTCTCATCACTCCCAGGCCCGCATTGAGGAGCTGGAGGAGGAAATCGAGGCAGAGCGGGCCTCTAGGGCCAAAGCAGAGAAGCAGCGCTCGGACCTCTCCCGGGAACTGGAGGAGATCAGCGAGCGGCTGGAGGAAGCCGGTGGGGCAACCTCAGCCCAGATCGAGATGAACAAGAAGCGGGAGGCTGAGTTCCAGAAAATGCGCAGGGACCTGGAGGAGGCTACCCTGCAGCACGAAGCCACGGCAGCCACCCTGAGGAAGAAGCACGCCGACAGCGTGGCTGAACTCGGGGAGCAGATCGACAACCTGCAGAGGGTCAAGCAGAAACTGGAGAAGGAGAAGAGTGAGATGAAGATGGAGATCGATGACCTCTCTAGTAATATGGAAAGTGTATCCAAAGCCAAGGTACAATCATGATTTAAGCCTGGATGAACCTGGAGAGCATTATACTAAGTGAAATAAGCCAATCAGAGAAAGACAAATATCATATGATTTCATTCATATGTGGAATCTACTGAACAAAATGAGCTGACATACAAAGCAGAAATTATATCTTTAACAGATTTCAGTAAGAAATCTGGCAAGAGACGGGTCAGAGAGTGTGACAGGGCAAAGTACTCATTCTTTATAGATAAGTCACATCCAAAGAATATGCACAGTGGAAACTTAGGCTATTTCAAATAAAAAAATACAATTCAACTATACATTTTAATATTTTTAAAACACATCATCTTGATTAGGCTTTTTGCTTTTCTTTTGAGCACACATACATAATTTGCTTCTCAAAAAGAACTCATGAGCTGAATCAAATATAATTACTCTCTTACAAGTAAGCCAGTTGAGTGGAGACTAGTTCACAAGTAGTATCTTGTTACTCTTTCCATCACAGTCTGAGACCTCAGTTGTTTTTTTGTTTGTGAAAGTAGTTCATTTTCAAAATAGATGAATACTGAAGCTCTTATGGAATGCTTGGGATTAATAACAATTTCTATGGTCCAAAAACTCACTTGCGATGTTTTCTGCCGCTTTTTGAACACAGGGAAACCTTGAAAAGATGTGCCGCACTCTAGAAGATCAGCTGAGCGAACTTAAATCAAAGGAAGAGGAGCAGCAGCGGCTGATCAATGACCTGACGGCTCAGAGAGCTCGTCTGCAGACGGAATCAGGTGGGCAACCAGTGTTGACCTCCAGTGACATATTTACTTTGGATGCTCAATTTATTAAAAAATAATAATAATTGCACTGGCCTACTTGAGATCACATATTATCTTTCTGAGAGGGGTTCACTCATATGAGCATATTATTGACCACAGGCATAAACAGCTTTCTTTCTTTTTGTTTTCAAATAATTTAGAGATCCAGGCTTTTTGTTTTTTAACACTTTAAAGCAGATTTGACTCAAATAAAATTATTAAAAAACTGTATCCTCACAATATTTATTTTCACTTTTCAAGATGCTCCCACAAGTTATTACTTTATTATCCTCATTACCCTAGAATGTTATCCCAGTTTTAAAGATGATACATTATGGTAGTCATCAAATGCCCTGTCCAAGAAGCTTACCACAGTCTTTTTCCAAGGCTTTCCAATTGCTACTAGCTAACCGCAGGGAAGTAGGGAAATATTCAGGACCACAACCCAGCCTGGGAACATTCAGTGAGGTTCAGAGCACGTAGATTATCCAAATTGGAGAGTCTCTGCATTCATTCCTCCTCCAATCAACTTATCCATCTTTCTACTACAGTTGTCCATCCTCTAGGGCAGTGGTTGGCAAACTCATTAGTCAACAGAGCCAAATATCAATATTACAATGATTGAAATTTCTTCTGAGAGCCAAATTTTTAAAATTTAAACTTCTTCTAATGCCACTTCTTCAAAAAAGACTCGCTCAGGCCATGGTATTTTGTGGAAGAGCCACACTCAAGGGGCCAAAGAGCTGCATATGGATCACAAGCTGCAGTTTGCTGACCATGGCCCTAGGATAACACGAAGGAAACTGTTTTATAGGTCATCTGGACTATTAAAGCAATAGGCAGATCCAAGTGTTGAAACCACTTCACTTTCATATTCATTCAAATATTGTTCTGTCTAGAATTAAGCTCAAAGTGTGGTTTTTATTAGTGTTATACAGATAGTAAATACACTTATGAAAAAAACCTGTATTCTAAAAGAATAAAAATGCTCCTTGTAGTTTCTCTTCCTCAATACATGTTTACTGCTAGTATTTTAGTGGTATATAAAAAAGTGCAAGTTGTGATTCTTATTAAATGTCAGAAATAAGGCTTCCAGGTAACTAGTTCAATAGTAGTGTCGAAAAGTTTTTCTTTATATTTAATATAATGTATTTCCTGAATTATGGTGCTTAAAGAATTGGAAGTAAATGCCATTTTATGATATGATTAGTTATCACATACATCAACTCCTTCTGGGAGTGGAATGATACTTGACCATTTCTTAATATAAAAATGATTCCACAATTTCCTTTTGAACATCACTTCTACTTACAAAGGGGACTACTCAAAGTCTCCTGTTTCTACAGAATAATTTTTTTGATTCAATGGAAGATAAACTAGTACAACACTACTGCCTTTCAAAAAGGCACTGGAATGTTCTGTTGGTTTGATTTACTTTTCACACGTTTCTTAACAATTTCTACCATGATCAAAAGATCAAAAAAAATCTTTGTGTAATCTGCTTCAACGTTTTCCATACTTCTCATTTTTATATAAACTTTCTTGTCAGGGTTGAAGTGGATGTTGTTTGTTGTAATGCATGTTTTCCATCATATTTTGACTCAGCTCCCTTTCCCTGCTCCAGTTCTAATTTAGAGCTTTAATTTCCACAATACAGTTGAATTTTCTGTATCTTGGTCTTTATAGGTGAATTTTCACGCCAGCTGGATGAAAAGGACTCAATGCTTTCTCAGCTCTCAAGGGGCAAACAAGCATTCACACAACAGATTGAGGAACTAAAAAGGCAACTTGAAGAGGAGATAAAGGTAAGCCTTATTTTTTATTGTTCTGGTCATTATCCTTGTTTTCTTCTGGTGACCTATAGGAACGTAGCTACTAAATATAACTTTAAATATATACAATTAAATTGCCAATCTCTATGTTTTCAGGCCAAGAGTGCTCTGGCCCACGCCCTGCAGTCCTCCCGCCACGACTGTGACCTGCTGCGGGAGCAGTATGAGGAGGAGCAGGAAGCCAAGGCCGAGCTGCAGAGGGCAATGTCCAAGGCCAACAGTGAGGTCGCCCAGTGGAGGACCAAGTACGAGACGGATGCCATCCAGCGAACCGAAGAGCTGGAGGAGGCCAAGTATGTTCTAGACTTAGTTAAAATGTAGTATCTCTCTTAACAGAGTGCATCCGCTACCTCTAGTAAGTGAACAAACATCTATTGCTTCCAAAACAAAGGAAAAATGAGGGGAAACTAGGTGTTTTTTTTGTTGTTGTTTTTGGGGTTTTTTTTTGTTTTGTTTTGTTTTTTTTAGAAAGGACATAAGGGAACAGGAAGCTGAATGGTTGTTTTTAAAAGGGGGGACAGTTCTAGGTAGAATAACAATTAATTATACTCTCTTGTACCTTTCCTCTTTCTGGGCAACTAACAAAAATATTGCTCCAAAGTGGTCTGTGAAAGAAAAATAATTAGGCTTTAAAGCATAGCTCCTCCCTTTGAGGTGTGAAAACATGACTATATTGAAAAAGTGGAGGCATAAGTATATTGTTAAAGACAATAAAATAAAAAAGTAGACAAAATTCTGTAATAAAAAAGAAAACTTTCATAAATATACAATGCAATACAAAGTACAAGACTGAACTATAAGAGGGAGAATGTGGACAGAAAAGATCTACTTATTCAATAGAAAGTTTAAGAGGATATCTATTCATTTAATCTATGGCTAATGTACATATTGTGGGAATTATAATGTTTTGTTGGATGCTGTGGAAGAGATTCTGAGTTGAGCTCTCAAAGCAAAATCTATATTGATTTGAGAAAGCTTTTTATTAAATGCTTTATGAAAACTAAGAAAATAGGGGGCATAAATAGACACAAATCAAGTATATTTTACCTAAATTCAATTAATGTAACATCTCAGTGCTTAAAATGCATGACAGCCTACAAGAATACTAGTACAAAGATTAGCAAAATATAGATTCTACCCTCTGGAGATCAAAATTCAGTGGAGAAGAGATATAAATAACAGTAATTCAAGGTAAATATAAAGATTCTATAAAGGACTAATGAGTCATCAACCTTGAAGGGTAAAATGTTGCATTGGGCTGATCATGGATTGCCTAAAAGTCAGACTACTAGTATAAAGTACAGAGATAGTGAAATTTGGGTTATTTTCAGCATTTGGTTGGTAAGAGAGTGGAAATGAGTTAATACAGAACTGGATCTCCAAAACAAGTTTGAAAAGCATTGTAGAAAGAGTTTGACTGTAGAAATCACTCTTGTACCCACTTTGAACACCGAGTTCTGCTGATGACCATTCACTTCTATTGTCCCTATTTCACTTTTCAGGAAGAAGCTGGCCCAGCGTCTGCAGGACGCTGAGGAACACGTAGAAGCTGTGAACGCCAAATGTGCCTCCCTTGAGAAGACAAAGCAGCGGCTCCAGAATGAAGTGGAGGACCTCATGCTTGATGTGGAGAGATCTAATGCTGCCTGCGCAGCCCTGGACAAGAAGCAGAGGAACTTTGACAAGGTAATTTCTGTAGAAGCTTCTGTCTCAGCATTCTACATACAATTCAAGATCGCCTGCTACTGTCAGTGTGCCTTATTAAAACCATCTGAAGACTATTCTCAGCAGCTCCTGCTTCATGGTTAGGTGGGAGTGGGGGTGTTCTTGTGGTTTCTACTGTTCTCATTCATCATAATTTTTCACCCCAGATCATCTCAACTCTCAGAGATGCTAGAATAAATGGTTTCATTACATTAAACTTTCTCAACTAAATTTCTTGATCATAATTTGCCCCTCAGATCCTGGCTGAATGGAAGCAGAAATATGAAGAAACTCATGCTGAACTTGAAGCTTCTCAGAAGGAGTCCCGCTCCCTCAGCACAGAGCTATTCAAGATTAAGAATGCTTATGAGGAATCCTTAGACCACCTTGAAACCTTAAAGAGGGAAAATAAGAATTTGCAACGTGAGCACATTTCATCTTTTCTTTAACAAATAGTTAAACAATGCTTTCCCTCAATAAACAAATTTCTCTATTTTTGTTCAACAGAGGAGATTTCTGATCTCACTGAGCAGATTGCAGAAGGAGGGAAACGTATCCACGAACTGGAAAAATTAAAGAAGCAAATTGAGCAAGAAAAGTCTGAACTTCAGGCTGCTTTAGAGGAGGCAGAGGTAGACATATTATTGTACACTATAAAACAATTATGAGAAAAATTAAGGTCCATTTCACACAAGAATTGATGAATCAAGAGAAAAGAAAAATAATTTTTACTCTGCATATGAGTTTGGAGATGGAGAATAGACCATGTATACAACTAACACAATTATATGTCAGAACTATGCTAGACATTGAGAAAACAAATTTGAATTAAGGGTCTTGCCCTAAAGGGCACTATCTAGCTGGGGAGATAGACATATATAACAATAGAACATAATTAGTTGAGGGAGCTGAGATAGCACATCAAGATTCACATTGTATAAATTTCTATAATAATAGAATAAAGATGTGTTATGGTGGCAAAAAAGTAGGAACTCATTCCTATTTCTAGAATCCTACATACTTCCATTTCCTGCTAATGTCATCCTTTTTGTCATTAAGGCATCTCTTGAACATGAAGAGGGAAAGATCCTGCGTATCCAGCTGGAGTTGAACCAAATCAAGTCTGAAATTGACAGGAAAATCGCTGAAAAGGACGAGGAGATCGACCAGCTGAAGAGAAACCACATCAGAGTGGTGGAGTCCATGCAGAGCTCGCTGGATGCTGAGATCAGGAGCAGGAACGATGCCATCAGGATCAAGAAGAAGATGGAGGGAGACCTTAATGAAATGGAGATCCAGCTGAACCACGCCAACCGCATGGCTGCTGAGGCCCTGAGGAACTACAGGAACACACAAGGCATTCTCAAGGTAAACGGGGGTCAAGAGATGGCCCCAGGGCAGTTGGGGTGGCTGAAGCCCTGAGAATAAGGTCTCTCAATGATCTTTCATCCCACAGGACACCCAGCTACACCTGGATGACGCTCTCCGGGGCCAGGAGGACCTGAAGGAGCAGCTGGCCATGGTGGAGCGCAGAGCCAACCTGCTGCAGGCTGAGATTGAGGAGCTGAGGGCCACTCTGGAGCAGACGGAGAGGAGCAGGAAAATCGCAGAACAGGAGCTGCTGGATGCCAGTGAGCGTGTCCAGCTGCTGCACACCCAGGTGAATAGATAGAATAGGAGAAGAGTGAAAAATACAGAAGAAGGAATATCAAATTCTTGCTCACATTTTAGTATTATCTAAGAATTTATTCATAATATTTCATGCTGGATAAAATTTAAAACATTTAATATTTTTGGATTATCAATATTTTGCTTATCTTAATTTTGACATCAAGCATTGACTGTCTTTTAAAGTACATTGTCACCTGAGATGCTTTATGTAACAAGGAGGGACACAAATTAGTTAATTGAATTAACTAGTTTGTGATTTCATTAGAACAGCAGGCATCCTAATTTTTCTCTCAGGTATTTAATATTTTTAAATATGATGTCTTAACCAGAACACCAGCCTGATCAATACCAAGAAGAAGCTGGAAGCAGACATTTCCCAAATCCAGGGAGAGATGGAGGACATTGTCCAGGAAGCTCGCAACGCAGAAGAGAAGGCCAAGAAGGCCATCACTGATGTGAGCAGAGGGCAATGCAGTGGTGGTCAAATGTGAATCTTGATGTGCTATCTCAGCTCCCTCAACTGATCATGTTTTATTACTAACCAGGCGGCCATGATGGCCGAGGAGCTGAAGAAAGAGCAGGACACCAGCGCCCACCTGGAGCGGATGAAGAAGAACCTGGAACAGACGGTGAAGGACCTGCAGCACCGTCTGGATGAGGCTGAGCAGCTGGCCCTGAAGGGCGGGAAGAAGCAGATCCAGAAACTGGAGGCCAGGGTGGGTATTCTGATCAGCATATTTCCCATCTAATTCCAATCCAATGCATGATTTTTCAATACCTAGCACTACTGGATGATGTGTGGCATACAGAAATGAATGAGAGATATTCCTTGCTGCCAAGAACTTATAAAGGGGAGATTAGACTAGGGTATCAATAACTACAAATAAAGCAGAGTAAAAGAAGTACTACAGGACATTTGAAGAGTAGAAATCCATTAAATGAATGCATAATACATGTCTTTAAAATGCTCATTTTCTTGCAGGTACGTGAACTTGAAGGAGAAGTTGAAAGTGAACAGAAGCGCAATGTTGAAACTGTCAAGAGTCTACGTAAACATGAAAGAAGAGTAAAGGAACTCTCTTACCAGGTAAGGAAAATGGCCTCTCTAGGTTTTCTCCCCAGTCTACAGAGGATTGAAAACCAAACATATAACAAAATATGATGGCATTTGTTCTTTCAAGAAATTAACTCTTTAAAATATAATAATTTCAGACTGAGGAAGACCGCAAGAATGTACTAAGGCTCCAGGATCTGGTGGATAAACTGCAAGCGAAGGTGAAAGCTTACAAGAGACAAGCTGAGGAAGCGGTGAGTTCAGAATCCCTCACGGTGATTAGGCAGTCTCCAGTTTTCAGATACGTCCAAGCTAGTTTGGTTAAAGGGTTGAACGAAAAAAGGGTAAAATGAGGAAAGTTTAAAGGTAAATGGCTCAATGAAGGTCTAAAGAATGAGAAGAAACCAACCACTTGATAAGCCAAGGAAATTTCTGGTCTAGGGATGGAGAAGAGCAAATGCAAAGCTTTTGTGTGGAAAAGATGGTTGAAAGAAGTAGAATAATGAGGGAGGTTGCAGTAGAGATAGAGCTGAAGAGCTGGCAGGAGGTCTTCTAGGTCATAAGAAGTCTGGCTTTTTTCTAAGCATAATGGAACACTGAAAAGCCATAGGATGATTTTGCATTTGGTCAAGTCATGCCCTGGCTTATATTTTTTTAAAGATTATTTTGGCTACTAAATGGAGGATGATTTTGGGGTGACATATGTAGGTACAGCAAAACATGACTTGGATTAGTAGAGTAGTGGAGCATACAGAGAGAAGTGGAACTATTTTGGAGGTAGAAACTACAAGATATGCTAATAGGTTGCACTTGGGAGGTAAGAGAAAGGAAATCAAAGATAATTTGTCAAGTTTAATTAACTATGTGGGTGGTGTATTATTAAAATAAAAAGCTAAGGGAAGAACAGATTTGCAGGTCTGCAAGAAGAAAACAGTAATTCTATATTGGAAATGTTGTTTGAAATACCATGATATACACCATGAATTCTTAGCATTCCACCTTATAAAATTTCCCTAGCCTGTGATTCATGGGAAATAACGATCAAGTAACATCAATTTCCTAAGTATAAAAGTATGACTATACGGAAATACATATCATAAATTAGTTCTTGTGTTCATTTATAATTTTTATTTCTCCCCTGACCTCTAAACCTCTAAGGTCTGAGAGATACAGAGAGGACTTAGTTAACCTTTCTCTAGCTCCAACATTCTTTATCTGTAAGAGGAAGATCTGAGGTTTTTTATTTTTCCAAACTCTATTACTTAGTTATTTAAGTTTTATTAATGTTCTAAATCTGAATGCCGTATTTTGGTGGTTCTAAATGAGCCTTTTAAAAAAGTATGATTACTAGAGATTAAACCAGGACTAGGCTTCTCAAATTCATTGCTATATATTCAAACAGTCAGAGACCACACTCTATTTTAGGAAATAATCAACTTTTTACTTAATTACAAAACTGCCTTAAATAGTATACTCAAGGCTATTGGTTTGGTTTAATATAGATTGCATGTCTGCACTTTTGTTGTTGTTAATCCTCACCTGAAGATATTTTCCCATTGATTTTTAGAGAAAGTGGAAGGGAGAGAGACAAATATTGATGTGAGATGGACACAATGACTGATTGCCTCCCACACGTTCCCCCAGCAGGGCAGGGATCACGCCTGCAACTGAAGTAGTTGCCCTTGACTGGAATCAAACCTGGGACCCTTCAGTCCTCGGGCCAACACTCTATCCATTGACTCAAACCAGCCAGGGCCATGTCTGCATTTTTAAATGTCTGGTTCCATTCTCACTCAGGATTTTTAAAAAAGAAGAGATTGGAAAGTTGGCAATTTAGGAGTAGCTCTGAGATGTTTAAAAGTTCTAAAAGGAGAACTTTTAGAGCACCTTGGAGACAAATGTCACCTGTCCCTCCTTGTTATCTATGAGTTCAAGATGTATGAGAGGTGTTAATACAAAAAAAAAAAAAAAAGTTCCAGACCATTTCTCTAGGTTTTTAAAAAGGTTTGCTAGAGTGAATCATTTTTAAGTAAAACGAAAATTCAAGACCCACTAACTTAAGATTCTAGAAATTCTTAACTCTATCCACTCCTGAATGCATTCCCATTCATTCTCAGGAGGAACAATCCAATGTCAACCTCTCCAAGTTCCGCAAGCTCCAGCACGAGCTGGAGGAGGCTGAGGAGCGGGCCGACATCGCCGAGTCCCAGGTCAACAAGCTGCGGGTGAAGAGCCGCGAGGTTCACACAAAAATCATAAGTGAAGAGTAACTCACCCAAATGCTGAAAGGTGACAAACGAAATGCACAAAATGTGAAAATCTTTGTCACTCTGTTTTGTACTGACAGTTTTTGCAAATAAAAAATTTATTTGCAAAGAATTTGTGTTTCTTCTTCAATCCCGGTTAGTAAGTGCTCTAACCCATACATGCCCCTAGAGGCAGACCTTAGGCACACAGAACCTAGAGTACCTGGTCAACCTCACTTGGCAGATGTCTCTTAAGGAAGTAAACAGTCTTGATCCCAAAGCTGAGTAAAAATAGGGTAAAACACGAATTACCAACACGAAATAAAAAAGAAAGTAAAACATTTAGATAAGACACTTTAAAATATAAACTCTCCCCTATAATGATATGAACTAGTAAGTTGGCATTAGAACCCCTTAAGGGGGAAATATGTTCTAGATTTTATGGTCCAATTTATTTAATCCTCACCTGAGTATATTTTTTCCATTGCTTCTTAAAGATAGTGGAATAGAGGGAGGGAGAGAGAAGCATTGATGTAAGAAATTGACTGGCTGCCTCCTGCATGAGCCCCAAATGGAGGCAGAGCAAACCCACA
Source organism: Antrozous pallidus (assembly GCA_027563665.1). NCBI lineage: Eukaryota > Metazoa > Chordata > Mammalia > Chiroptera > Vespertilionidae > Antrozous > Antrozous pallidus. The sequence goes on from CM050526.1 coordinate 9,786,394, forward strand.
ACCCAGGTACGTGTCCTTGACCAGAAATTGAACCCAAAACCCTTTGGTGCATGGGTCAACACTCCCATCGTGCAGCAACACTGGGCAGGGCACTGGTCCTTTTTAAATATGAGATTTTCCTTTTTTGTTACCTACAGATGTTTAGTTGTTTGTTATACTGAATCTCCTCTCTGGTTATTACATTAGAAGGTAAATAGGAGTTAAGACTGAACATATTTTATGTATTTGTTCTTTTCTTTGAAAACTGCTGCATCTTTTACAAGGTTTCCTCATAGAACTTCTGATAGCAAAAGAAGGCCAATTAATATTTTTTAAAAGTCTGTTTCCTACTCTCATTATTTTATCTTTAGGTTGCTACATTGTACCTTTTCTATGGTGTTATGACAATATCATCATGATTATAATGTATAACCATCATTACATCTATAATTAAAAGGTATAAAATCTGTGGCATTACTGCTACAGATTTACATGTGTTGAGGGGTAGCACAGACCTTCTGTTTATCTCAATTTTTAGCAAACAGGGAGCATGCAAGAATCTTGTCCATTAGGATTTAACAGAGATCTTACAAGAACACTACCTATTAAGGAAAAATATATAAAATGAAATGTTTTAAATCTTATTATCCAGTAGGTTAAATTATTCAGCTTAAACACTTCTGGACCTCAGTTCCTGGGGAAGTTTACCTCTGGCTTTGCTTATTTTGTAGTGATCATTGGATTGATTACTTTAACACTACATCTTGAGTTCACTTTAAAGTAATTTATAAAACAACTGGCCTTAATATATTATCCAATTTTCTGCTAAAATTATAATCTATTAGTCCAATTCCACATTGCCATTTCATTTGGTTATTCACTTAATGAGGAAATGAATAAATAGGCAAATATTCAGCAAGAGGCAAGAAAAGAAGATAGAGTCTGATAATAGTAGCCAATCTTAGTTGTACCCTCACCTAATACTGACCATCCTGGGAAAACATGGGATTTCTTATGTTCCTAGAAACATTCCCCACATTGCTTGGCTTACATTGAAATCTGCTCTTCCCTGAAAACACAGCTTCCTGAAAGCTCTCTTAAGAGAACCATTATCCTTTCATGCTTTAAGAACTCCTTAGTCCCAAGCTAGACACAAAATCACCCCTCAACCTCAGTCTCCACTGCTGCTTAAACTGTTGTAGGAATCCCTTCTTTGAGATTCATGCTATTTGGCTATTCCAAATCCCTATTGCTATTAACTACTGACTTTTCATTCATCAAAGATTTTGGCACTTCTCTCTTCATATCACATTTCTTGGAGACTTCAATGTCCACATGAATTATTCATCCAAAACACGGACTCCCAACCTCCACTGCCTTCTCTTCCATCTCCCTCTTCCACAACCTTACTCCAGAAAATATCCAAGCTTCAAACTCACCAAATCAAGCATCTCCTTCCTGATTTTCTAGCTTGCTGGTTGGACTATTCCCATTATACCAGATTTTCAACACCATTGACACTTCCATTGTTCTTGACTTTTACTTTTTTCACTTTTATCAGCCTCTGTTTTACTGTTATTTCTCTCCCAACTAAGGAAACATTCATCTATCGTTTTGTCTACTTTCTTGACAACACTGTAAAATTCCTTGCCATTTCCTATACCTCTATTATACTTGAATGTAAAAAAACATCTAAATGAATCTGATAATTTACTATCCAAACTTCAGAGAAAATGGTACCACTAATGTATTGGACCTTCAGTGCTGGAGTTACATAGTAAGCCTGCTCAATCACTCTATCTCTCTCTATTTGAAATATCACCCACTCTCTTCAAATTTCTATTTGCCCCTTTGATTCTAGAAAATAATCTCACACCCTGCTTAAAAGAAAAAGAGGATGCCATTGGATGAAAATGGCCTCATATTTCTACTGCCAAGCCATCTTATTTCTTTCACTGTGGAGGTCTCTTCTCCAATTTAGGGCTACCTCCATGCCTGGCTCTGAATTTCAACCCATTTCTCAGTCTTAGTATATTTATAGAATGGATCATCCTTTTCCTTCATTTTTATTCCAATCTCTCCCACTCTACTGGACCCTTTCGTAAGCCCTCCCTTAATCCTATTTTCTCTAGTTATTGTCTCATTTCCCTATTTTCCTTTACAACAGAATTTCTCAAGAATTGTGGATACACTCTGTCTCCATTTCCTCACCTCCATTCTTCTCTTCTACTGACTCCGATCTGGCTTTTGCTCCCTCCACTCTACCTATATGGATTTCACATAGTCCTATGACATCTTCGTTAAATCAAATAAATCTTTAATTAAATCAACCTTCTAATTGCATATTATGCATCTGGTCATTCTCTCTTCTTTTTAATTTTTTAAAATCCTCACCCAAAGCTATGTTTTTATTGATTCTAGAGAGAAAGGGATAGGGGGAGAGAGAAAGAGAAACATTCATCAGTTCCACCTGGATGCATCCCAACCATCCGAGCTGGGGATTGAACTCACATTCTTTCTTATCTCTCCTGTTCAGTTATTCAATCCTGTCTTCTCTCCTGTTCAGTTATTACATTTTATCCTCTCTCTCCCTCACTCTCATTTATTGCATCCTTTCTTTTCTTTTTTAAAAAATTAAATTCTTTGTTGTTTAATGTATTACATAAGTCTCCTTTTACCCCCATTGACCACTCCCCAGCCACCCCCACCACCCAGACATGCCCTCACCACCACCCGTCAGTGTCAATTGGTTATACTGATTTGCATGCATACAAGTCCTCTGGTTGATCTCTTATCCCCTCACTTCCTGCTTTCCCTCATAGGTTGAACAATCTGTTTGATGTTTCTATGACTCTGGTTCTATTTTTGTTAATCTATTTATGTTGTTCATTATATTCCACAAATGAGTGAGATCATGTGATATTAAATGAGCATAATGGCTTGGGTTCTCTGTTCTGTTCCATTTCTCAGACTGACTTATTTTGCTGAGCCTAATGCTCTCCAGGTCCATCCATACTGTTGCAAATGGTTAGAATTCCTTCTTTTTTATAGCAGCATAGTATTCCATTGTGTAGATGTACCACATTTTTCTAATCCACTCATCTACTGATGGGCACTTTGGCTTTTTACAATTCTTAGCAATTATACATTATGCTTCTATGAACATAGGGATGCATATATCCTTTCCGATTGGTGTTTTTGTTTTCTTGGAATATATTTCTAGAAGTGGAATTACTGGGTCAAATGGAAGTTGCATTTTTAATTTTTTGAGGAAACACCATACTGTTTTCCACAGTGGCTGCACCAGTCTTCATTCCCACCAGCAGTGCAATAGGGTTCCTTTTTCTCCATATCTTCTCCAGTACTTATTTGTTGACTTGTTGACAATAGCCATTCTGACAGATGTGATATGGTACCTCCTGGTTGTTTTGATTCGCATCTCTTGGATGATTAGTGACTTTGATGTTTTCATATGTCTCATGGCCTTCTTTATGGCCTCTTTCAAAAAGTGTTTATTTAGGTCCTTTGCCCATTTTTTTTAATGGACTGTTTATCTTCTTCTTGTTAAGTTGTATGAGTTCACTATAAATTTTGGAGATCAAACCCTTATTGGAAATAATATTGGCAAATACATTGAGTGGCCAGATTATTATGACCATCCCGTCAGTACTTCGTTGGGCCATCTTTTGCCTTCAATACTATGGTGATTGTTCTTGAACTTGACTCCAAGAGATGTTGAAAGGCGATGCAAGGAATCTGACACCATGCCTGATGAACAGCACTAGCCAGTTCTATGAGATTTGATGGTTATGGAACCAGTTGCCTTTTTTAAACTTTGTCCCACAAATGCTCAAATGGATTGAGATCTGGTGATTGTGGGAGCCACCTAAGCAAGGTAAAGTCTCCCTCATGTTCTTGAAACTATTCCTGTAAAATATGAGCACTATGGCATTGCACATTGTCTTGTTGGAAGAAGCCATCTCCATTGGGATATGCCATCAACAGGATAGGATGAACTTGATCAGCAATGGTACTTAGGTATGTTGTGCTATTCAGACATTGTTCCACATGAAGGGCCCAAGTCATGCCAAGAAAATATGCCCCAAACCATAGCACTGCCCCCACCAGCTTGAAGGATTGTACTCATGTATATGAGGTGCAAGCTTTCATGCAGTTTCCATGAAATTCTCACTCTGCCATCTGCATGATACAAGTAGAAATGTGATTAATCAGACCACATGACTTTTTTCCAATGCTCCACTATCCAATCCTTGTGTTCCTGTGTGAATTGGAGATGTTTGATCTTTGTAACTGCAGACAGCAAATGTGTTCGAACAGACCTTCGGCTTCCATATACCATATGATACAGTGTACAGCTACTTTGCCTACAAATGTCAGGTGGTCATAATAATCTGGCCACTCAGTGTATGTTTGCCCATGCAGTGGCTTTCTCATTGTTAATGGCTTCTTTTGCTGTACAGATGATTTTTATTTTGATGTAGTCCTATTTGTTTATTTTCTCCTTAGTTTCTATTGCCCTAGAAGCTGTATCAGTAAATATATTGCTACAACTGATGTCTGCTATTTTGCTGCCTATGGCTTCTTCTAGGACTTTTATGGTTTCCCATCTTATGTTTAAGCCTTTATCCATTTGAGTTTATTTTTTGCATATGGTATAAGTTGGTGGTCTAGTTTAATTTTTTGCATGTATCTGTCCAATTTTCCCCAACACCATTTATTGAAGAGATTGTCTTCCCTCCATAGTATGCTCTTGCCTCATCAAATATTAAATGAGCATAATGGCTTGGGTTTATATCTGAGTTCTCTGTTCTGTTCCATTGGTCTATATGTCTGTTCTTGTGCCAATATCAGGCAGTTTTAAGAACAGTGCCTTTGTAATATAGCTTGATATCTGGTATTGTGATTCCTCCAACTTTGTCTTTCTTTCTCAAGATTACTGCAGTTATTCAGGGTCTTTTTTTTTTTTTAATTCCAGATACATTTTTGGAGAGTTTTTTTCTAGGTCTTTGATGTATGCTATTGGTAATTTAATGGAGATTGCATTGAATCTATAGATTGCTTTGGGTGGTATGGACATTTTAATGATGTTGATTCTTCCAATCTATGAGCACAATATATTCTTCCATTTGTTTATGTCTTCCTCTGTCTCTTTTTTCAGCGTCCTGTAATTTTCTGAATACAAGTCATTTACCTACTGGGTTAAATTTATTCCTGGGTATTTTAATTTTTTTGTTGCAATGGTAAATAAAATTTGTTTTTAGTTTCTCTCTCTGTGAGTTCATTATCTATAATAATAAAAGCATAATATGCAAATCAACCAAATAACCGAACAGCAGAACTGTCTGGATGACCTTTTGGGCAACCATGCTATGGCACACACTGGCGCCAGGCCAGCCAAGGCAGGTGAGATGTGATTGGTCAGGGGAGAGGGGCTGCCATCGCCCCCACAATTACCCCCAAGAGGAAGGCCCAGGCCACCTGCCAGCGGGGCAATCAATCAGGAGGCTCTGTAATTGCCCCAAAGAGGGAGGCTCAGGCCACAGGCCAGAGGGGTGGTTGATGAGGGGGGCTCTGTGATCACTCCAAAGAGGGAGGCCCAGGCCACCCTCTGTGGGGCCAAAAATTGGGGGGCTCCACAGAACAAGGGAATCAGAGGTGTGTGGTAGTGGACACGAGCAGCATCAGGTCAAGGCGTATGTAGGAGAGGGTGTGGGGGGAAGGCAGGGCCATGAGGCAGTTTGGGTTGCTAGGCAGCCAGGGCTGTGAAGGCCTATTCTTGCATGAATTTCATGCACTGGGCCTTTAGTTATTGTATAAAAAAGCCATAGATTTCTGGGTTTTAATTTTGTATCCTGCTACATTGCCAAATTCATTTATTAGTTTTAGTAGTTTTTTGATGGAGTCTTTGGGGTTTTCTATATACAATATCACGGCATCTGCAAATAATGTAAATTACTTCTTTTTCAATTTATATGCCTTTTATTTTTTCTTCTTGCCTGATTGCTATGGCTTGCACTTCCAGTACTATGCCATACAGGAGTGGCCAAAGTGGGCATTCATGTCTTGTTCCTGTTTTTAGGGGAAATGATCTTAGTTTTTGCCCATTGAATATGTTGGCTGTAGGTTTGTCATATAAAACTTTTATTATGTTGAAGTACAATCTTTCTGTTCCCACTTTGCTGAGAGTATTTTATCAGGAAAGGGTGTTGGATTTTGTCAAATGCCTCTCCTGCATCAACTAATGTGATTTTTGTCTCTCAATTTGTTTATGTGATGCATCATGTTTATTGATTTGCAGATATTATACCAGCCTTGCATCCCTGGAATAAATCTCACTTGGTCATGGTGTATGATCTTTCTAATGTAATGCTAGATCCAATTTGCTAGAATTTTGTTGAGGAGTTTAGCATCTATGTACATCATCAGGGATATTGACCTGTAATTCTTTTTCTTTGTAGTGTCTGTATCTGGTTTTGGGATTAGGGTAATGCTGGCTTCATAGAAAGAGCTTGGAAGTGTGCCTGCCTTTTGAATTTTTTTTGAATAGTCTGAGAATAAGTTTTAGTTCTTCTTTGAATATTTGGTAAAACTCTCCTGTGAAGCTGTTTGGACCTGGACTTTTGTTTGCTGGAAGTTTTTTGACGATTACTTCAATTTCCTCCATAGTTATAGGCCTGTTGAGATTTTTTGATTCTTCTTGATTGAGTTTTGGAAGGTTGTGTTTTTCTAGGAAAGTGTCCATTTTCTCTAGGTTGTTTCGTTTGTTGGAGTATTTTTTTAACACAATCTTTTGTATTTCTTTGGGGTTGGTTGTTATTTTGCCTCTTTAATTTCTGATTTTGTTTCTTTGGGCTATCTTTGTTTTTTGGTGAGCCTCGACAGAGGTTCATCAACTTTTTTACCCTTTCAAAGAATCAACTCTTTGTTTCATTCATCTTTTTTTTTATTGTCTCAATGCCATTTATTTCTGCTCTGATCTTTATTATATCTGTCCTTCTGCTCACACTGGGCTTTTCTTATTGTTCTCTTTCTAATTGTTTAAGTTGTAGAGTTAGATAATTACCAGTTTTTCTTTCTTTCATATATATATATGTAATGCTATGATCTTCCCTCTCAGAACTGCTTTCACTGCCCATAGGTTTTTGGATTGTTGTGTTCGTTATAATTCATTTACAGGATGTTTTTAATTTCTTCTTTAATCACTTTGGTAACCCAATCATTTTTCAATAGCATACTATTCAGCTTCCAAGTGTTTGAACGTTTTTTGTTGGTTTTATTGCAGTTGATTCCTAATATTATGCTATTGTGGTCTGAGAAGATCTTGATATGATTTCAATCTTCTTGAATTTGAAGAGACTTTGCCTGTGACCCAATATGTGGTCTACCTTTAAAAATGTCCCATGTTCACTTGAGAAGAATGTATATTCTGTAGCTTTGGGGCGAAATGTTCTGAAGATGTCAATTAAGATCATATGAGTCCTTTAGGATTGCTGTTTCTTTGCTGATTATTTTGTCTAGAGGATTTATCTCATGATGTCAGGGAGGTATTAAAGTAACCTACTATGATCATATTGCTGTCAATCTCTCCCTTGATATCATACAGAAGTTTTTTTAAAATGTATTTTGGTGCTCCTGCATTGGGTGCATATATGTTTACCAGAATTATATCCTCTTATTGTATCTATCCCTTTATTATTATGAAGTGGCCTTTCTTTTCTTTTGTTATGGCCTTCACTCTGAGGTCTATTTTGTCAGATATAAGTGTTACTACCCCAGCTTTTTTTTTCAATTCCATTTGCCTTAAAAATATTTTCCATCCCTTTACTTTCAGTCTGTGTGAGTCTCTTGTTCTGAGGTCTCTTATAGACAGCATATATATGAGTTATGTTTTCTTATCCATTCAGCCACTAGATGTCTTTTGATTGGAGCATTGTAACCATTTTTATTTGTCTGTGCCTATGTTCCTTTTCTCTCCACCCCTCCCTCTATTTTTTTCTTTTTTGTAACAGTCCCTTTAGCATTTCTTACATTGCTGGCTTGGTAGTGATAAACTCCCTTAGCCTTTTTTTTGTCTGTGAAGCTCCTGATTTCTCCTTCAATTATAATGATAGCCTTGCTGGAGAGAGTATTCTTCGATTCAGTCCCTTGTTTTGCATCACTTTGTATATTTCATTCCATTCCCATTTGGCCTGATGTGTTTCTGTTGAGAAATCATTTGATAATATAATGGGAGCTTCCTTCTAGGTAATTTTCTGTCTCTCTCTTGCAGCCTTTAAGATTCTCTTTTGGTCCTTAACATTTTCCATTGTAATTATGACATATCTTGATGTTGGTCTTTTGGGGTTCATCTTGTTTGGGACTCTCTGTGCTTGTGTGACTTTTTCTTTCCCAAATTGGGGAAGTTTTCTGACATTATTTATTCAAATAGATTTTCTAACCCTTGTTCCTCTTCTTGTTATTATGGCACCCCTATTATACATATGTTGCTTTGTTTCAATTTGTAACAAAGCTCCTTCAGGCTCTCTTCCTGTCTTTCGATTTTTTCTCCAATTGCAGTCCAGGTTGCATGTGTTTTGCTTCCCTGTCTTCTAATTCATTAATTCAGTCCTCTGCTTCTCCTAGTATAATGTTGAAAGCTTCCATATTGTTTTTTTTTTTGTATTGTAGTTATATCACTCTTTATTTCCTCCTGATTCTTACAGGTTGATTTTCTATCCAGCTGGTTTATGAAATGTATCACCCTTATTCTGAATTTTTTCTGACATATTGCATGCCTCAATTTCATTTAGTTCCTTTCTGGCGATTCCTCTTTTTCTTTCCTTTTGGGGGTTTTTCTTCTGTCTCCTCATTTTTGCTCTCACAAAAGGATCTAGGTGTTGTGTCGCATGGAGCCTGAGGCTTCAATGGTGGGCATGGCGGGTTGCACAGTCACGAACAACGGCTGTTCCTCAGGTGGTTGCAGGCAGTGGCTTCTCGTGGGGCAGCAGCTCCTTGTGCAGTTGTGGGGCTGCTGCTCCTTGCTCAGTTGTGGGCGGTGGCTGCTCCTCCTGGATAAAATATTGATCAGCTAATATTTTATTCACACTGCCCAGAGGAGCTGGAGGGGGGCGGGTGGGGCACAGGGAGACATTGACTGCAAGGGAAACAGAGTTCAAATGGATGCTTGGTTACCGCCTTGATCCCTGGCCCTGGTTAGGATGCATCGGGAAGGCAAAAAATGGATGTGTCTCACATCAATGTTTCTCACTCTGTTTCTACTCCTACACACACACTTCCACTCTCTCTGAAAAAAAAATCAATGGAAAAATGTCCTTAGGTGAGGATTAAAAAAAAAAAAGAGGTACTGCTAGAGTGGCCTGCCATGGCACCCATCCAACACCTCTTGTAGTGGCTTCTGGGCTTCTCTATTACATCCTTTCTTATCTCTCCTCTCCAGTTACTGCATCTGTTTTTATCTCTTCTGTTCAGTTATTCCATCCTATCTTATGTCTCCTACTCAGTTAATGCATCTTACCTTATCTCTCCTCTTCAGTTAATACATGTCTTACCTCTCCTGTTACTCAAAGCAAGTTCAAATTTTATTTTTATTTTATTTTTTAAATATATTTTATTGATTTTTTACAGAGCAGAAGGGAGAGGGATAGAAAGTCAGAAACATCGATGAGAGAGAGACATCGATCAGCTGCCTCCTGCACGCCCCCCACCGGGGATGTGCCCGCAGCCAAGGTACATGCCCTTGCCGGAATCGAACCCAGGGCCCTTCAGTCCGCAGGCCGACGCTCTATCCACTGAGCCAAACCGGTCTCGGCACAAGTTCAAATTTTAGAGTGATAAGTCATGTAGTCCTCACTGCCTTTATCATTATCAATATCTGTACCTTCACAAAAATCCCAATTTCAAGCATCTCATTCACTCTCTGCACAAATTACCAAAGCATACAATGAGCAATAGATAGTTTGAATAGGCATATATCTATTAAAGAAATTAATCAGTAATTAATAAGCTTTCCCAAGAAAGTACCAGGCCCAAATGTTATTAGTGAATTCTACCAATCATTTAGGAGAAATGACACCAATTTGCCACAATGTCTTTTAAGAAAACAAAAACAAAGAGAAGATTTTCTAACTCATTCTGTGAGTCCAAAATGGCCCCAGTAACAAAACAAGATAAAGACATTACAAGACAGAAACACTACAAACCAATATATATATATCATGAACACAGATGCAAAAATCCCCAACAAAATATTAGAAAACTGTACCCAACAGTATATAAAAAGCATTACACACCACAACCAAGAGGGATTTATTTCATTTGATCTCTATCCAATATCTCCTCATTTCCAGCTCACCTACTCCAGATATTCCATATCTGCATTCCTGTGATCCCTTTGACATCATCACAACCACTTACCTATACAAGTTTTTCATTGTTCAATGTCCCCTTATATTCTCATTTTATTCCTTTCCAAGCTTAACTTTCATGGTTTAGTATTATAATCACTCGACTCCTTTGCCTCTCTCTATATATATTTCACTCTTCATCTTTTCTGTGGTCACCTCTAAGCAACTAAAGTTGCTGAAGAAAAAAATACAAATCTCCTGAACTGTTCTTATTTTAACTCCATGATTGTAACACAGTATTTCTGGGTAAGCCTTCAAAATGAACTTCACATCCTTTATCGGTATATTCACTACATCTCCTCCACTGCCCTCCTCTCAGCCAAAGATCTTGCCTCATACTTCATTAAGAAAATAGAAGCAAGCAAATAGAAACTCCTTCATCTTACCACCATCAAATCTACCAACTAATCCGCATCCTGCCCTCATTCTCTGTCTTCTTGCTTAATACATAAGGTTCCCCTGCTTCCACCAAAGTCCAACCTTTCCAACTGGCCTCTGGACTCCAGCCTCTTTTGCCTGTGTCCCACAATTATCCCCTTCCTCACTTGCATCATTCTGACTAACTCTATAGGATTCTTGTCTTCAACACAAATATGCTTGGTCTCTCCCATCTTCTAACAAAGCTTCTCCTGACACCATGTCTACTGCAAAATACCACTTCATATTTAGCCACACTTCTCAACAATTCTTTCTTTCTCTAACCTTTATGATGAGATATAATACTTGCCCCTTGCTGTTGAATCACCCCCAGACTTGGGATTCTCAGAGGCCCCACATATTATAGAACAGAGACGGCAGCGTCCCTTCCACATTCCAACATCCTACCCATGAGCATAATAAAAAAGGTTGTTTTAAGCCTTTTGTGGGGGGTAATTTGTTATGCAGCTACTGGAAGAGGAACATGTTCCAAACCACCATTATATTCCATCTACATCGTGACAATTGCCTACTCTCCCCCTGCCCCCTGCCCCCCCACCCTGGCCTTGCTGTTTAAAATCTACTTTTAGCACAGAATCTGAGTGGCTCTTTTAAACCTTCAGTCAGACTACATTGCTCCACTTTCTAAATTTCTTCCCTGGCTTATCTCAGTCAGATTATAAAAGCCAAAGTCCCCACAAGATCTTACATTACCTGACCCTCCCTACCTCATTTCCGGTTCTCCCCTCCGTGCCCATTTTCCTTGCTGTTCTTTAAACAGGTGTACTCCTGCCTCAGGACTTGAACTTTCTGTTCCCTTTTTATGAAATACTCTTTTTCTAGATATCCATACTGCTTGGTTTTTCACTTCCCTCAAACTTCTATCTAAATGTCACCATACTGTAGAAGATGGCTTGGTACATTATCCTTTCCCCTTTACTTTGCTTTATTTTTCTCTTTAGCGCTTACTACTAAATTGCTTGTTGACTTGCTTGTGTATGTCTTCCTCCATTCACTGAAATTGTCTTGAGGACATGGGCTTTGCCAATTTTTATATCAACACCCTGTGCTAGGACTGGGCTGACATGTAGTGGACACTCAATAAATATATATTGAAAAGGCAAATGCACCCACATGTTAGAAGTGCAGCAAGCAGTTGGCTTAAAAATAAATATACAGCTTCTTTTCAGAAGTGATGATTCAATGGAGTCCCAGAGAAATTTACAAGAAGACAAACAAGGTGTCTAGCACAACAGTATGACCTCAGTAAGACTACTGAAGTCATTTTGTCATGCTGGACCTCAATAAAATCACTCAAGTCATATTATCATGCTGGACACCATATATACTAGGACATAAGCATTTCTCCAACCTAGTTCCCAACTTTATTTTTTAAAACACAACTTATATAAGAAAAGCATAACAACAACAAAAATAATCTTGTTCATTGACATTTCCTAAACACCATCTATCCTCAGCCCTTTACTACCACTTTGAGTCCCTGGGCATATTTGGGAGAATTATCAGCATGCCATTCTGACCTTTACCTCTAATAAGAAATGTCTGCTTCAGCAGCCCATGGTGAACACTATGATAAGAATTTTTAACATATGTCTGTGTGTGTATAAATTAAATATTACATATAAATTGGGTATAGTTTCCATTTACAATATAGTGAAAGAATCTATAATACATATATTAATTATATAAGTATTATATACAATAAATTAATGATGTGATATAATTTAACTCATACAACTCTATAAGGTGAATATTAGGTTTTCACCAGCATTATGTATTTAATTGATAAAAATCACAGAAGGCTATAATATTTCAGAATCTTGAAGATAATGAGAAATGCTAGAGAGAAACTTTTGTCCAGACTGCTTAAATATGGCATCCAAAATCACTCTCCTTCTTACCCATAGCTACTCGTAAAGAACCACACACATACAAGAAGACTTAGTGTTAATTTCCTGTATTTCCAATGTAGACAGTCATTAGAAAAGCAAGTGTGAGAGAAAGTCTTCTCCCTCATCCAGGCTTTGCAGGGTTCCCTGAGCGACTCCTGGTGGTCCATGACAGTCTCAACTACAGTATCACTGTAGTTTTAGAGTGTTCAAGAACTGCATGATCAGTTCTATCTGCGATTGGGCAAAGTCCCCATTAGCCAAAGCTGAATAATTTAGCCTAAGTGTCTTGATCTCATCCAAGTTTATTTTATCTTTTGGTTCTAAAAGTAGTACATGTTTGATAACATTTATATATATAATTTAGATATTAAATTGCAAAAGAAATAAAAATAAGTGAGTCATCAAAATCTTAAGTTAATAAAAACCGGAAGATGTTTCATCTTTCTAGATTAAAGCCTAACATTTTGGGTAAGTCACTAGACTTCTGTCAATAATTTCCATGGAGATTAAAAAAAGAAGTCTGGCCAACTATTCCACAGTATTGTGTCAAAAGAAAAAAGGTAGAAACAATTCAAGCTGTTATGTGTTAAAGAAAAATTCTAAGTTAATAGTATGTATAAAAACTGTGATAACATTAATCAGTAATTTAAGCTAGCCAAAGACAGCTGAAAATATCACACACATTGAGAGTAGATTTCCTGTCATATTCAGCAATAGCTGTGTATGTGGCAAAACCACCAAAATCCAATTTACAAGTACCTTGCTCATATGTGGTAGCCCGCTCACCTTCTCACTGCACAAAGAGTATTATGGACACCAGGTCTTTCCTCCCACCTAAAGTAAAAATATGTAGTACCTACCTCATTAGAACTACAGCTAGCCATGAGGATTTGCCGTGAACTAGGAATGCATATTTGTGTCTCCTTCCATTATGCAGTGGAAACATGCATGGAACGTCACAGGGCACTCTGCTATGCCCTCAGTACAAACATATGAGTTGAAGATATCGATGGCAAGAACTTCAGAAAAGGAACAGAAGTGTTTATATCTATTCTAAATCCTTTATACTCCCCCACTGCTCCAGCACCACCCTAATCTACGAATTCACTTTTCCCTTCATGTTTAGACTAAAGACTTTAAAAAAATCTATCGCATGTGTTTCCAAAATCTGGACCTAGGCAAGGAATTGTGCCTTAATATCTATCATTCACTGCTTCCAATTAAAGTGTCAGATCTAAAATTCATCGCAGCTTCTTAGTGGCTCTAAGTGCTAACAAATCAATTAGTCCTAAACTGCTCACGTCAGGCTCATTCTGCCAGGCCAACTTTATACACAGGAGAGTAAGTGGGAACCTGGCTTCAAATTCTGTGATGAATGATGCAAAAGTAAAGCTGAAGTAACAGCCTCAGAAGCCCTGAATCCCCATCCCCTATCAAATGCCTATTAAAAAAAACCCAGATCATCCTCTGTCAAATTATTTATGGGTGACAACAAATATTTCTAATTATATCCATTCACAGCCACTGTCAGTGAATATTGTGCAAACAGATTGCCAAAAAAAATATTTTGCCAAGTAGGTTCCTAGCTAGGACAGCTGAGGTGGTTGCTGTGTTTGCAGAATGGCTCTATAAAAGTGGAACTGAGGTGCCTCTGTCCTGTCCCTCCTCAAAATTCCTTAAGGTATGTATACATGGAAGAGAACTTGGCTAGTAGTACATTCCTGGTAATTATTCGCTTAAAGGAGATTGTTGTTTCCAAAATTTTCCAAATTTTAATTTTTCTTTGCAACATTCCTCAAGATGACATTGTACACAGTAATTACATTCTCTTGTTTTTCTTTCAACAGTAGTTTCTGCTTTGAGCCTGTCACCTTCTTCATCTGGTAACACGAGAGGTAAGCGTAATCTACTATTACACTCTAGAAAACAAAGGTATATCTATATTGCTAGTCTTAAAGAGCTAAGATTTTATATCTTAGTTTAGTAATGGGAATAGGATACAAGAAGCAGTTTCTCTTAAAAAATGGCGTCTCATGAAATTTTAACTGTTTAGACCATTTAACCACACAAAATGTAATGACTCTTGTCTTTTACATGAGTTAGAACTTCAGAAAGAACACAATGATCACACGTAACATTTAATGTGTACTACTGCCACAACTTAAACAGTAAGGACATATCAGAGAGATGGAATGGTAATATCAAGCAACAATGGTTTGATCTGAAAGTCAAAATTTCTAGGTGCCAGTTCCAGGCTTTTCACGGACTCCAGTTGCCCCGTCAAGCCAGTTGGCATTTATGTATCTTGAAATAGGGTGTTGCAATGGAATTAGCACTAAGAAGTCCTAATGTGAAGTTAGGAGAACAGGACTCATGTCCGAGCACTACCACTTACACCTCTGTGTCACCGAATGACCCTTCCCCTTTCTGAGCCTTAGTTTCCTTACCAGTGAAATGAGGAGGCTGGATGACCGCTAAGGTCCCTCTTGCTCCTGCCATCTGTCAGTGGTTTTCCAGGGTCTCCTCCCATAGAACCGAACACATTTAGTAAACCTCCCCCAACACTATGTATTGGGATCTGTACTTTTTGTATTATGTTAGGAATATACATAATGATGCAAACTTACTATACATTTAATAATTATTTTTAAAAGGTTTATATTTAAATACACAGCTATGTTCACTTAGAAAAGAACAGAAAACAGTTTATGTATGAGTGTTGTTTGTTGAACTTGAGGCAATTACCATCATGCAAGTGAATTCAAAGACTTGTTGCAACAAGCCTCAGGATCTTGGGGGCTTGTGACCCACAAACTTGGAAATGACTGATTTTGACATGAGATGGGAATGGTAATGTCCTTTCTGAGTTTTGAGGATGCACTGTATATGGTAATCACTACATGGTAGTTAATTCGAAATCGACTGATGCAAAAACAAATCGATAAACAAAAAAAATAATGTATAACATTTCTCCTTTGGAAAAAAAAACCCTTACACTAATATCTGTCCCCTGAAAATGTTTAAATTTCACTGTGCCTTCAAGAGACTTCTTTAAGTTTGAACTACACTGATTTTAGAGATACAGTATGGAGCAAAGTTGATATCTAACAGTGCAAGTTGAGAAGTTTTGATCAAGACTCCTTCTGGAAACCTTATAAAAGGCTGAACCTGTGGTCCTTTTGATAATCAAGGCACTGCTTTCCATAAACTACCCTCTTCTACTCCATAAAGGCCACCTTCTTTAACTCATCCTACCCTTGCCATCAGGGCAAGAGGACTTATTTTCTCACAATTAATTTGTCAGTGGGAAAAATTAGTTATTTGTGGCTTGAAACTTTATACTGAATATTTCAGAAGAGATATTTAGGGGATTGGTATTTTTTAAATAAGAAGAGGGGGAAAAGAAAGAATGAAAGAGACCTAAAACAGTAAGAATCAGAAAAAAGGATCTGTATGCTAAAGTCCAGCTAAAAACAAAGAGAAGTATTCAATCGCTACAAAAATGTTATTAAAACTTCAGATCCAGAGGCAGAGCAGCATCGGCCAGAATGCTGGTCCTCAGGGGGAAGGTACAGGATGGAGGTGTGAATGAGGAGAGATCAACCAAAGGACTTACTTGTATGCATGAATATAAGCCGAACCAATGGAGAGGAACACCAGGGGGGTGAGGGCATGAGTGGGGGAGGGTTGGAGGGTTAATAGAGGGATAAGGACACATATGTAATACCTTAATCAATAAAGAAATTTTGGGGAAAAAAACACTTCAGATGCTTTTCTCCAACAACTTTTTAAAGTTATCTTTTGTTTAGACACTATTTCTGACTTTTACACAATTTAAGAACTAATAAAAGATAACTTTGACTTAGGGTAAAATCATTTGTTGGATTTTAAGCTTTATTGTACTTACTTTTCCCTTTAATTGCCCAATACTTGTCAGTTAATTAGAACTTTATTTATTAGGTGCTTTCAACCTGGACAATATCCTCAAAGAACAGATGTACCTTTCATACATCTAAATTTAATATCTTTTTACATATCCAACTTTAATCATTTTAGGCAGGAAGAAAATTTGCTTAAATAATTGAGTGTTTTTAAATAAATTCATTTAAATTGTGAAGCCATTGTTCACAGTTGTTTTCCATTACTTTGTATCATCACAATGTCAAAAATGGGGGTGTATGGAAAAAGGAAAGAAAAGCATAAAGAAAAAGTTCTGAACATACTTGGGGCATTACAAATGTTTCTGATTGAAACATCAATTCCTCCACATTTCTCAATTGATACAAAAGATAAAATGGAGGCTAAAAATTAAGCTACCAGTATAAGACTTTCAAATCAATGATCTAATCTTTCAGAACCTTTACATAGGACACAGGAGTGATCCCTAAAAGCACGGGTGAGGCTCTAGCTGTTTTGACTCAGTGGGTAATGTCAACCTGTGGACTGAAGGGTCCCTGGTTTGACTCCTGTCAAGGACACATGCCCGGGTTGTGGGCTCAATCCCAGTAGGAGGCGTGAAGACAGCCGATCAATGATCCTCATCATTGATGTTTCTGTCTCTCTCTCCCTCTCCCTTCCTCTCCGGAAAAAAAAAAAAAAAAGCAGGGATGAGCTTTGAAGCCCATTAACCACCAGCGAGAGCGATAGGACAATGCCCACTCACACCCTGGGTCCTTGTACAACTAACTGGGTTTCTTCCTTCCAGGTACACCTGGTCCTGTGCTGTGTTGCCCTCAATAAGCTGCTGCCATGAGTTCCGACTCTGAGATGGCGGTTTTTGGGGCGGCTGCCCCTTACCTCCGAAAACCTGAAAAGGAGCGAATTGAAGCCCAGAACAAGCCCTTTGATGCTAAAAATTCTGTCTTTGTGGTGGATCCTAAGGAGTCCTATGTGAAAGCAACAGTGCAGAGCAGGGAAGCGGGGAAGGTGACGGTCAAGACTGAAGGAGGAACTGTGAGTTAAAAAACAAAAAGAGGGAGCGGCATAAATTATCTTTTTATATTACTTGACCTTTGATACACATTGGCCCCTTCTTTTCTTAACAGACTGTCACAGTGAAGGATGACCAAGTATTCTCTATGAACCCTCCCAAATATGACAAGATCGAGGACATGGCCATGATGACTCACCTGCACGAGCCCGCCGTGCTGTACAACCTCAAAGAGCGCTATGCAGCCTGGATGATCTACGTGAGCGCCCCTTGACATTACTTTTCAATCACTCTATGAACTGTGTTAGCTAAAACAAATTAGACTTTAGTTTCAGACTTGGCTACGGCAATATTATCTTAAGACAAATCATTTGGTTAGTGTTGTAAATTCGGATGTATTTGAAAGTGTGCATGTGGAAAGCCTTCTACTTAAAACTGAATTAGTTGGAAAACGGAAACATTTTGTAAAGCAGTGGGTCTTAGAGGGAGGCAGCAAATGGATGAAACCACTAAGCATTATGAGAACTTAGGGCTTAGGTCCCTTAACACACTACTTAGGTCCCTCTCTTCGTTTCCAAGGCAGATTAATGAGGTGACTACTGATTGAGCTACCCTATCATTCCCCACAGACCTACTCAGGCCTCTTCTGTGTCACTGTCAACCCTTATAAGTGGCTGCCGGTGTATAACCCTGAGGTGGTGTCTGCCTACCGAGGCAAAAAGCGCCAGGAGGCCCCACCCCACATCTTCTCCATCTCCGACAACGCCTATCAGAACATGCTGACTGGTAAGCCTGCCCATAATTACAATTTCCATAACCACTTATAAATTATTTGTATACTGATAACACAGAAGACAAAGGACCAGTACTTTGGAAATAACATGTTCAGCACACACATGATAATAGCACTAATAAAATAAGGGTGATACCTCTAGGTAAATTGTACCAGTTCTAAAAATATAAGGAATTTTGCTTAGATTTCTATGCTAAAATTCAAATTAATCAATGCAAATTCTAGCTCAAAATTAACTAAATTTAGGCATCAACTATGCATTTTAATTATATCATCTCTTCTAAAGAGTAAACCTTGAAATTTCATACTGAGAAGTTATCACA
Organism: Antrozous pallidus; assembly: GCA_027563665.1. Taxonomy (NCBI): domain Eukaryota; kingdom Metazoa; phylum Chordata; class Mammalia; order Chiroptera; family Vespertilionidae; genus Antrozous; species Antrozous pallidus. The sequence goes on from CM050526.1 coordinate 9,805,173, forward strand.
GTTACTAATTAATATCATGAGAGGATTCTGAACTATGAACTAGGTGACTGATGGGACATGAAACTATTATTCATTCACCTGATACTGGTTATTCACATAGCTATTATGGTAAAAATAATGCATTACATATTTTATCACATTGAAGGAAATGGAAGTTTAACACACTAGCACATCTTTTTAAAGTATTTGTGAAAATAGCAAAGCACCAATTTATATAGTTATTACTTTTGTGGAAGCGGGGAGTTCTAAAAGACAAGTTTGAGTTTACAAGAACTGTATTAATCTATGTGCCAAGTTTTGTGATTACTTTTAAAACATTTTGAGTTTTGGTTTCCCTTTTGCAGATCGTGAGAACCAGTCCATCCTGATTACGTATGCACATTTCATGCCTTTATTTTCTGTTGAGTTCTGATCCTTGTAGTAGTTACTTCTACAGCCTTAGATTCTGACTTTTTCTTCTGTCTGGAATTGACAGCGGAGAATCTGGTGCAGGGAAGACTGTGAACACCAAGCGTGTCATCCAGTATTTTGCAACAATTGCAGTTACTGGAGAGAAGAAAAAAGAAGATCCTGCTTCTAGTGGCAAACTGCAGGTGGGTATGATGTTCGATTGAGGATGGAAGAACTAAAACACTTTTACAATGTGACCACGGCAACTTCAGAATCAATTGCATGAAATGCTAGATTTGGAAAATAACTCTTGGAATGAAATATATTGGCAGGTTCAATATGCAAAAGTTCTCACAACAATTTAATTATGGGGAAAGGTAGGCCTGAGGATATGGAAATCAAGACTATGCCACTGGAGTGTCGCCCTCCCCACAAGTTGTCCTCCTTCTCACTCATTTTAGAAAATCTCACCCAAAACTTACAGACTACTATAAAAGGGAAAAGAAAAAAGGGAAGACCAATGAGAAGTTATTTTAGCAGATTAAACTCATCTTTTATAGAGTTTCTTTATCTACCTTCTTCAATTATTTTAAGGGGACCCTTGAAGATCAAATCATCAGTGCTAACCCCCTACTAGAAGCCTTTGGCAACGCCAAGACTGTGAGGAATGACAACTCCTCTCGTTTTGTAAGTTTCCTGGTCTTCCTTTTCATATGAGAATTAGTATTGCTTCTCCTATACATCCGATAACAATATATTTTGCATCTATTTGCCCATAGCTATAAAGAACTAGTGTCTGTCTTTTAATAAGTACAATTAAGTTCTCCTTTGCCTCTTTAAGGGTAAATTCATCAGGATCCATTTTGGTGCCACAGGCAAACTGGCTTCTGCAGATATTGAAACATGTAAGTTAATAAACAGAAGTGATGGAGTATCTTTTTCTTTGGACTACATACTAAAAATCTTATTTTCATCTTTTCCACTGTGACCTTTTCTGTTAAATGTGCCTAATCTCACTTTCTAGATTTGCTAGAGAAGTCCCGAGTTACTTTCCAGCTAAAGGCTGAAAGGAGCTATCACATATTTTATCAAATTATGTCCAACAAGAAACCAGAGCTTATTGGTAAGAAATATCTTTGATTTCTACCAAGAAATAATGACAGCCCTTCTAAGAAGTCCCTCTGAAATATTTTTATAACCAAAGTAACTCTGTCTATATTTATTCTTTTCCATGTGTTCAGAAATGCTTTTGATCACCACCAATCCATATGACTTTGCCTTTGTCAGTCAAGGGGAAATTACAGTGCCTAGCATTGATGATCAGGAAGAGCTGATAGCCACAGATGTAAGTAACAGATACAAAGCAAGAAAAGTCAAACTCATTTCCCAGGGTACAACACTCTCCTCTGTTCAAGTAGACAGCATTAACAGAAAGAATATAAATAAGCAATACTGCCTGTCAGGCTTTCCTTCCCATGGGATAAAATTACAAGATATTTCAATGTCCCTGCCCACCAACATGTATTAGAAAAAATTTTAAAATATATATTTTATTGATTTTTCACAGAGAGTAAGGGAGAGGGATAGAAAGTCAGAAACATTGATGGGAGAGAAACATCGATCAGCTGCCTCCTGCACACCTCCAACTGGGGATGTGCCCGCAGCCAAGGTACATGCCCTTGACTGGAATCGAACCTGGGACCTTTCAGTCCGCAGGCCGACGCTCTATCCACTGAGCCAAACCGGTTTGGCTGTATTAGAAATTTTAAATGTCTATAATAAATCTTAGGTCTTTGTCATTCCTTGGCTAATTGACTCATTTTTTAAAATTTTATCAGTCATTTTGGTTAATTTTTTTACTCCAATAGTGATGTTTCTCTCTATTTTATGGCAAAGCCTAGACCCAAGAATATGAGAAAGATGTCAGAAAGAAATGGGAAAATCTTTTAAATTTCTGTAACTAAATATGAAATCCCCACATTTCCTTTATAATCAGATGTAAACACAAAATCTGTTTTAAGTATACCTCTAAGGGCTAATAATATATGCCTCACCTTCCTATGCAGTATAAGAAGAAATGGATTACCTACCTCAATAATATTCTTTTTCAGACTCCATGAAGCCTTTATACTTATTTTTGGAACTGCAGATTTTCTCTCTCTCCTCTTTTTTAAAGGATTATTACGCTGGCTTATTTTCTTTATATATATTTTGTGTTTTCCTTTGAATTTCTGAATTATCAATCTTCTTTGATTATTAACTTTAATACCAATGAGAATATCCCAATATTCCCAAGATAGTACCTTAAAGTTCCTTGCAATTAAATTTTCTTCTAAAATATTATTTTCAAGGAATCTATGAACTATGTGTGTGCCTTTATCAGCTCTTTCTCTGTAACATATTGTATAAATATGTCCAAACATGATAGAGTTGAGAAATACCCACTAGTGTCAGAAGTTAAAAAAATAGCAGTCTCGCTCCAGGACTTCTGTAGGAATGTCTAAGTTCTATAGATAGGTAGTCAGTAAGCTGGGGCCAGAAGGCAATAATCTGAGGCAAGAGGAAACAGAGTGGTAAATAACCATACTTTCCTCCCTGTGCCTGCCCCATTGCATAAGACTTTTCAAAGCTTGGTCTGGGAAAGTAAGAAAGGAATCAAAATCTGATAGAGAAAAAAAGAGACAAATATATTTCAATGAAAGAAATTTCTTGCCACAAATGTCTGTTCCCTACGTGAACAATGATCAGGTAAAGTTCACTGCCAGGTATCTCATGGTCAGCTAAGCTGTGGCCTGATGTCAGGCAGGCATGTGGAGAAAAACTCAGGCCATTGCTGCTTCCCTCATATCCTCCTCTCAACTGCATCCTTCCTGCGCATTAGGGTGGAAAGGCAGACTCTGAATATGTATTAGGTTAGGACAATGTAGGAGAAGGAGGAGCAAACACAGATTTGAGAGGCTAGAGACAAAAGCAAGAAAAGCCCTGAGACAGTAAGAAGGATGTGCAGCAAGGCCAGGCAATAATGTGGAGAATGGGAAGAGCACTGCCTCTGAGTACTGACTGAGTGGGTGCAGACAAGACATATAACATCTTTACTCTCCACATGACTCAAGTGAAGACAAACATACCTCTTGGTGTTGTTATAGAACAAAATGCCTTTGGAAAATGAAAAAGTTTTAGTCAAATATAAGACAGTGTGACAAGAAGAAAGTGGGAGCAGTATCCTGAGTCTGCCACAGAGATAACTGTGAGGTAAATTAAATTCAACTCTTTTCTCAGAGTGCTGTGGACATCCTGGGGTTCAGTGCTGATGAAAAGGTGGCCATTTACAAGCTCACAGGAGCTGTGATGCATTATGGGAACATGAAATTCAAGCAAAAGCAAAGGGAAGAGCAAGCTGAGCCAGATGGCACTGAAGGTAGCACTCCCTGTTGATATCTTTCGATTGTCAGAACTGACATCATCAGCTCCTCAGAGATACAGGTCATATTTTTATTTTCTTGGTCTTGCCTGGTGATGGAAAAAAGTTTTAGGGGGAAGAAATGACATACTACCTGGTGTTTTACATGACTGAGCAGATTTGTGGAGATATGATTTCTGCCCATTCCATTCTTCATTGACTTATTGCCAGCTAGTATTTGTTATTTGGTTAAAATATTTTTTATTTCAGTGAAAAAATAACAGATCTAAAGTTTGCTGTCACTATACCCCTCAGTTAGAGTTTCTCAAATTACTTTTATCATGGCCCACTTTAAATATGTTTTAAATATCACACAGAGCATCAATTATCCAAGTTCCAAATAATCATCTAAAAAAAATGACTAAAATTAGCATAAAAGGTGGCAATTTTGAAGCTATTTCAGCAAATCAATATGTTTTGCTACATTACTCCTCAAGCAAAAACGTTTTTCCTGTCACTGTCAAGTCACATCTTCAGCTGTATATAAGCCTTGATTGGTTTCACCATCCTTGCCTTGTTTATGCAGTTGCTGACAAGGCAGCCTATCTCCAAAGTCTGAACTCTGCTGACCTGCTCAAAGCCCTCTGCTACCCCAGGGTCAAGGTCGGCAACGAGTACGTCACCAAAGGCCAGACTGTACAGCAGGTAAACATGACTTAAACGCCCAGATTCAGTTGAGCCACAGGAGACTAAATTACCTTTGTTCTTAAAGGTGTACAACTCCGTGGGTGCTCTGGCCAAATCCGTCTACGAGAAGATGTTCCTGTGGATGGTCACCCGCATCAACCAGCAGCTGGACACCAAGCAGCCCAGGCAGTACTTCATTGGGGTCTTAGACATCGCTGGCTTTGAGATCTTCGATGTGAGTAATGAATTTATAGAAAATTAACAAATGCAAATCCCTAGTCATTTAAAGTATAGAGAATTAACAAACAAGTTGGGGAGATTAGTGGACTTGGTGAAGAAGGTAAAGAGATTAAGAAAAAAGAACACTCACAGACACAGACAACAGCATGGTGATTAAATGAGGAAAGGACTTGAGGGGAGAGACCGAAAAGGGTATAGGGCAGTAGTTCTCAATCTTTCTAATATGGTGACCCTTTAATACAGTTCCTCATGTTGTGGTGACCCCCAATCATAAAATAATTTCGTTGCTACTTCCTAACTGTAAATTTGTTACTGTTATGAATCGTAATGTAAATATCTGTGTTTTCCGATGGACATAAGCGACCCACAGATTGAGAACCGCTGCGTAGAGCCTAAGACCATCGGCAAACACAGATACTTAAATTACAAATCATTAACAGTAGCAAAATTACAGTTATGAAGTAGCAACGAAAATAATTTTATGGTTGGGGGTCACAACAACATGAGGAACTGTATTAAAGGGTCGCCGCATTAGAAAAGTTGAGAACCACTGGTATAGGGGGATATATGGAGATGAAAGGAGACTTGACGAGGGGTGATGAGCATACAATATAACATATGAATGCTTCATTATAGAATTGTACACGTGAAACCTATATAATTTTAGTAACCAGTGTCACCCCAATAAATTCAATAATTATTTTTAAAAGGGGTGCATGACGAGGGTTTTCAAGGGGTAAGACTTAAAAATTATGGGATGAGTGGCTAGATTATGAAATACTTTGTATGTTAAAGATTTAAAATTTTATATGATAAAAAGAAAAAAATGTATGCTCTGCTACACATTGTTTAGTGAACATCAGTCAGGTGGTCAAGCGAAGTTGATTCTGTCATTCAAGTCTACTATATCTTTACTGACTTCCTACCTACTTTTCTATAAATTATTGTAAGGGATATTAAAATATTCATCTATTAAAAAAAGTACAAAATGGCATTTGTACTAAAGAAGGGTCTTTAGAGAGATATGACAACTAGTAAATAGGTATAAATAGAAAAGAAAGTTTTAGTCTTTTAAGTTTAGAAGTCTCAAAATTGGTCCATGAATGGTTAAAGTACTCAACATCAATCCCAGATCCACGCAGATGAGCATAAAAACACCTACTTAAACTAAATGAGGATATTTAAAAAGATGTCTTCATTTAGCTGCACTTTGGATGATATGCATGATTTCATGTAGTTGGGAAGCAAAGTACTGAGGAGTCAATTCTCCTTTGTTTAGGATTATGTCATATGTTAATCATCTGAACCTTTCTAACTTAATAAATCATATGCCTTAAATTCAGAAGGAAATATTAATAGCTGCTTTATAGATTATAAGTACTTAAGTTATGAGTAATTTCCTATATTTATTGTGTCCTATAGTACAACAGCCTGGAGCAGCTGTGCATCAACTTCACCAATGAGAAACTGCAACAGTTTTTCAACCACCACATGTTCGTGCTGGAGCAGGAGGAGTACAAGAAGGAAGGCATCGAGTGGGAGTTCATTGACTTCGGGATGGACCTGGCTGCCTGCATTGAGCTCATTGAGAAAGTTTGTATGACTTTTCAAGACTTTAAAACATGACAAAAAATAGTCCATATTCCTCTGTTTGAAACTACAATCCCAGTTTTCAAAGAACAAACAGTAGCATTTTATTGTATACTAGAGGCCTGGTGCACAAAATTTGTGCACTGGGGGAGTAGGGGTCTCTCAGTCTGGCCTGCACCCTCTCCAATACACGACACCCCTTGGGGGATGTCCAACTACTGGCAGTCGGACATTCTTCTCAAAATCCGGGACCACTGGCTTCTAACCGCTCACCTGCCTGTGGGCCTGATCCTCCTAACTGCTCTCCCCTGTCAGCTTGATTCCCTTAACTGTTCTCCCCTACTGGCCTGATTACCCCTGACCTCCTCTGCCTTGGCCCCACCATCATGGCTTTGTCCAGAAGGATGTTGGGAAGGTCGTATGGAAGATGCCTGGTTTAATTAGCATATTACCCTTTTATTAGTATAGATTTATGCACTCTCATCAGTTGTGAGGTGTGTCAGAAGTGATGTTATTAATGAAAAAATTAGTTTGTAGAAAATGATTACAACACACACATAAACAGTCACATTTATCCCACTTAATCATTTCATTTTCCCTCACTGTCATTCCTATATGATCTTATGCATATGGGAAAAAAGAATGAAATTACAGTTAGTCTTCTGAGTATTGTAATTCCCTCCATTGAACCCAGGATGGTTTATTGTGCATGTGTAATTCTTCATATGCAGGATATGTCAAGATGTCTTAAAGGTTGGAAAGTTAACTCTTCAATTGTTGCAGTCATTAAGACTATGATGATTACTGAGTAAGTTGATGATGACTAACAAAAAAGCCTTTCTATAGAGGCCTAAATTCCCCATTATCAAGGGGTAGAGCAATAGTTTTATCAATTATGAAGATGTTAAAACTCATCAAACAATCACAAAACATTTTTAAAACTGGAGTGGGAACTCATCATTTACCTACTGATAATAAGACGTATTATTATATATAAACCTTATTCTAATCAGTGGGAAGAGTAAATGCTACTGCCATGTAGAAAAACTTCCAATAATAATGTCAAAATTCATAAATATATGAGAGATGAGAGCATAAAAGCAGAGTAGGTCTGCCCAATTTGGGGAAAAGTATTTTACTTTGGTGACATAATATCTCTACTATTCATCAAAACTATACAGTCCTCAGAAAAGGCATTTGTTTTCTTCTGTAGTATTTCAGTTTCTGGAACACCCAAAATAGTTTTGGGGAGACAATTTGTGACTAAAGCAAAATCAATACTGAATCAGGCTTTCATATCAAATTTGCCACTGAAAAGAGTCAATCTGCTTATACAGCAAAACCATATTAGTATCACGTAACTCCACAGTTGTGAGGAACAGAGCTTGGAGTACAAATATTTTTAATGGTGCACATGAGATGCACTTTTCTCCTGGGAATGCATCATTTCTAGTCATTATCCAAATTCTCTCTTCTCTTCATACTTCATCATGTCTAAATTTGAGATTAAGAAAGTTCACTGTCAGTAGAGAAGAAAGTATTTAGATATATACATTTATGGAAGAAATAATTCAGTTTTGAAATGGCAGTTTCAGAATTTAATTTTATACTCTGAATATGAAGTTCATCAAGTGGCACCTGTGGGATTTTTTAAAAAAATGAATTCTTTTTAGCAAAAATATTTCCCATATGTTCTTGGTATCTGATTGTTTCAGATTTCAGTAGTAGAAAAGGCAATAAATTATTATCATGACTATTTAATTTCTTATCATTCCAAGTCTTCTTTTGGAACATTATATTTTCAGGTTTTCATCAAGCACATAAATTATTGGAGCATATTTTTTTCTGAGGGACTCATCACTATTATACCTTTTTTCTACTCTTAGCCTATGGGCATCTTCTCCATCCTGGAAGAGGAGTGCATGTTTCCCAAGGCCACAGATGCATCCTTCAAGAACAAGCTGTATGAGCAACATCTTGGAAAGTCCAACAACTTCCAGAAGCCCAAGGTTGTCAAAGGCAAGGTTGAGGCCCACTTCTCCCTAGTGCACTATGCGGGCACTGTGGACTACAACATCGCTGGCTGGCTTGATAAGAACAAGGACCCCTTGAATGAGACTGTGCTTGGCCTGTACCAGAAGTCTGGACTGAAGACTCTGTCTCTCCTCTTCTCTGGGGCTCCTACTGCTGAAGCAGGTAATTTTTTGAATTTATTGAGATGACATCTACACTAATAAAAGTGAAACATGCAAACTTACCGCATCTCTACCATGCCCACAAGCCACACCCACCAGCCAATCAGGAACAAGTATGGAAATTAACCCAACCAAGATCGCTGCGGCCACTGAGCGAGCAGGAGGCTTGGGTTTCTGTGGCAATGAAGAAAGCCAAGCTTCCTGCCTGCTCTGGCCAGGCCTGGCCTCCGCTCAAGACTACAAAGTTTCAATTATAGTAAAGATAAATAAATCCCAGACACCAGGGCCTCCACTTGGGTCACCGGGGGGCATGGCCGGCCTGAAAACCACCATACCCTTGCCTAGGCCTGGGACAGCAGCCAGGCCCCACCCATGCACCAGGCCTCTATCCTATCTAATAAAAGAGTAATATGCAAATTGACTATCATTCCAATACACAAGATGATTTCCCCCATGTGGACATAAGCTAGCCACTACAAGATGGCCAGCAGAAGAGGACAATTGGGAGGGACCATGTCTGCAAGGGAGGGTAGTTGGGGGCAATCAATCCAGCAGAAGAGGGCAGTTAGGGTTTACCAGGCTGGCGGAGGAGGAAAGTTGGGGGTGATCGGGCCTGCAGGGAAGGGCAGTTGGGTGGGACCTGGCGTCTAGGGATGACCAGGCCTGCAGGGGAGGGCAGGCTGGCAGGGGAACAGTTAGGCATCAGTCAAGCAGGCAGGGGAGAGGTTAGAGGGTGATCAGGCTGGCAGGCAGAAGCAGTTAGGAGCAATCAGGAAGCCAGGCAGGTGAGCAGTTGGGAGCCAGCAGTCCTGGATTGTAAGAGGGATGTCCAACTGCTTGTTTAGGAAGATCGGGCCTAAACGGGCAGTTGGACATCCCTCGAGGGGTCCCAGATTGGAAAGGGTGCAGGCTGGGCTGAGGGACACACACCCCCATGCACAAATTTCATGCACTGGGCCTATAGTTGGTTAATAAAATTATAAATTATAGGTGCACGTTTCTCTAATACATCATCTGTGTTCACCAGTCTCCTTCCATCACCATTTATCCTTCCTTTACTCTCTACTACCTCCTCCAATGCCCTTCCCTGTGGTAGTCACCATACTGTTGTCTGTGTCTATGAGTTTGGGGGTTTTCTGCTTGACCCATTCACCTTTTTTATCCAGCTCTGGAACCCCCTTCCCTCTGACATCTGTCAATCTGTTCTCTGAATCTATGTCTCTTTCTATTTTGTTAGTTTGTTTTCATTAGATTCCACATATATGTGGGGTTACATGGTGCTTTTCTTTTTCATTGGATTATTTCACTTAGCATAATACTCTCCAGGTCCACCCATATTATCACAAAAGGTAAAATTTCTTTTTTTTTTTTTACAGTTGAGTAGTATTCCATTGTGTGAATGCACCACAGCTTTTTTATCCACTCATCTACTGATAGGCATTTTAATATTATAAATATGCTTCTAGAAACACAAATAAGAAATATACTATTTATCAGAGATATAATTATAGCAAAAGCTAACATGAAAATACTGGCCAATATAGATTTAATGAAATTAAGGATCTTACCTAATAATAGACAAACATGTAAATTGACCTTACCTCTGCTATGCCCATAGCCAGTCAGAGTGAATATGCAAATTAGAAAGCCAAAGATGGCAGCTGCCCAGCTGCTCCAGGGGCAGAGTGGCCAGGCAGGGCAGGATGCCTGCCATGAGAGGCAGGGTGGGGGGTGAAGGGATCTATAGGCGCAGAGTACCTCAGCGAAGACAAGACTGCAGACTCTATAGTCTGCAGTGAAGACAAAGATGGCAGACTCTGGCTGGAGTAAAGGCTGGGGTCCCGGGTGCCAGAGGAAAACTAGTGCTGGACGCCAAGGGAAGGAAGGCCTTTTGCATGAATCTCTTCATGCAATGGGCCTCCAGTATTTAATAAGTGTGATAGGGCCTTATAATCATAGACCAGAACTAAAATTAACACTATGGATCATTTAGTCCATGGCTTTCTTTCATCAATAAGAAAACAGAGACTCAGAGAAGTTAAGTGACTAGCTCAGAATCATACATCTCATTTCTATCATTTTAACAGTATTGATTCCTTCAAGGACCCATCTAAGCTGGAGAAGAGGAAATTCTTGTCAGGGTGCTAGTGCTTAAGAAATTAAAGTTCTACTCTTTGCAGTCACCTAAGACCAGATATACAAGTACCCATAGGAAAGCATAGGCTAACAGAAAGTAGGACATACCTGAAGGTTAGGACAAAGCATGCAACCTCTTTGTTTTTTAGGGGATGTGTGCACTAAGAGGGCCTTACCACTCTGTCTCCCTGGCCACTCATCCAGGAGATAGACTGCTTCTTTGGATTAAAGAATCCCATCCCTTCCCCAAATCTACCCTTTATATATAGTTCTTTTATTGCTGTTAATTTTCCTGAATGCTCATAATGCAAGCCAATGCTTATATTTTCCAAATCTAGAGTTGAAGGAGATACAAAAAGAATAAGAATAATACAAATGAGTGAGTGTAAATTTAAATTTCAAAGGGAATTTTGACTGTTCTAATGTCTATGGAAAGTACTTACAAGGCTGTTGCAACTCATTGTAATTTCTCTATTTTATTTTTCAGACAGTGGTGGTGGAAAGAAAGGTGCCAAGAAGAAGGGTTCTTCTTTCCAGACAGTGTCAGCTCTTTTTAGGGTACAGTATATTTTTGAATTCCAAATGATTACTTTTGTAAAGAAATTAAACGATTATCACTTAAAATTTTTAAAGAAATCTATGGTGAAATAAAAAAGTAGTGCTGCACTAAAAATAATCTGAAAATTGTCTCAGTTAAAATTTAACAAGAGGACCCAGACTGTGTTTGTTCACATCAAACTTTATGATAAATTAACTATATGCTCTTTAAACCCCAAATCTAAAAGATCTGGCATTAAGCAAATTTCACATGAAATCGAACCTTCTTAAAAACAACCACTGTATCCAGTTACATCTATTACATATGACCAAAGTCTCAATATAAATTTTCTCTGATTGGCAGTGCTTGAGAAAAATAAAATGAAATTGACTGGTTTTGTGTAATCCATAATTTTCTATCTATGCACTATGTATATTATTTCCCTTTGTTATCATGATCTTCATTGAGAAAGTTCATTAAAACATGAAATAGGAACTCATTAATTACAGATCATTGATAGGGACTCTTACGTAAATGCCACTAGAAATTACCCTAAAACTTTTCATATGGTTTTATAGGAGAATTTAAATAAGCTGATGACCAACTTGAAGAGCACTCACCCCCACTTTGTACGCTGTCTCATTCCCAATGAAACTAAAACTCCTGGTAAGATAGTTCTGATATCTAAATAAGACTCCAGTGTGACTTTTCATTAGACTTTTAGACACAAAACATATCTTTCTTTTAGGGGCCATGGAGCATGAGCTTGTCCTGCACCAGCTGAGGTGTAATGGTGTGTTGGAAGGCATTCGCATCTGTAGGAAGGGATTCCCAAGCAGAATCCTTTATGCAGACTTCAAACAAAGGTTTGTGTCATTATTTATGACTTTCAATATGCTAGTCTGTAACAAAATTGCCACATATTTCAAACATTTTTTCACTTTTCCTTGAATACTAAAATGCAATTATTTGAAAGGTGATAACAAAAAAAGAAGTCTTGGTTTATATGATTATACGTTTTTCATCATATTTTTACAAATTTCAAATAAAGCACTGTTTATTTGAATGCAATCTTTTCCTCTAAAAATCAATCAATAATTTTGTCAAAAACAGCTACCAAGAGTTCTACCTTTTTTTTATTTCATTAAAAATAAGCCATATACATATGGCTTATTAAAAACAATCAATATATATTTTATTGATTTTTTTTACAGAGAGGAAGGGAGTGGGATAGAAAGTCAGAAACATTGATGAGAGAGAAACATCGATCAGCTGTCTCCTGCACACCCCCTACACTGGGCATGTGTCCGCAGCCCAGGTACATGCCCTTGACCATAATCGAACGTGGAACCTTTCAGTCCGCAGCCCGACACTCTAACCACAGAGCCAAACCGGTTTCGGCGATAAGCCATATTTTAATATTCTTTTTATTCTGACAGATATAAGATTCTAAATGCAAGTGCTATCCCAGAGGGTCAATTCATTGACAGCAAGAAGGCTTCTGAGAAACTTCTGGGTTCTATTGACATTGACCACACCCAGTACAAATTCGGTCATACCAAGGTACCACCAGCGCAAATATCTATCTATCATAACTTCATTTCCTTTGGATTTTCTCATGAATGAACATAACAAATTTAATTTGCTCTTCGGCAAGGTTTTCTTTAAAGCTGGCCTGTTGGGAACTCTAGAGGAGATGCGAGATGATAAGCTAGCTCAACTCATCACACGCACTCAAGCCATGTGCAGAGGGTTCCTGATGAGAGTGGAGTTCAAGAAGATGATGGAGAGGAGGTGAGGGGTCAAGTGCAAGTACTCTTTATCCACATCCACATTTTAATAGTTGAATCTAATGAATTCATTACCTTTGTTGAGGAATGGACATATTCCACATTCTTTTTCATTTGCATCTTTTATCTTTCCTACAGAGAGGCCATCTTCTGCATCCAGTACAATGTCCGCGCCTTCATGAATGTGAAGCACTGGCCCTGGATGAAGCTGTATTTCAAGATCAAGCCCCTCCTCAAGAGTGCGGAGACAGAGAAGGAGATGGCCACCATGAAGGAAGAGTTTGAGAAAACCAAAGATGATCTGGTTAAATCAGAGGCAAAAAGGAAAGAACTTGAAGAGAAAATGGTTGCTCTGATGCAAGAGAAAAACGAACTACAACTCCAGGTTCAATCTGTGAGTGTCGTACGGTGTACAGTTCGGCCACATCTTATCCAGTCACTAGCTGACTTGATATGAGAATTTTTTTAAAGTTTATAAATAATGGTTTCCACTGAAACATTTGGTGTTATTGTTTGCCTTTCAAAAATACCAAGACTAAGACCTAAAGAAGCAATAGATGCAAAGTCACACTAATTATGCTGCATATGTTCATATGTGGTCATTAGTGAGAAAACTCATAAAAATATACATAGACAATTTCCTTTCTTTTAAAAAATATATTTTATTGATTTTTTTTATAGAGCAGAGGGGAATTTGATAGTTAGAAACACCGATGAGAGAGAAACATCAGCTGCCTCCTGCACACCTCTTACTTGGGGATGTGCTCACAACCAAGGTACATGCCTTTGACCAGAATCGAACCTGGGACCTTTCAATCCGCAGGCCAATGCTCTATCCACTAAGCCAAACCAGTTAGGTCCAATTTCCTTTCTTTACAGGACCTTCTCTTAGATTAGAATGTTCTTTCATTGCTGACCTTTCATGGATGGATATTTGGAGAAAATCTGTTATTATATTTAATCGTTATAATTTAAAATTAATAACATTTTGTTCTCCTAAATTTTTTGAAATTGTCAGGTTACTTGGCATATGTGTTGACCAAAATGGTTGAGTCACTGAAGTTTCCATCTCTTAATAAATTAGTATGTGTTTTCAGATATAGCTCAGACAAATAAAAATAATTCATTTCCCCTTCAGGAAGCTGAAGGCTTAGCTGATGCAGAGGAAAGGTGTGACCAGCTGATCAAAACCAAAATCCAGCTTGAAGCCAAAATCAAAGAGGTGACTGAGAGAGCTGAGGATGAGGAAGAGATCAATGCTGAGCTGACGGCCAAGAAGAGGAAACTGGAGGACGAATGTTCAGAACTGAAGAAAGACATTGATGACCTTGAGCTGACACTGGCCAAGGTTGAAAAGGAAAAGCATGCCACAGAGAACAAGGTACAAATCATGATCCATTTCAGAGTATGTGCAGGGGTTAGCTTGTTACTAAAATATTTTAATTGAAATTTTATCTTTAAATTATTGAATTTGATAAGAAAATTCAGTCATAATTATGTCATCTATTTAGTCTTCATCTTTATCTCCCATTATTATTCAGCCACACAGGCCTGAGTTAGTTTGTAGTTTCTCTTTCCATCAGACTGACATGTCCTAAGATAGTACCATGTTTTTCAACAAGACTGCAGGATGTCATTAACATTCCTATAAATTTTTCAAATCTAAAGGTAAAAAACCTCACAGAAGAGATGGCAGGCCTGGATGAAACCATAGCTAAGCTGACCAAGGAGAAGAAAGCCCTCCAAGAGGCCCACCAGCAGACCCTGGATGACCTGCAGGCAGAAGAGGACAAAGTCAACACCCTGACCAAAGCTAAAACCAAACTAGAGCAGCAAGTGGATGATGTAAGTGTGAGAAACACAGTGTTTTTTTCCCTTAAGATGAAATAAAGAACGTAACACATAACCATAAATGATGATCATAAACTTTTAAGTACTGATTTGGGACTAATAACTAAAGTTCAGGCTATTTGGTGTAACTTTTAAAATTCTCCATATATCTTTGAAGGCTGGTAACACAGAGTTCAGTGCTTAAAAACTAAAATAAATAAAATCCACTAAAATTTTAGCTTGAAGGGTCTCTGGAACAAGAAAAGAAACTTCGCATGGACTTAGAAAGAGCCAAGAGAAAACTAGAGGGTGACCTAAAATTGACCCAAGAATCCATAATGGATATAGAAAATGACAAACAACAACTTGATGAGAGAATAAAAAAGTAAGTGTGAGATAATTCAGTTGTAACCTTCTAATTGTCTGTCAATTCAGATGAAATACAGACTTTAACAATCTCTAAAACAGTACTTCATGGCATATGAAAAAAATACAGCTTCCATTTTTTATTTAATGAAAATAGTAGATGCTTGACAAGTAAAACATGCACTACTCACTTCCTCAACACCAGCAGTATAAAGACATTCGATTATATACAGAAAAGAAGACTGGCAGGAGAATTGACTGTGAGCTAATGCAATACTCTTATAATAGGAAAGAGTTTGAAATGAGCAATCTGCAAAGCAAAATTGAAGATGAACAGGCCCTTGGGATGCAGCTGCAGAAGAAGATCAAGGAGTTACAGGTGAGTCATAAATTCCACCTTTTCTAGGCATTAGAGGCATCAAAACTGCCATGAATTTACATTAATGTTGTTATTCCCAGGCCCGCACTGAGGAGCTGGAGGAGGAAATCGAGGCAGAGCGGGCCTCGAGGGCCAAAGCAGAGAAGCAGCGCTCGGACCTCTCCCGGGAACTGGAGGAGATCAGCGAGCGGCTGGAGGAAGCCGGTGGGGCAACTACAGCCCAGATCGAGATGAACAAGAAGCGGGAGGCTGAGTTCCAGAAAATGCGCAGGGACCTGGAGGAGGCTACCCTGCAGCACGAAGCCACGGCAGCCACCCTGAGGAAGAAGCACGCGGACAGTGTGGCTGAACTCGGGGAGCAGATAGACAATCTGCAGAGGGTCAAGCAGAAACTGGAGAAGGAGAAGAGTGAGATGAAGATGGAGATCGATGACCTCGCTAGTAATATGGAGACTATCTCCAAAGCTAAGGTTTTTATTAACTTGTCCCCTTTCATTTTTATTTGCAACAATTCCAAATGATCAAGTTTATATATGACAATCTAATCTAACTGTATGCATTTCGTTACCTCAAATATTAAAATTATTCCCATTAGTTATCACTACATTGTACTGAATTATTTCATTTATATGTACAAATCACTTTAAACTTTACAAAAGAATGCAATTAAAAAACTTATCTAAAAACCATATTCTATGTTATGCAGAATCTAAATGATGTGTTTCCTAATCATTTCCAGTATCGTTTTCGTCATCATTTATTCATTCAGTCAAAATTATGGGCCTCTACATTCAAAGTACCATGCAGGGCACCATGCAGAAAGTAAATAAAACTCAGCCCCTTTCCACACGTACTTACAGATCTTTAAATACCAGACTTACCAATAGAAACAAACCATCTTATTGCTTTGTACTTCCCACCACAGATAAACTTTGAGAAAATGTGCCGCACATTAGAGGACCAGCTTAGTGAGGCGAAAACAAAGGAAGAGGATCAACAACGCTTAATAAATGAATTGTCAGCCCAGAGGGCACGTCTACATACAGAATCAGGTCAGTAAATAAATATGTCAATCCTGTGG
This sequence comes from Antrozous pallidus, assembly GCA_027563665.1. Classification (NCBI taxonomy): domain Eukaryota; kingdom Metazoa; phylum Chordata; class Mammalia; order Chiroptera; family Vespertilionidae; genus Antrozous; species Antrozous pallidus. Next base: position 9,821,795 of record CM050526.1, read on the forward strand.
AGTGGTGAAGAATGAAAGGCCAGCTTCAACCACTACAAATCATATCCACCCACTTGCCATTGACTTGTTATTCTTTCATCTTTTTATTGTGAGGTGGTAAACAATTATTTATTAGCTATAACTAGAAGAAAATTAAGCTGCTTGAGCTGAGAAAACTTTTATTGCCTCAGCATTACTCAAAAACCCCTACATCCGAAGATATCAAAGAAAGCGCACACATTTTTGAAAGACAAAGAAATAAGCTTCTCAATAGCATCAATCCTCGAGTTATTCTTTCCATCATCTCTTTATATAAAAGACTAATATGCAAAGTGTCCCCTCGGGAGTTTGACCATGAGACTGGGAGTTCTATCACTAACTATGACCTGTGTTGACCACCAGGCATGGAACATGGCTAGTGACGAGTGGCAGCAGCTGCAGTGGGGCACTGAGGGAGCAAGGGAAGGAGGAGGTGGGGAGGCAGGAAACCTGATCAGCCCTGATCAGCAACCAGGCCTAGGGACCCTACTCATGCATGAATTTTGTATACCGGGCCTCTAGTATGAAATAAGAGATTTCTGATGTTATTTCATTCTTTAAATTATTCTTCACTTAGACAACGAACTAAATCACTCATGTTTTGTGATTTCACAGGTGAGTTTGCAAGACAGCTAGATGAGAAAGATGCTCTGGTTTCTCAGCTATCTCGAGGCAAACAAGCATTTACACAACAGATTGAGGAATTAAAGAGACAGCTAGAAGAGGAGTGTAAGGTGAGAATTCTCCAAATGATTCTTTCAATCACTTGACCTTTGCAAATGAAACTTTACATAGAGAATATCAATGATCAGACCATAAACTTATACTTTTTGGGTGATTCAGGCCAAGAATGCTCTAGCCCACGCCCTGCAGTCCTCCCGCCACGACTGTGACCTGCTGCGGGAACAGTATGAGGAGGAGCAGGAAGCCAAGGCCGAGCTGCAGAGGGCAATGTCCAAGGCCAACAGCGAGGTCGCCCAGTGGAGGACCAAGTACGAGACAGACGCCATCCAGCGCACCGAGGAGCTGGAGGAGGCCAAGTACGCGTTCTTAGGGTGGGGGGAGGGAATGGAAAGAAACAAAATATTAAAAATAGCAAAGAAAAACTAAAAGAAAGAGAATATTCAGGGCATAGAGATAGGTGAAAGATTTCAGTCTATTTTACTGCAGAGTGAGGGGTTCTACCATATTCTCTCCTTACAGCCCCATGTATGTTCTTTGGAAAATAGGCCAAGACCAGAGCCTTCTCCCCATTCTGGCTGATTACAAAAGCATCTTAATTTCTTTCCACCAAAATGAATTAATAATTATCAGTATACCTTTATGAATTAAGTAGATTTACTTTTTTTGTTAATATAAGGGAAAACAGAGACATTGAGACTATTTGTTGCAGTTATATTGTTATGAATATTATAATTAGCAGGAATCAATTTATCTCTACCTACAGTATTAAAATTTCAGGACAAGACTATCATACTCTTTTATCACTTAACTAACAACCAGTATCAATGAGTTTATTTCACTAATAACACACATTAATTGTGGAATAAAATTCATGGAAATTACACATGGAAAGAAAATAACCATTATATTCCTAAGTGAAGGCAGCTTCCCTAAACATGATTTATATCAGTATTTGTTAGAACTAGATAGAATGAGAGGCTTGGTAAGCATTTGCAGAAGGGATATTCTAGATTAAGAGTGTGGGCTGGTGAAGAGAGCAGTAAGATTGGAGGATATTTAGAGAGTGTAATAATGGAATAATATTCATTTTCTGAGCTATAAAAAGCCAGAAAGTTACTAATTGTGTGACCTTGAATATGTCACTGTGGTCTAGGTTCTTCATTTGTGAAGAGGATCACAGACAAAAATGTAAAAGGATCTTATTCAATATTAACATTCTTTGATGATAGGACTTCTGTTCATGGTTGTCACTTCTCAACCTCTGCCTCACATCCTCCCATTGCTCAAGCAGCTAAAGTACTTAATTTCAATCTCTCTCCCTCTCTCCACCTCCACCACACACACACACACACACACACACACACACACACACACACACACAAATGGCCTCCAAAATATGTCTGAAAACCCCTGAGATGAAGATAATAATTCACTAGGGAAAACAGAATTCTAGCAGAGATAAAATAGATATTGAGAAGATATTTTAGAAAACCTTAATGATTTGTTCACATAGGAACTAAAATCATAGGAAAAATAGGATTTCTTAGTAAGCAACTTTATCAAGTTGACTGCAGTAACTTTTGACGCTGTTAGTCACTCGCGTTGATCTATTTCTCAGGAAGAAGCTGGCCCAGCGTCTGCAGGATGCCGAGGAGCATGTGGAAGCCGTGAACGCCAAGTGTGCCTCCCTTGAGAAGACGAAGCAGCGGCTCCAGAATGAAGTGGAGGACCTCATGCTTGATGTGGAGAGATCTAATGCTGCCTGCGCAGCCCTGGACAAGAAGCAGAGGAACTTTGACAAGGTGGCCCAGCCTGCTTAACCTTTATCAATGCTTACTTAGTCTCCCTCTCTCCTGACATTGGCTGATGATTCACTGCTTTTCAGATCTTATCAGAATGGAAACAGAAGCAGGAGGAAACTCAGGCTGAACTTGAGGCCTCCCAGAAGGAGTCCCGTTCTCTCAGCACTGAGCTGTTCAAGATCAAGAACGCCTACGAGGAATCCCTGGACCATCTTGAAACACTAAAGAGAGAGAATAAGAATTTACAACGTGAGTCTTTATAATCATTCTATTTAAAAAATGGTAGGGAGGTATTTCTTCCCAATTTTTCATTTTTCTCAAGTGAATTTGTTATTTTATTATTAAACTATAGAGGAGATTTCTGACCTGACTGAGCAAATTGCAGAGGGAGGAAAGCATATCCATGAATTGGAGAAAATTAAAAAACAAATAGATCAAGAGAAGAGCGAACTACAGGCTGCCCTAGAGGAAGCAGAGGTACATGTTTCATTTGCTTACCTATACATTATAAATTAGCTGGAAAATTAAGAGCAATGGAAATTAATCATGTTTCAAACTTTTAGGGGCTAACTCATATAATTCAGTAAGAAATACTGAACTGTACTTTGGGAATGCAGAACTAGTAGGTTAAATTAAGATATATGAGAACTTGAGTTTTTAAAATGCCTTCTTGAAGAAATCATAATGTAAACACACACACACACACACACACACACACACACACAAGCTCTTTAAACTTTACATTTAGGTAATCTAAATATTGCTTTTTCAAAAGGCATCTCTTGAACATGAAGAAGGCAAAATCCTTCGCATCCAACTTGAGTTAAATCAGGTGAAATCTGAGATTGACCGGAAAATTGCTGAAAAAGATGAAGAAATTGATCAGCTAAAGAGGAACCATCTCAGAGTGGTGGAGTCCATGCAGAGCACCCTAGATGCTGAGATCAGGAGCAGAAATGATGCCCTGAGGATCAAAAAGAAAATGGAGGGAGACCTCAATGAAATGGAAATTCAGCTGAACCATGCCAACCGCCAGGCTGCGGAGGCCCTGAGGAACTACAGGAACACACAAGGAATACTGAAGGTACAAGCAAACACAGATGATGCCATACAGTCTGGGTCACTGTGTAACTCAAATTTTAATATTGTATGAGGAGTATATGTCATAAACTATCCTAATAATATGATAATCAGTTGAAATTTTTATGTACACAGTTAAAAAATAGCTTAATTCTGAAAGGTCCAAGACAGAGTTCATTTTGTCATCTGAAGAGAAGACAGAGTAGTGAGAAGTGAAGTGACAGAGGAAGTGATGAGAAGTATTAGTTACACATTACACATAAATCACTTCATTTATCTGGACTTCATATGTTCAATGTACATAAAATGATATCATTAGATTCGCTGATATCCAAGAATATTTTCCTAATCCAAAATTTTGTAGCTTACACCATAGTATTTTTCTATGATTTGGAGTTAAAAAAATAATATATCATGTTATTTTGAATACAACTGTTACTCTGTGCTACAAAAAATGTCATTAAAGGGACTTGCAGAATTTTCCTATCTAATCATACTCTAAGTTACTAATATCAATGTGTGTACATGACCCTAAATTGGTATTTGTTTTAACTGAAGCATGAGCAAGAGTCATTTTCTCTTTCTGTGTAGGACACCCAGCTACATTTGGATGATGCCATCAGAAGCCAAGACGACCTTAAAGAACAACTGGCCATGGTTGAGCGTAGAGCTAACCTGATGCAGGCTGAGATTGAAGAGCTAAGGGCATCCTTAGAACAGACTGAGAGGAGCAGGAGGGTGGCAGAGCAAGAGCTTGTGGATGCTAATGAGCGTGTACAACTTTTGCACACCCAGGTGAGATTCACGACAATGGATGAATAAATGCACTCCCTGAAGCTGAAGACAATTTTAGAGAATAAGCTTGTTTATAAAGTCAGGAGTAATCTTGGCAAGATTTTGGAATTCTGAAAATATAGATCAATAAATACATTCTGGGGCCTAGCTGGTTCACAAATATATTTATGGGCTGGCATAATCATATCAATGGGGAATATTTTGAGTTCTAAAACATTAATAAAAGGATACAGAAAACCCCCTATTAATAACCATATATACAACATTGATGGCCATATTGTCTCTTGCAACTCTAAATAACAAAAAGATAAGCAAATAATAAGAGACAAAATTAGCCCATCTAATATTTATGTATCATATGTGCACATAAAGTTTACTTTATGGGATATAAAAAAGCTCTTAAGTTCAAACTCATGAACATAATCATTACTGCTATTCAGCATTTATATGGATTTGTTCCACAAATAGTGGTTTCTCCTCACAATAGCAAATTAGCAGCCATTGTAGTATGCATTTATTGCCACAGAAAGATGTTCACAATATAATAACACAAGCAATTTAAAAGTAATATATAAACATGATCATCTTATTGAAAACATCCAGAAGGATAAACAAGTGTGATAAATGGAGAGTATTCTTTATCTTTTTTTTTTGCTAATTTGTATGTTCTATTATTTTTACATATATTATTATAGTGGGGCTCAGTGATTGAACATTGACCAAAGAACCAAGAGGTCACAGTTCGATTTCTAGTCAGGGCACATGCCCAGGTTATAGGCTCAGGCCCCAGTGGGGGTCTTGCAGGAGGTAGCTGGTCAATGATTCTCTCTCATCATTGATGTTTCTATCTCCCTCTCCCTTCCTCTCTGAAATTAATAAAAAAATATTTTTAAAAATTAAATTTTAATAGTCCTGGCTAGGCAGCTCAGTTGATTAGAGTGTTGTCCTGATACGCCAACGTTGGGGATTTGATCCCTAGTCAGAACACATATATTACCAATGAATGCATGAATAAGTGGAACAACAAATTGATGTCTCTCTCTCAAATCAATAAATTTTTTTAAATATATTTTATTGATTTTTTACATAGCAGAAGGGAGAGGGATAGAAAGTCAGAAACATCGATGAGAGAGAGACATCCATCAGCTGCCTCCTGCACGCCCCCCACTGGGGATGTGCCTGCAGCCACGGTACATGCCCTTGCCGGAATCGAACCCGGGACCCTTCAGTCCCCAGTCCGACGCTCCATCCACTGAGCCAAACCGGTCTCGGCAAATCAATAAATTTTTTAAAAATTAAATTTTGCCTGGAAGAATTCAAGAGAATTTTTAATAACAGAATAATGAGTAGAAAGAACAGAAGGCATAAACCTACAATCAACTTTTGATTTAGTTTTTATTCCGAACACTTCATTGGCCAAAAATTTATGCCTATATGCACTAATAAAATTGATAGTGTAAATACTTACAATTACATATGCTTTCCTCCTTTCTTATTAATTTAAAACAGAACACCAGCCTGATCAGCACCAAGAAGAAGCTGGAAACAGACATTTCCCAAATCCAGGGAGAGATGGAGGATATTGTCCAGGAAGCTCGCAACGCAGAAGAGAAGGCCAAAAAGGCCATCACCGATGTGAGTAAGATGAATGTTTGTTTTACTGATACACATGTGCTAGGTTTCCTTACTTTCTTAATTTTACTAACCAGGCAGCCATGATGGCCGAGGAGCTGAAAAAGGAGCAGGACACCAGCACCCACCTGGAGCGGATGAAGAAGAACCTGGAGCAGACGGTGAAGGACCTGCAGCACCGTCTGGATGAGGCTGAGCAGCTGGCCCTGAAGGGCGGGAAGAAGCAGATCCAGAAGCTGGAGGCCAGAGTGGGTTTCCACCATTTCCTTTCCAGCCTGTTCACACAGCTAGTTACAGCCAATTGTTGAACGCCTTTGTTCTCTTCCAGGTGAGGGAGCTTGAAAACGAGGTTGATAATGAACAGAAGCGCAATGTGGAGACAGTCAAAAGTCTTCGAAAACATGAGAGAAGAGTGAAGGAACTCACTTACCAGGTGACCAACCTTTCCATATTTTCTAAATTTTATTTTCAAGAAAATAAAAATCACATGATCTCACTCATTTATGGAATATAATGAACAACATAAACTGATGAACAAAAATAGATTCAGAGTCAGAGAAACATCGATCAGACCTGTCAACCCTCAGAGGGAAAGTAGGGGAGGGGGAGGGTAAGGGGAAAGATCAACCTAAGGACTTGTATGCATGCATATAAGCTTAACCAATGCACACAGACACTAGAGGGGTGAGGGCATGAGGAAGGGGCTGGAGGGTAATGAGGGAAAATAAGGACACATATATAACACCGTGCTCAATAAAGAAATTTAAAAGAAAAATTGAGTTCTTTTCAAATAATGACACTATCTATTACATTTCAGACTGAGGAGGACCGCAAGAACGTTCTCAGGCTACAGGACTTGGTGGACAAATTACAAACCAAAGTTAAAGCTTATAAGAGACAAGCTGAAGAGGCTGTGAGTACCTTCACAGTGAGAGAGAAAGGTTCAGGAGCAAATCCAGGTTCTGTGGAACCTGAATTTTACAGAATTTACAAGGCATTTCTTTAAGACAAAGAACATAAAATTGGAAATACAAAATTAGGTTTGAAAATGAGAATTTATTTAGAATGATAAACTTATCATAAATTACTGGCGCCTCTGAGATTCAGGGTCATTTCTTTTAAGACCTCTTTAACAATTTCCTAGACATGTTCACACTGAATTGCTTCTTGGTTACAATCCAATTCCTTTCCTGACTATACCACTCCACAATGCCCATCTGGAAGTCCTATATCCCCAGCACTCACAGGGACCATGCAAATGAGAGCTCTGAAGTTTAAGACTTATTTAACTTCATGATAAATCCTGCTCAGGACATTTCTTTTTCATTTGGGTGCAGTTATCTTTCTTATCCTGTTAATTCAGAAACCTTCCTTAAAGCTTTCTGCACCCAATGCTACCACTGTAGCCATTGTAAAAGTTTGTTTCAAAGAAACAAGATCGATTCAGATTTCCACTATGTTGATCTTCCTGTGGTCACTTAAGTTTTCCAGGAAGAGTTAAGTACGAAAGATGGAAAAGGGAGATTGCAAGCCCATGCATTCACTGAGGCGAGTATGTGGGATCCTGTGGCCCAATAGCAGAATCTTTTGCTTTGTCATTCATGAAGCAAATTCTGTAGCTGCTTCTAGTAATAAATAAGAATCAGAAATGTCAAACGTTCTTGTACTCTCTAATGCACTCTTCCCCCCTCAGGAGGAACAATCCAACGCTAATCTTGCTAAATTCCGCAAACTCCAGCACGAGCTGGAGGAGGCCGAGGAGCGGGCCGACATTGCGGAGTCCCAGGTCAACAAGCTGCGGGTGAAGAGCCGCGAGGTTCAAACAAAAGTTATAAGTGAAGAGTAATTCATTCTAATGCAGAAAGGTGACCAAAGAAATTCACAAAATGTGAAGTTCTTCGTCACTGTCACACATTGCTGTAATATCAGAGAAATAAAATCTGCAGAGAATTTGCAATCTAAAAATACCTGTGTCTCTTAATTACAAATTTATAGTGCTACTAGAACTAATTCATTTATTCAACATTTGCTAAGCTCCTACTGGGGGCAATCAGAGATGGTGACAAAAATGAAGTGGGCAATGAATTAACTTTAATAGAAGGCAAATGAATACTCTGAGAGATGTGAAGTGTTTAATGTACCCTCAATTCCATGCAACCAATTTTAATATGTACCAAGTACGTGTGAGTACAGAAATGAGCAGCCAGGATATGACATCATCCTTTCCTTTGAGGAGCTCAAGTCAGCGGGAGAGATTGCAATTCAAACAGATTGTACTACAATGTATTTACTCTGATTAAAGTATAAAAACAGTGTGGCAATAAAATAGAGTGAACTGCTAACCTGGGAAATCCAGAAAAAACTGTGAGCTAGCTCCTAAAAGGTGAGCAGATAAGTTATTGGGTGAAAAAGAGATGGATGTGGGCATTTGAAACAGAGAAAATGAGCATGAGATTTCAGAGAAGTTTAAACAGACTCCGTGAGCAAATGGCATGATGAGGCCAGAGATGGAAGCTAAAACCTATCAATGAAGTTCATACCTCATTGCCTCATATGCAGTGCTCGGGAGTTAGGATGGAGTAGGCCAGGAAAGACCAGAGCTCTAAAAGACTTCAGGGAGGCTGGAAAATGGACAAGTTAGAGATGAACATGATAGAAATGAACAAGAATGCAGAGTGAAAGCAGGGTTCTAGAACTAATCTATCCTATCTAATAAAAGAGTAATATGCAAATAGACCATTCCTCCGATACACCCACAAGCCGCGCCCACAAGCCACACCAACCAGCCATCAGGAGCAAATAAACCCCAACCAAGATGGCTGCCGCCACTGAGAGCAGGAAGGAGGCTTGGGTTTCCCTGGAAACGGAGAAAGCCAAACTTTCCGCCTGCCCTTGCCGGCCAAGGCTTCCACTCAATGCTACAAAGTTTCAATTATAGAAGATACATAATCCCAACAGAAATGGTGGCAGCCACAGAGCTAGAGAGAGCAGAGGCTAGGGTTGCCCCAGAGATGGAGGAAGCCAAGCTTCTGCAGCCCTAGCACCTAGGCCTCCACTCTAGGCTACAAAAATTCAATTATAGAATTTAAATAAACCCAAACAGAAATGGCTGTTGCCATGGAGTGAGGAGAAGGCTTGGCTCTGCTCCTGGCTACAAAATTTCAATTGTAGAATATAAATTAATACCAGGGCCTCTGCTTGGGTCACTGGGGGGCGTGGACAGCCTGAAAACCAACACAGGCACCTCTCCCAGGCCACCCCATACCCCAAGGAAACCCCGTCCCTGATCCGGGAGACCCTTCAAGGCAAACCAGATGGTCCCCACCCATTTACCAGCCTCTATCCTATCTAAATAAAAGAGTAATAAGCAGATTGACCATCACTCCAACACACAAGAGTGCTGCCCCCATGTGGTCAAAGGTCCTGCGCTCATGTGGACACAAGATGGCCAGCAGGGGAGGGCTGTTGGAAGAAACCAGGCCTGCGAGGGAGGGCAATTGTGGGCAATCATGCCAGCAGGAGAGGGCAGTTGAAAGGGACCAGGCCTATAAGGGAGGGCAGTTGGGAGTGATCAAGCCTGCAGGGGAGGGCAGTTAGGGGTGACCAAGCTGGCAGAGGAGGGAAGTTGGAGGCAAACAGGCTGGCAGGGGAGCAGTTAGACATAAATTAGGCTGGCAGAGTAGTGGTTAGGGGGTAACCAGGCTGGCTGGCAGGCAGAAGTGGTTAGGGGCAATCAGGGAGGCAGGCAGGCAAGCAGTTTGAAGCCAGTAGTCCTGCATTGTGAGAAGGATGTACGACTGCCTCTTTAGGCCCGATATGGGATCAGGCCTAAACAGGCAGTCAGACATCCCTCGAGGGGTTCCAGATTGAAGAGGGGGCAGGAGGACACCCTCCATCCCCCATTCATGAAATTTTATGCACCGGGCCTGTAGTACATATATAAAAGCCAAGTGACCAAAATGATGGAATGACCAGACACCAATATGCACACTGTGGCAGCCAAACAGCCCAATTTGGGCCCCGATTGGCACCTCCAACCTCCCGCATCTCGCCCGCCCCCGCTGGCCCAGCCCCAATGGCCCATGGGGCAACCAGTGAGATCCCACCCATGCACGAATTTGTGTACCAGGCCTCTACTACCAGTATAAAGAAAGGATGGGAGAGCACAAAAAAAGCTACACAGTGTCACAACATTCAAACCTCCCAGTGGTTATGATTTTACTTCCTTTGCGGGAAATTGTTTTCCTCTGACCTCAAAAAAAAAAATGGGCAAATTATTAGATAATTATTAGGGGAACTTCTTAGGTAATTATTCCTATTAACCTTCTAATTTCTATATACAATTTTACTTACCAAGGAACCTGATTTTTCTCAATACCATTCATATTTTAAGGTGGAACCAGAAACAGAAATTATTTCTTAACAGCAAAAAAAATGTTGACTGTATTTTATCATAGCCATTGTCAAAGTGTTTTTATTCTTTGATACCTTTTGAAAGATTATAATTTGGCTTCATTGTGTAGATATTTAAAAAATAAGACAGTAGAATACCAATTTATTCTTTTACAGTGATGACTATTCATTTCTAATAAGGAGGCTGCTTGAGGGAATCTCCTTCCCCAATGTGGGAATCCTAATTAGTAATAAGAAGCCTGCTTCATGAGAAGAGTATTTAAATGGGATAAAAATAATTATAAGAAATATTTCACCGAGGCCATGATGAAAACTAATGGAATATCTTACCTAGAGTAGGCATTTTATTAACAGATTTTAATTAAACTGTGTAGAGCTAAGCTATTGACCTCAAAAGCATCGGGCATTTGCTTTATTATCCTGTCTCTTAACTATTTAAATAATTGTTTATGTAGACAGAGTAGATTTAATTATATATGGGTCAGTTATTCTGGAATTCTGATTAAAACAGAAAGGACTCAGAGCCACAGCTATTTTGATTAATATTCTTCCTCACAGATTAAGTGATTTGTAGACTTATTCCCTTATCCTATCTAATAAGAGAGTAATATGCTAACTGACCATACTTTCACTACACCCACAGCCAATCAGGAGTGATATGCAAATTAACCCAGCAAAGATGGTGGGTATATTTGCATATGCAAGTGGGGAGTGGGGGCCGCGCCCTATGCCTCCAAGAGGATCCAAGTGGACATGAGCTGGTGGTGGGTTGGCAGCGCCCTAAGCTTCCAGCAGGATCCAAGCTATCTATCACCCCGGGAAGAGGCCAGGTCAAGCAGAGACCCGCCATGGTCATCATAGAGCTGGGCAACAGGACAGACAGAGCCGAGACCAGCGATGGCAATCACAGGGGAACTGGAGAGGCAGAGCCCAGACCTGTGATCATGATCATGGGGAACTGGACAGACAGAGCCCAGACCCGTGATTGCATTCACAATCATGGGGAACTGGACAGGCAGAGCCAAGACCCTCCATCCCGATCATTGGGCAAACAGGACAAGGCAGAACTGAGACCCACGATTGGGACCACAGGAGAACTGGACAGGCAGAGCTGAGACTGCCATCGTGATCAGGGAGCCAACTGGACAGGCAGAGCCCAGACCGTGATCACTGGCAAATAGGAGAGGCAGGCCCGCAATTCCGGGTGAACAAGCCGCTTTGCTGAACAACCTGTGATAGGGGCCTCTTTGGGTGTGTGTTATGGAGTCCAGGGCCTCTACCTTGCAGCCATGGGAAGTCTCCCTCGCCCCAGAGTTAGAAGCACCAACTCAGGACTGGTCCTGACTGCGGGGTGAGTTCCTGCAGGCTGGGGTTTGATCCCCACGCATTAGCAGGAGGAAACCAGTGCCTTTGTCACTGCTGTGTGTCTGGGTTTTAATTGAACAAATGCCCTGCAGTCCCGGTGTTCAGCTTAGCAAAATCTTTTACGAGGAGAACTCTGTCTGGGTTTCCTCAAATTCCCTCAACCCCTCCTCACCCCTCTGTAAAGGCACAGATCGAGGCGCTTAAATAAAAATCAGAGGTCTCCAGCAACAGTGGGCCTCTCTCATCATAAGTCATTTGGAGTGGATGGCATTTGAGTATTTATCTAAGCACTATAACAGAGAATCACAAGCTCAAGTCATGATCTCTGCCCTTAAAATCTTATTAGAGCGAGTGGATGATAAAAGCACAGTAAAAACATCAGAATTTAAGGCAACAACACAAAGAGGAAGAGAGGCATTTGCTAGCATCATTTCCCAATAATTAGTACAAAGAGTATTTTCTTTTCTTTTTTTTAAAAATATATATTTTATTGATTTTTTCACAGAGAGGAAGGGAGAGGGATAGAAAGTCAGAAACATCGATGAGAGAGAAACATCGATCAGCTGCCTCCTGAACACCCCCTATTGGGGATGTGCCCACAGCCCAGGTACATGCCCTTGACCGGAATCAAACCTGGGACCTTGCAGTCCGCAGGCCAACGCTCTATCCACTGAGCCATGCTGGCTTTGGCCAAAGAGTATTTTCTATGAATTAAATAAAATAATACGTGTGGAAGTAGCTGCTTCATGAGTATGGCATTCCTTCCCATTTAAAGGAAGCTGAGTTCCACGTGAACTGTGTGCTATGCTATGATATCTGAGGCACAGGACAAGGGAGGCCCTAAGTGTACTATGCTTTGATATTTGAGTCATTCTTTATTGTTCAATTTAAGTTATTTCTGTACGCCTCGGTTTTGTAATAGTTAAATTTCTAGAATAATACATCTCGCTATAAAATATTACTAGAAGATCAAATGATCAGGTGACACTTATTGTTATTTTCTATAAATGAACACAATCTCTGGTATGCTAAAGTGATAGGTCTTACAGAAATATTTAGATAGGGAGACCTAAAGGCTGGATTAACAAGTGAGGCTTATTATCACAACCCAAATTTACTGGTTAAAAAAAATCAGCGAGCCAACTAGAAACTGAACCAAATATAAGGCCTTGAAGAGCACATGTGAACTGGATAAGCTTTGCTATTACAAGAGCAAGAAGAAAAAATTCAGATGCAAGAATGGAAACCCCATTGTATTTACTCTAAGTAGCTATTAAAGAAAAATAATGGTATACTATGACAATACTTAATACAGATTGTAAATACATTTGTTCAAAGAGGATTTCCTAGAGTAGGTGATATTTCAGTTATTTAATTTTTAAATGTGAAGAGGTTAGCTAGATAAGAAAAAAGTCTAGGGGTCCCAAATTGCAAAAAATACAGGGAGGGCTGAGTGAAAACCCCCACCTCCATGCACGAATTTCATGCACTGGGCCTCTAGTCCTATATATTAAAAGAGTAATATGCAAATTGAGTGTGCCACCAATGAAGCCACACCCACAAGTCAATCAGGAGCAAATAAACCCAAACCAACATGGTTGTGGCCACTGAGAGCAGGAGGGAGACTTGGGTTTCCCTGGCAATGGAGGAAGCCAAGCTTTCCACCTGCCCTTGCTAGCCTAGGCCTCCACTCTAGGCTACAAAGTTTCAATTATAGAATTTAAATAAACTCAAACAGAAATGGCTGTCGTTAGGGAGCGAACAGAAGGCTTGACTCCTCTCCAGGCTACAAAGTGTCAACTGTAGAACATAAGTTAATCCCAGATCCCAGGGCTTCCACTTGGGTCGCTGTGGGGTGTGGCTGGCCTGAAAGCCACCACAGGCTTCTCACCTAGGCCACACCACACCCAAAGGAACCCCCACCCTGATCTGGGACACAATTCAGGGCAAACTGGCTGGCCCCCACCCATGCACCAGGCCTCTATCCTATCTAATAAAAGAGTAAATAAGCAGATTGACCATCACTCCAACACACAAGAGGGCTTCCCTCATGTGGTCAAAGATTCTGCCCCTATGAGGACACAAGATGGTCACCACAAGATGGTCAGCAGGGGAGGGCCATTGGGAGGTTCCAGGCCTGCAAGAGAGGGAAGTTGTGGATGATCAAGCCTGCAGGGGAGGGCAGTTAGAGGCGACCAGGCCGGCAGAGGAGGGAAGTTGGGGGCAAACAGGATGGCAGAGGAGCAGTTAGACATCAATTAGGTTGGCAGGGTAGTGGTTAGGGGTTGATCAGGCTGGCAGGCAGAAGCAGTTAGGGACAATTAGGGAGGCAGGCAGGTGAGCAGTTTGGAGCCAGCAGTCCTAGTTTGTGAGAGGGATGTTCAACTGCCTGTATAGTCTTGATCCTACCGGGATCTGGACTAAATGAGCCGTCAGATATCCCTCAAGGGGTCCCAGATTGGAGAGGTTGCAGGCTGGGCTGAGAGACATCCCATGCTCCCTGTGCACAAATTTCGTGCACCAGGCCTCTCGTCTTATCTAATAAAAAAGTAATATGCAAATTGACTGTACCTCCAATACACCCACAAGTCATGCCCAGCAGCCTTGTCCTCCAACCAATCAGGAACAAATAAACCCCAACCAAGATGGCTGTGGTCACTGAGAGCAGGAAGGAGGCTTGGGTTTCTCTGGCAATGGAGGAAGCCAAGACCTCCGCCCACCTTTGCTGGCCTAGGCCTCCACTCAATGCTACAAAGTTTCAATTATAGAAGATACATAAATCCAACAGAAATGGCAGCAGCCATAGAGCTGGAGAGAAAGGGGGCTAAGGTTGCCCAGGAAGCCAAGGTTCTGTAGCCCTAGCGCGTAGGCCTCCACTCTAGGCTACTGAGTTTTAATTATATAATTTAAATAAACCCAAACAGAAATGGCTGTTGCCAGGAGCGAGGAGAAGCCTTGGCTCCACTCCAGGCTACAAAGTTTCAATTGTGGAACATAAATTAATCCCAGATCCCAAGGCCTCCACTTGGGTTGCTGGGGGGCATGGCCAGCCTCCAAACCACCACAGGCCTCTCACCAGACTGCCCCACACCCCAAGGAACCTCCACCTGATTTGGGACACCCTTCAGGGCAAACCAGCTGGCTCTCACCCATGCACCAGGCTTCTATCCTATCTAATAAAAGAGTAATAAGCAGATTGACCATCACTCCAACATATAAGAGGGCTTCTCCCATGTGGTCAATGATCCTGTCCCCATGTGGACACAAGATGGCCAGTCGGAGAGCTTCTAGGCCTGCAAAAGAGGGCAGTTGTGGGCGATCAAGCTTGCAGGGGAAGGCAGTTAGGGGTGACCAAGCCAGCAGAGGAGGGAAGTTGGGGTCAAACAGGCTGGCAGGGGTGTAGTTAGATATCAATTAGGCTGGCAGGGATGTGGTTAGGGTGTGATCAGGCTGGCAGGCAGAAATGGTTAGGGGCAATCAGGGAGGCAGGCAGGAGAGCAGTTTGGAGCCAGCAGTCCAGGATTGTGAGAAGGATGTATGACAGCCTGTTTAAGCCCTATCCTACTGGTATTGGGCCTTAACAGACAGTCAGACATCCCTCAAGGAGTCCCTGATTGGAGAGGGTGCGGGCTGGGCTGAGGGACATCCTCCCACCACCCATGCACAAATTTCATGCACCGGGTCTCTAGGTATATATATATAAAAGCCTAAGTGACTGGCCAACAGGCTAACTAGCTGACTGTCCAGTAACTATGACATGCAATGACCACCAGGGAGCAGATGCTAAATGCACAGGCATGGAAACACGGAACATACTGATGAATCTCAGAGGGAAAAAAGTGAGGGGGGAGGGAAGCGATTAATCAAAGATATTATATGCAGACTAGAGTCCTGGTGCATGAATTTGTGCATCCATGGAGCCCCTAGACCTGGCCTATGCCCTCTCACAATCTAGGACTCTTGGATGCCATCCAGGATGTCAGAGAGCAGGTTTTGGTCTGATCTCATCAGGCCAGGCTGAAGGACCCCACCAGTGCATGAATTCGTGCACCAAGCCTGTAGTAATAGAGAATTTGGAAATAAATCCACCTTATATACAGACAAATAAATTTTTACTAAGTTTCCATTGCAATTCCAACATGGAAAGAAAATTCTTTGTAATAAATGATACTGGTCCAATTAGATATTCGTATGGGGAAAATAACTCATACCATATAGAATAATTAATTCAATAGAAATAACAAACCTAAATATAAATACTAAACTTATAAATCTTCTGAAAGAAAACATAGAAGCATATCTTTGTGATCCTGGGCAAATATTCTTAAACAGAACACAACAGGCACAAATACAAAAGAAAATAATGAACTTGCACTATTCAAAATTAAAACTTCTACTAATTAAACTGCTGTTAATAACATAAAAAGTGCCCAAGCTGTTTTGGCTCAATGGATAGTGTCAGCCTGCAGACTGAAGGGGTCCTGGGTTCAATTTAGGTCAAGTGCATGCACCTCAGTTGGTTGCAGACTCAATCCACAACCCTGACTAGAGATTTCTCCCCCTTTCCTCCCAAGCCCTCTAAAAATATCCTTGGATGAGGATTAACAAAATAAAAAGAACATAAAAAGGCAAACCATAGGCTGGAAAAAAATATACTCAAAGCATATATGCAACAAATGTCTTTATTATATATGAAAAACACATACAAAACATTAAGAAAAAGAAAATAATCAGTATAAAGTAACAAAACACTTTACAGACACTTTCACAAAGAGGATATGTGAAGGTCCAATAACCAGATTAAAAGATGCTCAATATCACTGGTATAGAGGATACAGACTGAAACCAGGAGTAGATTCCAGTATATATTTGTAAAAATGGCTAAAATCATAAAGACTGACAATTACAAATGTTGGCAAGAATGCTGGGCAATGACATTTCTCATATGTTGCAATTCTTACTTTTAAATAGTTTGACCATCCTATCTAATAAAAGGCTAATATGCAAATGACCGAATACTGGAATGACCAGTCACTATGATGCACACTGACTACAATGGGGCAGACACTCAATGCCGGAGCTGCCCCCTGGTGGTCAATGTGCTCCCACAGGAGGAGCATCGCTCAGCCAGAAGCCAGGCTCGCAGCTGGTGAGCACAGCAACAGTAGTGGGAGGTTCTCCCGCAACCATGGTAGTGCTAAGGATGTGTGACTGATGGCTTAGTGGGCCTAAGCCATCAGTTGAACATCCCCCCAAGGCTCCCAGAGTGTGAGAGGGCGCAGGCCAGTCTGAGGGGCTCCCACCCTCCCACCAAGTGCATGAATTTCATGCACTGGGCCTCTAGTTTCTTATAAATTAAAAGCACAACTATACACTTTTTGATATAGCAATTTTACTCTTTTGGTATTTACCTTTAATAGAAGGCAAATTAATATGTTTTTTTGGTTTCAGGTAACAACTTAATTTAATATGTCCACAAAATGAAGAATATCCATCAACAAAAGAATAGATGAAGACAATATGATATAACCACCTCACAATGGAATACTATTCACCAACAATAAGAAGAAATGAACTAGATGCAATAGCATAGGTGAATCTAAATAACATTCTTCTTTGGCATCTTATGAAAGGCAAGTTGTTTCCTTTGGCTGAGGATGAGATAATTGCAGAGTTTCATATTAGAAAAAGTAAGGATGCCTTAAGTGGCCTTTATTCCTCTGATTTTCCTCACTGGAGAGATACAACAGAGAACTTGTAGGGCAGAGGGAATCTTAAGAATTGTAAGCTAATTTTTGGCAAGGGTTCACAGAGCAAAAGGATTATTAGAAACAGTAACTTAATGCTGTCCCTGGGCTTAATTGTAAGCAGACACTAGTAAGAAGAGCATGGACAAGGGATATACGCCAGACCTTGGAAAAGCTTTACTCTAAGTTAAAAGAAATGAGTTGTCATTCAAGAATTGTGTAAAAAATATCTGCACATTAGAAAAGGGTTGGAATATACCAATACGTGTTAGCAAAATATATCTGAGTTTAGTTTTCTTATATATAGTGTCCACTAAAACTCTGTACTTCATTGTTTACTGTTATTTTAAATAAGGCTTTTCATTTACAAGGTTCTACCTTAAAGAAAACAAATGGAAAATGTATTATGTTGATTCAAGCCTCAAAGTTTCAGGTTTCAACCACTGACCCCTATAATCAGATCACCACCACTTAACAGGTGGCCACTTAATACAGGCAAAGTAACTGAATGGACATTTAAGTTGTTTCCAAAGTTCTGCTATTAGCAGAAGGGCTAAATGCACAGTCTTGGCATACCTTCTTATTCTTCTGTGCTTCTGTGCGAATGACAGTAGAATGAAAATTACTGAAATTTTAAATTTCAAAAGATGCAATACATTGACCTGGAATTTATACACTTATCCATAGCATATGAAAGCATCCACTCTCCCATACCACAGTTTGCTACTATCAATTTTTTTTGTCAACCTGATGTGTTAAATATACTAGCTGTTATTTGAACTTGACCTCCTAAAAATCATGTTTTCAAATTTATTGCCCATTTATATTGCCTCTTCCACCAATTGTCTTTTGTATATTTTTTCTATTTATATGTATCTCTCTTTCTTCTTGATTTAAGAATTTGCTTTTTCTTAATGCTTAAGACTTTAATTCATCTAGAACTTTTACAAATGGTGTCAGGCAAGAATTTAATATTTTTTCAAATGTCTCAACCTTCCTTTCCCCCTAGTGATTTGAAACCTTTTTAATACACTAAACTGCCCTCCCTGCAAGAACCCATTTTGATTTGTCTTTGTCAACTCTAATTTTACACTGTTTTAATTACCATATTTCTAAAATATGCTTGATGCCAAGTAGGGTTGCTTGTTATTTCAACGTCTGGTAAAAGTTCATTACTCCCTGAAACTTGTGTTCTTTTACTATAAATTCTGATGTCACAATTCTCCATCAAGTTGTGTTTCTAAGCTATTACTTCTAAGTCTGTTCCCTTTCCATGAAAAATTAACCCAAACCTCAAAAAATTCAGTTTATTTTTAGCTATTATGGTGTAAATAAATTTAAATGATTGTTGAATTTCTAAAATTATTTCTATTTCACTAGCAGCAAGCCCAGTCAGGTCTACAACATAACTACCTCTTGATTTCATGCTCCTCTTTCCTTTTCCAAGAGCTGTTGGCATAGTTCGGGTCCTCAACTCTTTCTTAAAATAGTACAACAACTGCTTAAGTGGGTTCTTTATCTCTGTCTCACTCCTCCAATTCATCTTCCACGCTGCTACCACAGTTGTATTTAAAACACAGATCTTATGATATCAGTTCCTTGTTTAAAAGACTCCAGTGATATACCATGACTCACCGTGACAAAGGCCTACTTATTACATGATTTTAAATAGAGTGGTAATAGCCAATATTTAACAAATACTTTCTACATTGTCAGATAGCTGTACTAGATGCTTTATATATATTTCACATTGAATACTCACATTAATCCTGTGAGGTGGTGAAAAATTATTACTTTCTTTGAATAAAAGAACAAACTGAGGCTTACAGAGGTTAGGTGACTTACCTAAAATCATACAAAACAACACCTGGCTAGTCACATTGATATTTAAAACATGGTGCACACTATAAAAACAATTCCAGATAGATTGCTGCTTCTCAAATACACCTACCAAAAGAGGATCTCATAAAGAATACACATATACATACATATACATATACATATACATACACACACACACACACACACACATTTATATGCATACTAGTGGCCCGGTGCACAAAATTTGTGCACTGGAGTGGTGGGGGTAGAGGGATGTCTGTCCCTTAGCCTGGCCTGCATCCTCTCTAATCTGGGGCCCCTGTGGGATTGGGCCTAACCTGGCAGTCGGACAAACCCCTCGCAATCCGGGACTACTGGCTCCTAACTGCCCACCTACCTGTCTGCTTGATTTCCCCTAACAACTCTGCCTGCTGCCTGCTTGCCCCCCTCTGCACCCCCCTGCCAACCTGATCACCCCCAACTGCCCTCCCCTCTTGGCCTGATCACCCGTAACTACCTCTGCCTCGGTCCCACCACCATGGCTTTGTCTGGAAGGATTTCTGGAATGTCTCATGGTCTAATTAGCATATTACCCTTTTATTAATATAGATAGGATATGACATACTGCCATAACTATAACATATCTACCAATATTACCTATGAGAATACGTATTGCATGAGATAGGAAGGCATCTAATACATTATATTGTATATGTTGTAAGTAATAGGAAATACAGTATTTATAGCAATAATATACACCCTGTGACTTCCCTTCCTGATCTGGAAATGGTTCCCAGGTCTTTTAACATTTCCTGGCCCCTAATGTATTTTTTTTCTTTGCCATTCAGTGTAACTTTATTTACTATTTATTGCATATAATTTGAGGTCTCTAATTTCCAACCACCAAAGATTCAAAGGACTATTTTTCCATGAATTTTAACATTAACATTAGTGAATTCGTGTATTCATGTGTTTTTACTGTAAACATCTGAATTATTCACATTGTCATAGATCCTGAACTTATAAGCGTGGACCATGCACAGGCTGGCAGCAAGCCAGGAAGCCACTCTGCAAGCAAACTGACACTCTGTATAAGGAGAAAAGTCATAGCATAACATTTAATGTCCGACTTAAATTCATATACTACTGGGGACTCAACTGCTTGGTTGGTGATGGGGTTGATTATTGGGAGGGTTATTCCTGAAACAATTAAGGAAAGGGGGCTCAATCTTTCTTCTTGGTTGGTTGCTCTTCCCCAGCACCTTCATCTCTTTGGGCAGCTTCTCCTTCACCTTCACCTCAGCTTCTTGGGCCCCATGGAGCGAGGGAACAGTGGAGCTGCAGAATGGCTGCCCGGGGCCACCACTGGTCCCGGGCGGCCCTGTCCCTCACATCCCTGTCCCTCCGCACGTGGGAATGGAGTGGCACAGGGGGCGAAGCGCAGGAGGCACGCTGAGGGCTGTTTCCAGGAGCTAGGAAGCCAGCGTTGCCGTGGGGCCCCCAGAGAGAGGGAGGGAAGGCGAGACTGAGGGAGGGACCCCCTGCCTGGGAGCCAGAGACTGTGGGTGGGAGGGCTTCCAGGTGCTCAGGGTCCGGCCAAGGCATGGCTGTTGCTTTGTTTCTGGCAGACTCAGAAGTTAGAAACAGCTAAACTGTGACAACATCTTTCCCTGCAGAGCAGAATGCTCCACAGTCCTCCTCAGGACAGCTCGAGCATCCTCTGTCGTTGTCCCTCCTCTCTTGAGGCCCCCTCTGTGCCAGGCTGTGTGCCAGGGTGTCAGGCTCCACCAGGGCACTTCACCTTTTTTTCTGAGCTGTTGGTGGCCCGTGCTCAGCACTGTGGCTGCCCCACATGAACTTTCTAAAATGCAGATCTTACCCTGCCAGTCCTAACACCTTCCGTTCCATTGCCTGCAGGTGAGATAATGTACCTCCCTCAGCCCCAACTTGGAGTCCCCTGGGAGTTGGTGTTCTTTACCTCTTACCTCCACTCAGCCATCACCAGACAAGCATGCTGGTCCCATCCCTGGGCCTTCTTCCCAGCTCATTACCCAAGGTGCCCCGGGCGCTCACTTGCATGTCCCACATGACAGGTAAATCCCGAAGCTCAGCTGCAGCCTAACTATCAGAGCAACCAACATTTGAGCCTCATGAGGGGATCCCATGGCATCAAATTCCCCTAACCGTCCTGAGGTCACCGTGAAAGGACGAGACTCAGTCACCGTAACTGAAAAGGAGAGATCTCGCTGGCCCTTAAATATTGTGTGAGTGGAGCTTGTAGCATGCTCACTTTGGCAGCACATATATTAAAACTGGAACAATACAGAGAGGATTAGCATGTGCAAGGATGACACACAAATTCATGAAGTGCATCCATTCGTCCACTGGCCATGCCCCCCACTCCTGATTGGCTGGTAGCATAGCAAAGATACAGTCACACTTGCATGTTTCTCTTTTATTATATAGGATACACACACACACACACACACACACACACACACATACACTAGAAGCCCGGTACACAAAATTTATGCACAGAAAGAGGTCTCTAACACAGGTTGGTCAGCAGAGCAGCTTCTTCGCCTGGGTTTGCAGGGCTGCTCTGCCTCTTCTGTTCCCCTGTGATCAAGGATCTGAGCTTTGCCTGTCCTGTTTGCCCCGTGATTGACATCACGGGTCTTGGCTCTGCCTGTCCTGTTCGCCCCACCTAGTGATTGTGATCTCAGGTCTTGATTCTGCCTGTCCAGTTCGCCGTGTGATTGCAATCATGGGTCTTGGCTCTGCCTGTCTAGTTCGCTCCATAATTGAGAAGGCTGCTCTCCACTCTGCCTGTCCTATTAGCCCTGTGATTGCAATCATGGGTCTCGGTTCTACTTGTCCTGGTCACCCCCTGATCACTATCATGGGTCTTCGCTCTCCCTGGCCTGTTCGCCCTGTGATTGTGATGGCATGTCTCGGCTCTCCCTGTACAGGTTCCCCGTGATTGCGATCGTGGGTCTGGGTTCCGCCTGTCCAGTTCGCCCCGTGATTGTTATGGCAGGTCTCGGTTCGATGGCGGGTCTCTGCTCGGCCTGGCCTCTTTGCCGGGTGATTGTAGGGGGCTTGGTCCCAGGCAGATGGCAGGGCAGTGGCTTAGGGTGCTGCCAACTGCCACCTGCTCAGGTCCCTTTAGATCCTCCAGGAGGTATAGGGCGCTGCCCCCTGTCCTGCCTGCATATGCAAATTTACCCACCATCTTTGTTGGGTTAATTTGCATATCACTCTTGATTGGCTATGGGTGTAACAAAGGTACAATTAGTATTTTTCTCTTTTATCCGTGTAGAATTAGTGTGTGTATGTGTATGTGTGTGTGTGTGTGTGTGTGTGTAAACTTGATTATATAGAGGAAGGAAGAGGGGGAGAGAGGAACATCAATGATGAGAGAGAATCTTTGATCAGCTGCCTCCTGCACACTCCACAGTGGGGACTGAGCCCACAATCTGGTCATGTGCCCTGATGAGGAATGGAACCATGACCTCCTGGTTCATAGGTCAAGGCTCAACCCCTGAGAAACACTGGTCAGACTCATTATGGATTTTTAAAGTAGCTACTTGCATTGTAAAAGAGTGATATAAGATAAAATAATTTAAAAAGGGTGAAAATAAAGGTATGGAAAAAGGTAAACCATATATATGCTACAAGAAATAGAGGCAAATATAGTAAAAATAAAATTCAGGGCGAAATAATACAAAGAGTGGCAGAGATAATTCATATTTTATTTTTTAAAGATACAATCTACCAGAAGGGTATAATGATCACAAATTTCTGTGGAGTTAGCAACCATCTTTCAATTATATAAACAAAATCTCAAAGATCTGAGAACCATTGTAATAGAGGATTTCAACTCATAACTACTAGAAAAATGAGTGATGAGGAGAAAAAGCTAAAAACATGGATAAGTAACATAAATAACAAGCTCGATCGTAAAGATAAATATGTAATTTTATAGTGCACAATGAGAAATATAAATGCTTTTCAAACATCTAACATACGCATTTTCAGTGAAGGTGATATCACTCTTTGATAAGTGAAAATTAGGTTTGAGGAGTGCAGAAAATCTTAGATATTGTCATAGTTTTTTACTCCTCTCCAAACTCAACTCCAATTTAAAAATATCTTATTGCTCTTCTTGTTAGGGAGAAATTAAATTAAAATTTATTTAATTAAAACCTTATTTCTTAAGTATTTCATTTCTTAGGGAGAAATTAAACTTAACTTATGAACTTAATTTAAGTAATTTTTTTCTCTGTGGTGGGCAATATTAAAAAAATGAAAACACAGTAAAAGCACAATGATTTAAAACAATCACAAAAGTTTGAGCCATGTTGGGAAAAGAACATTAAAAATACCTATTAAGGGCATACAATATTCTGGTAACTATTGTTGACTCTGAGGAGAAAAACTAAATAGTTGGGGGAAAGAAATGTGATAAAGGTTTTCACTGTATGTTCTGCGCTTCTAGAAATTTGAAGCATGTAAATGTATATACTACATAAAATGCAGATTCTATATTTTTCATTTTTATTGAATTTATTGGGGTGATACTATTTAATAAAACCATATAGGTTTCAAGTACAACTCAATAAAACATTATCTGCATATGAAAAATCTGAAGAAATAAGAGAAAGGAATGAACAGGATTAAAAGCAAAATATAATAAAACTAGAGGCCCGTTGCAGGAAGATTCCTGCAATAGGGCTTCCTGTGGTAGTCTACGCCACCCTGCCTGCTTCTCTCCCTTCTCCCTCGCCCCACCTGCTTCCCTCCCTTCTCTGGAGCCCCACCTGCTTTCCTCCCTTCTCTGCTGCCCCAGTTGCTTGCTTCTCTGCAGCTTCCATCCCTTCTGCAGCGCTTGACTTCCTTCTATACTGTCTTCAGGCTTCACTCTTTGGATATGCAAATTAACTGCCATCTTGGTTGGGTTAATTTGCTCCTGATTGGCTGGTGGATGTAGTGGAGGTACAGTCAATTTGCAAGTTTCTCTTTTATTAGATAGGATTAAATTATACAAAGAATAAAGAGGAATAGATAACTACACAGAAGTTTTTAATTATAAAAGGTATACATAAAAATTATCAGAAATCTAAAGTCATACATGAAATGGGCCGTTTCCTAGGAAAATACAAAACTTCCAAATGGGACACACACACACACGCACACGCGCGCACACACACGCACACACACACACACACACACACACACTGAACAGACTAATCAATGGTCCTGAAAAAAATAAATAATAATAAAATGTTTATCCTCCAAAGAGGCCAGAGCGAAAAAGTTCATGAAGGAATTCTAGCAGACTGTAATGGAAAAGATTATTCACACCCTAAACACACTGCTGTAGGAAACAGAAACAAATGGAAAGCGACTCATTTTACATGATGAGCATGATGCTGGTATCAAAACCAGAAAAGGATAGTAGAGGGAAAGAAAACTATGGCCTAGTCACATATAAATTCAGATGCAGAAGTCCCACGTAAAAATTGTAAACTTAAAGCAGTAGGGAATTAAACAATATTATATCAATAGGTTTTATTTCATGAACTCCAGGACAGTAAAATTGAGAAAACCTACCACAAAATTCACATTATATAATTCATATACCATAAAATTCACTATTTAAATGTATAATTCAGTGGTTTTAGTAGATTCAAAGTTGTGTAACCATAACCACTATCTAATTTCTGAACATTACATCACCTCAAAAAGAAAATCATAGCAGTCACTATCCATTCTCCCCTTGTCCCATCCTCTGACTACCACTAGTCTACTTTTTATGTCTCAATTAACATTTTATATGAATGAAATAACTAAATATAGCCACATTAATCTGAAACTTTTTTCACTTAGCATAGTGTTTTACTATTTTCGTAAATATTTTTATATCGATAAGGAAGGGAGAGGGATAGAGAGATAGAAACATTACTGAGGGAGAAACATCAATCAGCTGCCTCTTGCACGCCCCCCCCCCCCCCACTGGTGATTGAGTCCACAACCCAGGCATGTGTCCTGATTAGGAATCGAACCGGTGACCTCTTGGTTCATGGGTCAATGCTCAACCACTGAGCCACACTAGCTTAGCTAGCATAGTGTTTAAAGGCTAATCCATGCTGCATCATGCATTATACTTCATTCCTTTTTATGGCTGAATAATATTTCATTGTATGAATATGTTACACTTTGTTTATCTATTTATCAGTTGATAGGCATTTGAGTTGTTTCTACTTTTTGGTTATTAAGCAAAATGCTGCTATAAAAATATGTGTATAAGTTTTTGCATAAGCATGTTTTCAATTTTATTGGGCATACATCTAGGAATGGAACAGGTTAGTTCATTTTTATGATCAATATTATTGGCAAACTAGTTTAGCCAAGATGGCTCAATAGGTTGGAGCATCATCCTATACACCCAAAATGTTGTGTTGTGAGTTTGATTTCCAGTGAGGGCACATTCCTAGGCTGGGGTTCTATCATCAGTTGGAGTACATATGGGAGGCAACCCATTGATGCTGCTCTTTCACATCAATAAACATATCCTCAGGTAAGGATTTTAAAATTTTTGGCAAACTAGGTATAAAGTATATAGCAAATATCATACTTGATAAAATATTAGATGCTGTCCAATTAATGTCAGGAACAATATAAGAATCACTTATCTTGTATAGAATATATATAGAAGTATCCCGGTGTCAATAATATATATTAATACTATTCAACATTATCCTAAATGTCTTAGACAATGCAATAAGAGAATGAAAAATAATGTATAAATTAACAAAAAAGAAGATACAAATCTGTGATTATTTGTGCATAATACATCAAAACCCCAAGAGAATCAAATAAATTATTAGAAGTGATAAGGTAATTCATCAAGGGGGCCAGATAAAAGATGACATAGGAAAATCAATAAACTTCAGAAACACCACTAATCTGTGAGGGACTGTGTTTGTATGTAACAGAAAATCTGAATAAACAGTACTTTATAACTATTAGTCATTTACTTCTCTTCACGTAATAAATTCTCCTCATGCATATCAAAGCTAAGGTCTGATATTCTCTTGATGTTTGTTTCAAGGCTATAGCTCCACCCATTACATCTATATTCTACCCAGGAAAAAAGGATGAAGGAAAAGGGAAAGATAGTGCCAGAGGAATCTGCTCTCTTTTCTAAAAGTGCTTTTCTGGAAGCCCTACCTGCTTGCATTTCATTAGCCAAAAAAGTGTCATATGGATACTTGATGCAAAGAAATCTGGGAAATGAAGTTTAGTTGGCATACTCGGACCACAAACAAAAGGGAGGTTCTGAGCACATGAACTCATCTGCCACATGCCAGTAAAAATAAGTAGGAAGTATAATAGGAAAAATAATCCTGTTAACCACACACACACACACACACACACACACACACACACACAAGCCTACAGATTCTTAATAATAAACCTAATTAGAAATATAAAAGACATTCATAAAAAAAAAATTACACTAGGATCTTAAGAAATGTTGAGTGAACTAAGTCAGACCAAAAAGGATAAGAACAATGTCATTTCACTTACATGTGAGATCTAAAACAAAAAGCAACAAACAAGCAAAAAACCTCACAGATGCAGACAACAGAATAGTGGTTAGCAGAGAAGAAAGGCACAGGGAGGATGAAGAGGTGATCTATGTGAAATACAAAGTGACAGAAGGAGACCTGACTTCAGGTGGTGAGCACACAACAGAACATACAGATGTCTTGTTATCAGTTGTACTCCTGAAATTTACATAATGTTATTAACCAATGTCACACCCATGAATTTAATAAATTTTAAAAACTAAAAGAATGTTGTAAGAACATCTTTTAAAAAGATTTGGACTAAATAGAATATATTATACTTATGGATTGAAAGACTCACTATGATAAAAGTTATCAGCTCTCATTAAATAAATTCAATTTAATCAAAATCAAAATGCCAACAGGATTTTCCACATAATCTAATGCCAGATTTCATACAGTAGAGTGTAAGAATTGTAAAGACAACTTTGAAATAAGTGAGTAATTGGGGAAAAGCTGCCCTGCCTGATCAGATATCAAAATATGTGCTATTGGCACCAAAAAATGAAATTCAAAAACAGATTAAACTCCCTCTCTCTCTCCCCCCACACACATACACACTGATCTAGATTATAAATATCAGTATTTTCTTTAAAAACACTAGTTTGAAGTACAGAATACATTGTCTGGTGCAACTCAGTGGTTGAGCAACAACCCATGAATCAGAAATCACTGAGCCATAGGTAGTTTTAATTTTTAATTATTTTTTTAGGAAGTGCCATACTATTTTCCACAGTGAATGCACCAATCTGCATCCCCACCAACAGTGCACAAGGGTTTTTTTTCCTCCACATCCACACCAACACTTATCATTTGTAGATTCGTTATTGTTATTATTATTATTTTAACAAATTTTTATTGATTTCAGAGAGAAAGAGAAAGGGAGAGAGAGAGGAAGGGAGAGACAGACAGACAGACAGACAGACAGACAGATAGACAGACAGACATCAATGATGAGAGAGAATCATTGATTGGATGCTTCTTGCATGCCCCACACTGGGAGTCAAGCCCACAACCCAGGCATGTGCCCTTGACCAGAATTGAATCCAGTGCCCTTCAGTTTGCTGGCTGACACTCTATCCACTGAGCCAAAGCATCTAGGGATATTATTATTATTTTTTAATCCTCACTAAAGGATATGTTTTTTATTGATTTGAAAGAGAGAGAGAGAGAGAAATCTATGTGAGAAACATCTATCAGTTGCCTCCAGCATGTGCCTCAATTAGGGATCAAACCTGCAACCTGGGTATATGCCTGATCAGCACGCAACAGGCAACCTTTAGGTGTACGGAATGATGCTCCAGTCAGCTGACCCGCACCAGCCAGGGCACATGCCCAAGTTATGGGCTCAATACACAGGAGGGGGCATGCAGGGAGGCAGCCAATCAATGTTTCTGTATCTCTATCCCTCTTCCTTCCTCTCTCTTTAAATATCAATAAAGACATATTTATTTTAAAAAGAAGCTATAGAACATGTTTATGGCCCTGTTAAGGAAGGTCTTCTTTTACAAAGCACACAAAAAAAGCAAAAAAAGAAAAAGAAGCATTTCTATAACTTTGGCAAGAAAAAATTTAAATTTCTATAAGACTCAGATGCAAAATTAAGATTATTAGACCAAGAGAAACCTTGGAGGAGGGGGTCCTAGGGGAGAGGTCAATGGGGGGGGGAGGGAGACTCATATTATACTTTAGACAATAAAGATTTTTTTAAAGAAAAGAATATTTACAGTCTAGAACATACATAAACTTTTAAATGAATAATATCAAAATACTATAGGAATGAAGGGAACAATTAGGGGTATATATGAAACAAGACTGACCATGAACTGCTAATTATTAATGTTGGGTGAGTGTATAATAGGTTCATTATACCATTCTATTTCTGTATATTTTTAAATTTTTCCTATATTTTTACTTATGTACTAACAGAAAATTATTCAAGAGTATAGAACAATAAAAGCAAGTTGGTAAATATGTAAACTATAATACTATTTATAATATATTTTAACTATCTATGTTATATATTTTCTATGGGCTGACCACTTTTCTTAGGACAATTTCACAGAAAAAAATGCACAAAAAAGGTCTGGAATATTACAAAACTAAACTGAAATTGGTGGTTACCTCTAGAAAAAAGGGCGTTACCTGCACCGTGAGTGTTCACCAAAAGGGAATTTTAGCCTAACCTAATAGACTTTAATTTTTCATGAAATTAAAATATAAGAAGTCACACCACTGCATTTATCAAAATTAATGGAAATGTAATTATTCTGCATTCTGCTTGTGGTGGTGGTTACAAGGACCAATGCACATGAAAAAGTCATAGAAGTAAATTTTATTATAAAGTTCAAATTTTCCTTAAAAGCCAAACCTCCCTGCCACAACCCCCTCCCCGCCGCCGCATATAACCATCACCTAAAAATGGTAATTTTTAGTGTGTAGAAAAATATGCCTGATCTTTAAAAAAAATTTATAAGATATATACGAATAAATTTAAACAAGGAGGTAAAAGACTGGTACTTGGAAAATTATAAGATTCTGAAGAAACTGAGGAAAATAAAATGCTAAGTGGAAGCATATCACATTTTCTTAAATAGGAAGAATTAACATAATTAAAATGTCCATACTACCCAAAGCAATCTATAGATTCAACATAATTCCTATCAAAATATCACAGCCATATTTCATAGAACTAGAACAAATATTCTAAAAATTTATATGGAACCACAAAAGATTCCAAATAAGCTCAGCAATCTTCAGAAAGAAGAACAAAGTTGGAGATATCATGCTACCTGATATTACGCTATACTGCAAGGCCATGTTAATAAAAAACAATATGGTACTGGCATAAAAACAGACATATAGGTTAATTAATATCTGACAAATGAGGCAAAATATATAAAAGGGTAAAGAGCATGTATTCAATAAATGGTGTTGGAAAAAATGAACAGATGCGTGCAAAAAATGAAACTAGACTTCCTCTTTACACCATACATAAGAATAAACTCAAAATGCATTAGACTTAAATGTAAAACTTGAGCATATAAAAATTCTGGAACAAAACACAGGCAGTAAAATCTTGGACATTTATTACAGCAACTACAGGCCCGGTGCACAAATTTTGTGCACGGGGGGTGGGGTGGGGGATGTCCCTCAGCCTAGCCTGTATCCTCCCCAATCTGGGACCCCACGAGGGATGTCTGACTGCCCAATTTAAATTGGGCCTAAATGGGCAGTCGGACATCCTTCTCATAATCCAGGACTGCAGGCTCCAAATTGCTTGCCTGCCTGCCTGCCTTCCTGATTGCCCCTAACTGCTTCTGCCTGCCAGCCTGATCACCCCCTAACTACCACCCTGCCAGCCTAATTGATGTCTAACTGCTCCCCTGTCAGCCTGTTTGCCCCAAACTTCCCTTCTCTGCTGGCCTAGTCAGCCCTAACTGCCCTCCCCTGCAGGCTTGATTGCCCACAACTGCCCTCCCTTGCAGGCCTGGTCCCTCCCAAATGCCCTTCCCTGCTGGCCTGATCACCCATAATTGCCCACCTTTGCAGGCCTGGAACCTCCCAACTGCCCTCCCCTGCTGGCCATCTTGTGGTGGCCATCTTGTGTCCACATGGGGGCAGATTCTTGGAAGACATGGGGGCAGCCCTCTTGTGTGTTGGAGTGATGGTCAATCTGCTTATTACTCTTTTATTAGATAGGAGAGAGGCCTGGTACATGGGTAGGGGCCAGCTGATTTGCCCTGAAGGGTGTTCCAGATCAGGGTAGGGGTCTTTGGGGTGTGTGATGGCCTGGGTGAGAGGCCTTTGGTGGTTTGGAGGCTGGCCATGCCCCCAGCGACCCAAGTGGAGGCCTTGGGATCTGGGATTAATTTATGTTCTACAATTGAAACTTTGTAGCCTGGAGCAGAACCAAGGCTTCTGCTTGCTCCGTGGTGACAGTCATTTATGTTTGAAACTTAGTAGGCTAGAGTCCTCCATCGCCCCGGCAACCCTACTCTCTTCTCTCTCCAGCTCCATGGCTGCCACCATTTCTGTTGGGATTATGTATCTTCTATAACTGAAACTTTGTAGCATTGAGTTGAAGCCTAGGCCAGCAATGGCAGGTGGATTCCTCTGTTCCCTGGGAAACCCAAGCCTCCCTCCTGCTCTCAGTGGTGGTGGCCATTTGGTTGGGGTTTATTTGCATAATTTGCTCCTGATTGGCTGGTGGGCATGCCTGTGGGAGTGGCTTCATTGGAGGTACGGTCAATTTGCATATTACTCTTTTATTAGATAGGATTTTTTTTTCTGATATATCTCCTTGGGCAAGGGAAACAAAAGAAAAAGTGAACAAATAGGACTATATCAGATTTACAACTTTTTGCACAGCAAAGGAAACCATCAACAAAATCAAAAAGCAAACCACTGAATGAGAACATATTTACCAATGATACATCTGATAAGAGGTTAATATCCAAACTTTATTAAAAAGAAACTCAACTCAAAACAAGCAAACAAAAATACCAAACAATCTAATTAAAAAATAGGCAAAGAACTTTAATATACACTTCTCCTAAGAGGGCACACTGATGGCCAACAGACACATGAAAAGATGCTCAATGTTACTAATCATCAGAGAAATGCAGATTAAAACCACAAAGGCTATCACCACAAATGGCCCTGGCTGATGTGGGTCAGCTGTTTAGAGCATCATCCCGCAATCCTAAAGACTTCAGCTTTGATTCACGGTCAGTGCACATACCCAGGTTGTGGGTTTGATCCCTACCTGGGGCATCTACTGGAGGCAACAGATAATAGATGTTTCTCTCACACATTGATTTCTCTCTCCCTGCCATCTCTCTAAAATCAATAAAAAACATATCCTTGGTTGAGGATTAAAAAGAATAATCATGAATCCACAAATGATAAGTGTTGGTGAGGTTGTAAAGGAAAGAAAACCCTTATGCACTGTTGGTGGGGATGCAGACTGGTGCAGCCACTGTAAAGAACAGTATGGTATTTCCTAAAAAAACTAAAAACTGAACCACATTATGGCCCAGCGATTCCACTTCTGGGACTATCTCCAAAGAAACCCAAAACACTAACTTGAAAGAATATATGTATCCCTATGTGCATTGCAGCGTTATTTACAATAGCCAAAATTTGGAAGCAGACCAAGTGCCCATCAGTAGATGATTGGATAAAAATCTGTGGTACATTTACACATACTACCCAGCTATAAAAAACAAAAAACAACAACAAAAACACACAAAGGAAATCTTACCTTTCTCCACAGCCTGGATGGACTTAAAGGATATTATGCCAAGTGAAATAAGCCAGTCAGAGAAAAAAAGTACCATATAATTTCACTTATATGTGAAATCTAATGAACACAATATACGGACAAAATAGAAACAGATTCATAAGATACAGAGAATA
The DNA here is from genome assembly GCA_027563665.1 of Antrozous pallidus. Lineage (NCBI taxonomy): Eukaryota > Metazoa > Chordata > Mammalia > Chiroptera > Vespertilionidae > Antrozous > Antrozous pallidus. The sequence continues at coordinate 9,854,210 of CM050526.1, forward strand.
GTCTGACAGTTGTCAAGAGGTTTGTGGGGCTGGGAGACTGGGTGAAATAGATAAAGGGAGTAAGCAAAACACACACAAAAAAAACCACACAACGCATGGACAAAAAACAACAGTATGGAGATTACCAGAGAGAAGGGGTTGAGGGCAGGTGGAAGAGTGTAAACGGTAGATAAATGGCGACAGAAGGAGACTATCTTTTGGATTGTGAATACACAATGCAATATGCAAATTATGTATTACAGAATTGAACACTTGAAATCTATATAATTTTATTGACCAATGTAACACCAATGAAGTCAATAAAAAGAGTTTAAATTTTAAAAATTATGCTATAATTTGTTTAAAGAATAGGGTATAAATTACTTTAGTGGTATATTAATTTTAAAAGTAGATAAGGCAAATATATCTTATATATGTATATACTGTATGACCCTATTTATATGTGCATATATTTTTATTATTTCATATTGGTATTATAGTCATTTTTCTCCTTGCTTATTTTTTCTACACTGAATAAATATTATTTTTTAATGAAATAATAATTTTTTTCAATGTTGAATAGGTAGGCACTGACACAATGGTGAAAATCAGTGTAGAATTTCCTCTCACACTGGCTCTGCTGCCCAAGTTGAGACTTCAAGGATGAGCTTGGGCAGTGACCCAAGGGAATGAAATGGGGGGGAGGAGGGGTTTCTTGTGGTAGCAAATAAGGAAAACTGGTTGGGGCCCTGACAGCAATTGTCGCTGAGTATCTGATCATTAGGTCACCGCAGGCATGCATGGAAGAATTTGCCAAAACGAATATAGCTCTTAAGAACTTACTTTGAGGCCCCACCAGCCACTGTCAAAGATTACCTTCCCAGCATACTAGAAAGTCTTCTTTGCCGGCAGAGAGGCCCCTGTAAAATTATTTATAGGAGATTGGTTCACATACTCAAAATGATATGAATACTTCTAATTATATCCAAACATACCAAATGTCAGTACAAATTATGCTGAGGGTTCATGTTGCCAAATGTCTTGCCCTAACAAAGAGAAGATAGCTGCAGCATCAGCACATTAGTTCCTATATAAGCACAACAGATACCACTGCTTTATCTTCCAGAACCCAGAGGTAAGTGATGGGCCTCTTGGGACTTGAAGAATCCCATGGGGGACAAAGAGCTTGCCACATGATTCATCTCTGAGCATGAAATTCTTCCTCCCAACTTTGACTTTTATTTTCATAGAGCTAAGTTTTAGACCAGGGAAATTTTAATTCTGTAACTACTTTACTAGAATTTCAGAACTTAGCAAATTGCAAAAAATAAAATAAAATAAAATAAAAATTGTTGTTTTACAGTGTTAGACACTTCTGAACCTGCATTTTCATCTGGAACTCCAGAGGTAAGATTCAGCTTTATTCATTTATTGATGACATAGGGAAGTTATTCTAACGAAGATGAGAATGGGTTCTTAATTAAACACCATTTGTATGTTTTTGCAATTATTTTAGATGGTGCTTCCAAGTGAGTGGCTGCTTATAAATGCTAATATGTCATATTTTCAAAACATTTTAATCTCAGAGACTACCTTCATTTGAGTTCCAGGAATAAAGGACCATTTAGGCCAGAGTTGTGACAGTGAATTCTCAGCTGCACTTAGATCTGTCCGGAAGCAATGGTCTATCCCCTGCCAACCTTCTCCTACTGCAAAGTGTTGAACAATTAACATTTTACCAAGATTTTTAGGCACCTGGAAAAATTCTTACCTAAAAATTTAACAAACAAACATCTTGTTAAAACCACAATATTTCAGCTACAATTCTAACAATTCACTGCTGTTGGTTTTTAGAAAGATTTATTATTGGTCATTAAAAAGTCACAAGTAGTAATATTACACTCACAGAGTGCTAAATACAATACCTAAATTGGAAGCATTCCTGGCCCTTCCTCAAATAATGTATACCTGAAAGTAAAGGAAGATTTGATCAAACTAGCACACCAATGTTGCCGACCCTATCAATCAATCAAAGGACAATGGCTTACATGTATGGGGTGAACTCTTAAAGTTTTGTCTACTTTTCCTGGATAGAAAGAAAAGAAGCTGTGGAATTTATGTGGAAAGAAAGGGCCTTTTTCATGTTGAAGTTCTCATTTCTAACAGATGAAATCTCTCATGCCAAAAAAAAGTGTCAAAGAGACTTTGGACTTAAGGCAATGCTAAGTCTCTTGGTAATAAACCAAATAACAACAATCCCAGAGTACTGAGAATTTATTATGAGGTTCTTTTAATGGCCCACTGAGAGATATAACCCCAAATATTAACATAAAGTAGGTGTTAAAAATTATTATTTGGCTTAAGAGTTTAAAAAACGACCAACTATAAAGGCAAGGATGTTTTTGACAGTTTTGAACACATTAATCTTCATGTGCACAAGACAAACTTTTCTTCTGAATTCTGATTTCCCTAGCATATAGCAGATGAAAGCATGCAGGGGGGGAAAGTAAGGATTAAAAAGTGACAGTTGCTATAAAACAATTCACCAACAGTTTTAGCTATAGATATTGTTCCAGTTTAGAGATTAAAATGATGTGTGGATTCCATTCTCACTCAATTATAGGTACCCAAGCTCCAAGGATCAAGTTACATACACTCTGGGAAGGCAATTTTCAAAGTCCTAAAAATGAAGTTTCAAATGACAATCTCATTCCACATCAGTCCAGTGTTAGAGTTTCTGTGTTAGAACACTGATAACCACAGTTTGAAAGAATAGTTACAGTCTAGGCAATAGAGGCTCAGCATTTCTTTTCCATCAAATCCTAACTCACATTTTATGCCTTCTGGTTTCTACTTTCCTGCTGTCCCATTTCTTCCCCAAGGCAGAATCCCCTGCTAAATAAACTGCAGCCATGAGTTCGGATGCTGAGATGGCTGTTTTTGGCGAAGCCGCTCCCTACCTTCGAAAATCAGAAAGGGAGCGGATCGAGGCCCAAAACAAGCCCTTCGATGCTAAAACATCAGTCTTTGTCGTGGAGCCCAAGGAAGCCTACGTGAAGAGCGTCATACAAAGCAAGGATGGAGGAAAAGTAACTGTAAAGACAGAAAGTGGAGCAGTAAGTAAAACTTCCTGTTTTAATTCTCTATCTCCTCCATTCGAGTTGAAGCCTTACTGGGTAGGAATCTCTAAGCATATAGCCAATACAGGTATCTTGTAGTTCATTTGAGAACATCTTATTTGAAAGCAAAAGAAATTCTCAGCAGTAACCTCATTTCATGCCTTCCCCCTACTTCCCACAGAACTTTAACCACTAGTATGGACCTCTAGCATTTCTCTTCAATTCCCCAATTCCAGTCTAAATATCCACACTTGGGAGAATAAAAACTAACTTTTATCAAACAAACTATTGTTCACTAAGTTAAATAATGTATTAATATCCCCATTACTGCCCTCCCCCACAAAAATTACTTGTAATGAATGGCAAGGAAAAATTAAAAATGCAGCCTATTAGAATAAGAGTGAAAGGACATAACCTGGTAAACCTGGGAAGGAGAATGTGGAAGGAAAAAAAATCTTTTTTTCCCTTAAGTTCATCATAGGAAACAGATGTTCTTAGCATCAAAATCTGAAATGTATCTTTTCATGACTTGCAGTGTAACCAAAACAAACAGATAAACACAAACCCTACCTCTAATTATTAATACAAACTGGTCTCTTAATTTACTTGCCAGACCTTAACTGTCAGGGAAGACCAAGTCTTCCCCATGAACCCTCCGAAGTATGACAAGATCGAGGACATGGCCATGATGACTCACCTACATGAGCCTGGCGTACTCTACAACCTCAAAGAGCGCTATGCAGCCTGGATGATCTACGTGAGCGCCCTTCCACATCTGTATATTGTTTATCTCTCTGAGTGAAAACATGACCCACGTGCTGCATTTTCTGATTTTCTCAGACCTACTCGGGCCTCTTCTGTGTCACCGTCAACCCCTACAAGTGGCTGCCGGTGTACAACCCGGAGGTGGTGGCTGCCTACCGAGGCAAAAAGCGCCAGGAGGCCCCGCCCCACATCTTCTCCATCTCCGACAACGCCTATCAGTTCATGCTGACTGGTGAGTAGGTGATTCATCTGTTTACCGAAATGTGGCAACAGGATTTTTAACAAACAGATTTTGTCCGGGCCTTTATTATAATCATAATACACTGCAGCTACAAGGGGCTTCACTGTTTTGAAAGAATGTGCAGAGACATATGACATATGTTGTTCCCAGCAGCCAGCCATCTCCACTCTACAGATAAAGGAAAGGAAGGAAGCTCACTGGGTTCACTGATCTGCCCAAGCTCAGCCAGCTAGATGCTGGAAGCCTATTTGAAACAATCAACAGAACTCTGTAAACATGTTTGCTTTCCCATATTATTTTATTTTCTGATTTGGATAGAAAAAATGTTCCAAAAGATTCTTCTTAAATATCCACATCCAGAGTAATCAAGGAAAATAGCAGCTATAGCTGGAAAGCTTTGTGAATTCTTATCTTTAAACGGCACGGCTAATATTGCCAGCCTTAGGGGTGAAAAATAGAGCTATGACTATCCTCCCAGAGATTTTGATGCATTTTACTATTAGAATGAAAGAAAATTAAAACCGCTCTTTGAAAACATTTCTTTAAAATGATTTCAAAATCGGTTATTCCTGTCTTATCAAAATATAAACAAAAACCTTTGATATGAATTATAGGCTCAAATTTAGCATTAAAATCTTTTATCTTCATATTGCAAATTTATTGCCTGTGGAAATGGTCTAAATTCCTGCTTTTCCTGTTGGTCCATGGGATTTGAGTAACTATGAGGGTTTTGTTCTATTCTGTTGTGTTTGTTTGTTTGCACTTGTTTTTAAATAGTCCTTTTAAGTAGAAGAGAAAAGAGAAAGGAATTAAATGAGAATCTTACCTTACTACCTGGCCAGCAGTTCTATAAGGATCTCATGCCAGTAAACTGTTCTGTGGTTGTCGACAGAAGCAAACCACCTTCCAGAATTTATGCACATGCTGGCTCTTTTCAGATGTCTAATACTCAGCAGCTGCACTAGCACTGCCTCCCTTGCTACCAAGGTCCCCCCAAACGTTGGATCTGCTCCAAATTCAAGATTATTTGTGGTTCCCAAACATGATTTATGTACAAATCATGCAAAACCATGGCATTGGACCTGCTGATATCTTTTCAGCATTGCCAAGAGACTAGAACATTGTTTTCTTGTCTAGGCTCCCACTAGGTGTGATAATGATCTTTCATGATTTTTCTTCTATTGGAAAAAAAAATCAATCTGTATAAAAAAAATTAAAACTTTAAAACTCTCTAAAATCTGTATCTACATCTAAACAATATCCATAATTGTATCTATTTCTCTGAATAGATTTTTAGATTTCAGAATTCTCTAAAACCTATGATCTATCATAGATTAGAGTTTTAACATATCGGAAGATTGGTATGAATCAACATATCAGTCATATAAATAGTGACAATTTTTTAAAATATTTAAAAATGTATATGAAATAAAAAAAATAAAAGTAAATGATAATGGTTTTTATAAAGCATTTGGGGATTCTTCAGCAGAGGAATTCTCTTAAATTCTGAGGATTTTTATAGTAACAGTATCTGCCATAAACTTGATATGTCCATATGCTCCAGATACTATTATTAGTCTATATCATTCTCTCCAAGAGACTGAATGAATCCATTAGCTAAGTGGTGGATAACCTAGCCAGACAAAAGTTGGGAATGCAAAAATGCATGTGAAAGCATACACAGGATATTTTTTCCTAGATTAGGGGGAGAGGGAGATTTTTCCCCTTTTAAGGGAGATAACTAGCGATTAGTGACCTGAGAATATTTTCTAGTAATATCAGCTCTTAAACTAGCTGTACTGATCTGAGATTGTGCTTATCTATACTAATAAAAGGGTAATATGCTAATTAGAGTGGGAGACTTTCAAGGAGACCTTTCAGACATTCTTCTGGACAAAGCCATGATGGCGGGGCAGAGGCCAGTAGAGGCCAAGAGGGTAGGGCGGTTGTGGGTGACCAGGCTGGAGGGTGGGGCCGTTGGGGGTAAGCAGACCAATGGGGAGAGGGCAGTTGGGGTGAGCACACTGGAACGGGGAGGGGCAGTTGGGGGTGATAAGGCTGGTGGGGAGGTATTTGGGGGTGAGCAGGCTGGCAGGCAGAGTGGTTGGGGGCAATCAGGCAAGCAGGCAGGCAGGCAGGTGAGCAGTTAGGAAGGATGTCTGACTGCTGATTCAGGCCCAATCCCTGTAAACCAGCAGTAGGACACCCTTCAAGGAGTCCCAGATTGGAGAGGGTTAAGGCCGGGCTGAGGGACAACCCCCACCCCTGTGCATGAATTTTGTGCTCCGGGCCACTAGTTTATAATAAAAGTGAAGTGAATCTCTAAAACAATGCCTTCCAAAAAAGGTAAATTAACACAAACTCAGTTCCAGAAACCTTCCTTATTTAATACTAGAGGCCCGGTGTATGAAATTCACACAGGGGGAGGGGATATTCCTCAGCCCAGCCTGCACGTTTTCCAACCTGGGGCCCCTCAAGGAATGTTCTCTTACAATCCAGGACTGCTGGCTCTCAACTGCTCCCCTGCCTGTCTTTCTGATTGCCCCTAACTGCTTCTGTCTGCCAGCCTGATCACCCCTAACCACTCCCCTGCCAGCCTGATTGATGCCTAACTGTCCTCCCCTGCAGGCCTGGTCACCCCTAACTGCCCTCCCCTGCAGGCCTGGTCACCCCCAATTTCCCTCCTCTGCTGGCCTGGTCACCTCTAACTGCCCTACCCTGCAGACCTGATTCCTCCCAACTGCCCTCCCCTGCTGGCCATCTTGTGGCAGCCATCTTGTGTCCACATGGGGGCAGCCATCTTGTGTGTTGGAGTGATAGTCAATTTGCATATTACTCTTTTATTAGAATAGAGGCCTGGTGCACAGTTGGGGGCCAGCTGGTTTGCCCTGAAGGGTGTCCTGGATCAGGGTGAGGGTTTCCTTGGGGCATGAGGCAGCCTGGGCGAGGGGCCTGTTAGCAGGCCGGCCACACTTCCCGGTGACCCAAGTGGAGGCCCTGGTATCTGGGATTTATTTATCTTTTATAATTGAAACTTTGCAGCCTTGAGTGGAATCCAGGGCCCCACCACGGTGTGTGGAAAGTTTGGTTTCCTCCATTGTCGGGGAAACCCAAGCCTCCTATTTGCTCCGTGGCCACAGCCATTTTGGTTGAGTTAACTTGTATACTCGCTCCTCAGTGACTGATGGACATGGCTTGTGGGTGTAGAGGAGGTATGGTTAATTTCCATATTACTCTTTTATTAGATAGGATTACTAGCAATCAAAGTAATGATATCAAGAACTGAGAGGGGTACATGTAGCAGAAAAATACATAAAGTAGAAGTTAAAAGACCTAAAATCTTTGTCCTTAATGAGTTATATATTTATTTAAAAAGTCACTTATTTCATTCTGGGTCTCAGCTTCTTTATCTGTTAAACTTCAAAATTCTATGATTCTTACTGAAGTATTTACATATGAAATTTTATGATGCCTGGGGTTTTCTCTAAAACAAGCTAGTGAGATATGGACCCCAGGGGGGGAGGGTTGTGGGGAAGGGGTATAGATTATATAAAATTGACTAAATGTCTGGTCAGTGTGGCTCAGTGGTTGAACTAAGCCAGGAGGTCAGTTCTACCTCAAGTAGGGGACGGACATGCAGGAGGCAGCTGATCAATGGTTCTTTCTCATCACTGATGTCTCTATTGCTTCCTCTCTTTGAAGTCAATAAAAACATATTTTAAATAAAATGACCAAATGATATTAATTATTGAAGCTATATAATGGGTATATGGGGATTCTTTATTATCTCTACCTTTGTATATGTTTGAAACTTCCCATAATATAAGTTATAAAAATTAATAAAATACGAAAAGAAGTAAATGATTATTTGCCTATCCTTTTCACAAATTTTACTCCAAGAAGCAAGTACTATATTGGAGGCTAAACAAAATACAAAAATTATAGGCAACATTTTCAAAATGTGAAAAAGGACAAGCTGTATTTGATCTTAACTGAAACAAAAAATAATCACAATGACTCGTCTTGCTTTCTCTTTCACAGATCGTGAGAACCAGTCCATCCTGATCACGTATGTGATATTTTTAATCTTCTCTGGTTTGTGTGTTATCTTAGATGTTAACAATGTGAGCTATAGTTCTGATGTCTGGTTTCTATTTGACAGCGGAGAATCTGGTGCAGGAAAGACTGTGAACACCAAGCGTGTCATCCAGTATTTTGCAACAATTGCAGTTACTGGAGAGAAGAAGAAGGAGGAAACTTCTGGCAAAATGAAGGTGAGTCCAATACCCAGGGTCAGAATCAAGACTGTCAGGGTCTCAGGAAGTGGGGAGCCTCAGATGTGAGCACTGCTCTTGCCTTTGCAGGGGACACTGGAAGATCAAATCATCAGTGCCAACCCCCTGCTGGAGGCCTTTGGCAATGCCAAGACCGTGAGGAATGACAACTCTTCGCGCTTTGTAAGTGTCTTGGTCACAGAGGGGTTTTCTCAGTTTTTAAATGCCAAAGAAAGCATGTCTGAACTACCATTTCAACTGCAATATTGTGTGCTTCAGCTTTTTAATACTAAATAATCTTTCTCTTTTCAAGGGTAAATTCATTAGAATCCACTTCGGTACTACAGGGAAGCTGGCTTCTGCTGATATTGAAACATGTGAGTAACAGGACCATTGAAAATTAAGAGAGAGAGACAAGTGATTTCATTAACAGGGATATTTCGCAACAGTTGGTACCCACTGGGACTGCTGCCAGTATTGCCAGGCATGATCTACTGTGTGCTCCGTTTACCCCAATCTCAGACTGATGCTTCTGTACCTCATTCTGGAATTGCTGACTCAGAAGCAACTATGACATTTGTTTTCTAGGGCTATTTATGGGTTCCCAAAAGTTACCTTTAGGGTTACAATATATCTCTGTGATTTGCTCTCGATTTGAACTTAGGTGTTTCCAAGGAAGCCTCTGACCACAGAGTCTGAGATGATCTAAGGAAGGAAGGGATGCTAAGATCAATTACAATACTGAGGCCACAGGTCCCCACAGGTAAAGATTATTTTTGATAGAGCAGCTACGCTTCAGTTTCTGCTCTTAAATGGTAAGAACCTTAGGCAGCTGCCATATGTATTTGAAATTCACATATTTATCATCAAAAGGATCGATCACCAAATAAAAATCTCAAGGGAGCCTACATAATGTCCTCAATTGTAGCAAAGACACTGGGATTCATTTACTATCTCAGCAGCATTTATATTTTCTTCTAATTCAATGTCTATTGTCATTTCTTTCCAGATCTTCTAGAAAAGTCCAGAGTTACTTTCCAGCTAAAGGCAGAAAGAAGTTACCATATTTTTTATCAGATTACCTCCAATAAGAAGCCAGATTTGATTGGTAAGAAAGATCTTAAACTCACAAATGAAATTTAATATTTTTATTAACAACTTGTAATGTGAAATGTATCTCCTGAACTCTATGTACCCAGAAATGCTCCTGATCACCACGAATCCATATGACTACGCCTTTGTCAGTCAAGGGGAGATCACAGTCCCTAGCATTGATGATCAAGAAGAGCTGATGGCCACGGATGTAAGTTTCTCTCTCTCTCTCTCTCTCTCTCTCTCTCTCTCTCTCTCTCTCTCTCTCTCACACACACACACACACACACACACTTTTTAAAAAATCCATTATGAATGGGAATGACAATAGCAAACCCACTGTAGCTATGGTTACTTTAGGATACAGTATAAACTCTCTTAAATGTTAGTCTATTCTGCCCTAATCTTTATCCTCTCATTTTTCCTGGCAGAGTGCTATTGACATCCTGGGCTTTACTCCCGAAGAAAAAGTGTCCATCTATAAGCTCACAGGTGCAGTAATGCACTATGGGAACATGAAATTCAAGCAAAAGCAGCGTGAGGAGCAGGCTGAGCCAGATGGCACTGAAGGTACCAAATGAAGCTCCATCTGGGTTCAAATTAGAGAATATGGCAAGAAAAAAACTTATTCTAAACTCAAATCTTTTTAGTCAGACTTCTGAAGGGCATATACTCATTTATACACACTTATACATTCGATGTTATCCTCACCCCTGTTCCTTCTTCAAATCTCTGTATTTTTATCCAGCTCAAATAAGTTAAAATGAACCCTAATAAACCATTTATAAGGAGAGATATAAGAAAATCAAAATTGGGGAGGGGGCAGATCCTTAGAAAGAGAATGAGATGGAATAGTGTCCTGGTTCGCCTTGGCAATGGCAGTAGCTATATAAGATAACTTGACCTAGTGGTCTCTTTCAGCACTAGCTAGCTAAACCTGGTAGCTGGTAATACAGGATCTGCCCAGACACAGCAGAGGGTGAAGGATGTTCTTAGACATCTGTATCATGTATGTTGGCTATATATTAACCTGTAGACAGTCTAGCAGAAAACAATATTCTAGTAAAAAGAAACTGAGAAAGAAAAGCCATGTACTCCATGTATGAAAAGAACATGGAACATATAGGACCTATCACCCAAGCTGGTTATCTGCTCCTTGAAAGCCCTTCCTGACCTCCTGGCTTAGCATTCTCTCTACATCTCCTAAACTTTTCAGCAGCTGCTTTTGTATATGACATGTGACATTTACAGTATAGTCACTGACAGAATTTTAGAGACTCTGTAGTGAAATTTATTTCCCACATTTTCAGATAAAGAAACTGATCCAATGAGATGAAATTGGGAGGAGCAAAACTAAGATAAGAATCCAAATATTCTTTTGTCCATGCCTTAGAGCAGATATTAAGATGTATTTATCTTATCCCTCCAACTATACTTAAGGTGCCTTAAGAGAAGAGGCATGTACCTTACATAAAATACTTCCATTAACACTCAGTTTTGATGAATTTCTCAAAAGCTGCTTGCAATAAATGAAAAAAGATCAGTGTAACTGATTCACCACTTATTTTCAAGCACATTCTCTAATGTACAGAGAGCCTCATCTGACCTTCTATAGAATTATCTGAAGGTTTTGTTTAAATAATAAAGAAAATGGACTGGAGAAAAATGGAAAGATTAAAGAGGATATCTGCCATTAAACAACATTTCTCTAATTATATTTCTGAAGTTGCTGACAAGGCAGCCTATCTCCAGAATCTGAACTCTGCTGACCTGCTCAAAGCCCTCTGCTTTCCCAGGGTCAAGGTCGGCAATGAGTACGTCACCAAAGGCCAGACTGTACAGCAGGTAAGTGCACGACCCCAAAGAATCATACATGTTCCAGGTCTTTGAATAATGCCAGAAAACATTACTCATTTAATAATGCCTCTAACACCACCAAAAACATTACTCTGTCCACGAAGGTGTACAATTCCGTGGGTGCTCTGGCCAAAGCCGTCTATGAGAAGATGTTCCTGTGGATGGTCACCCGCATCAACCAGCAGCTGGACACCAAGCAGCCCAGGCAGTACTTCATTGGGGTCTTGGACATCGCTGGCTTTGAGATCTTCGATGTGAGTTATCTTCATTTTAATAAAAAGTGAGAAGAAGGTATCTTGGACTTTGATATACGTATTACATATTATCATTATTCATTTGCATTTGTATGCGTTACCTCCAAAATATCGAAGAGGTAACAGAATGTAATAATAATGAAAACTAACATTCATTGAGAAAGTGTGTTTCTGGCACTTATACTAAGATTACCTCATTTAATCTTCAAAACAATTCACCAAAGACTAATTAATATTATTGCAAATAACATGTGCAGAAATGGAGATCAAGAAAATCCTAATACATGCTAAAGATCCTCTAGCCACATAAGGCAAAGCCAGGACAGGAACCCCTGCTCTGAAGCATTTGGTCCATCAAGGCATTACCCGTCAATGAGAAAAGGCCTACAGGTAGAAGCAAGTTCATGGGACACATACCATCTCCCTCGCTGGGACATCAGCTTCACTGTCTATAAAATGAGGATGTAAATGGTAACAAAGATTCAGATCTTCAGTTATTATAGCATATCAGGTCCCTTCTTTCACAGACCCGACAAGGAGGATTTGCTAAAATTTTATATGAATAGAACAGAAATTAGATAAGCTTTCCTTAATAATGTGACACTCAAAAGCAAAAATGTGAACTTTATCTTGAATTGGAGAATGAGGGTGGTAAAAGAAGTAAGGTTTTTCTAATACATTACTTTCATCCTTAAGTCTGAATCATAACTCATAGGATCATAGGTGTACTTTTAATGAATAACACTGCCCATGAAATCTTAGGGGTAGAAGGAGGTAGATTCTATTAGAATTCTTGCTGTATGACTGATATATATGTTTTCAAATAATGTTCAGAATTCATGGAAAGGGTTCATGTCAAAAATAATCATTTACCCTGGGATTTTTGAGGAAACAATAATGAGTTTAATTTTTACTTGATTAATATCTTCTACATTTTTTCAAAAAGTATGTTTTTCAATAATTGAATTTTTCTGTGGTAAAATCCTTTTAATGTTGGAAATTTTGTTTTGTTCAGTTTAACAGCCTGGAGCAGCTGTGCATCAACTTCACCAACGAGAAACTGCAACAGTTTTTCAACCACCACATGTTCGTGCTGGAGCAGGAGGAGTACAAGAAGGAAGGCATCGAGTGGACGTTCATTGACTTTGGGATGGACCTGGCTGCCTGCATCGAGCTCATCGAGAAGGTCTGTTTGACTTCTAAAGGCTGAACTGTAAGGATAACTTTTCCAAGTATCTTAACCAACTCTAGAAAGTATTACATTAATCTTAAATTGTAATACAAATTAGAAAATTACTATTTAGAAATAACTTTCTCTTTTTAACTTTTACATAAGAGGGACCACAGTGCTTGGTTTCATTTTGTTCCAAACAGTTTTGTTCTAACACTGATTCAAATCTAATTTTAAGGCAGTACTGAAGACTTTGTTTATATGGTCTGCTTCACTAGAGGAACTACCTCATTAGTTCTAAATCCATCTCCATCATGATCCAATAAAAATAAATCTTTTCCTAAATAAAAATTAATGCACAAGCAACACAGCTAGAGCTTATATGAAAGTTAATCTATTTGGAAGTCAAAAAATCAAACTGCTTATGCCTTTTCATCATCTATCTTTAAGGAGATTAAATACACAAAATATCCTAAATAAGGTTTGGGTTATTTATAGTATTTATTGCATATGAAGTAAGCATCATTCTAAGTAAGTACTTTTCATAGCAAAATAAAACTTTGATAAAAGGTTAATTCATTCAATAGGAAACAAGTATAATAAGAACAGAACCTACCCATGCTGTGCTGACTTTTGGAGTTTGTATCCAGCTCTTCTTTCAGTAAAAATCATGCTGTGAGAAAAGGAAAAGAATTTTAAAAAATGAGGGTAGTACCCTGTATAAGGAATCTCTGGGATAACCTCAAGTGTATCAACATTTGCGTCAAAGGAGTACCACACATAGAAGAGAGAGAGAGAGCAAAATATGAAAACCTTTGTGAAAAACTAATGATGGAAAGCTTTCCTAACCTGTTGAATGAAATACACAAAGAAGTCCAGAAAGCATAGAGCCCAAACAAGTTGAATCCAAACAGGCCCACACCAAGACACATCATAATTAAAATGCAAAAGGTTAAAGACAAGAAAAGAATCTTAAAAGCAGGAAGAGAAAAGTAGTTAGTTACCTACAAGGGAACTCTGATAAGACTGTCAGCAGAAACTTTGCAGGTCAGAAGAGAATAGCAAGAAATATTCAAATTGGCCCTGGCCAGTGTGTCTCAGTTGGTTGGAGCATCATCTAGCACACCAAAAGGTTGTTGGTTCCATTCCCAGTCAGGGCACATACCTAAGTTTTGGGTTTGTTTTTGTTTTCCATATATTTTTATTGATTTCAGAGAGAGGAAAGGGGAGGGAGAAAGAAAAAGAAGCATCAATGTTGAGAATCACTGATTGGCTGCCTCCTGCCTGCCCCCTAGTGGGGACTGAGCCCACAACCTGGGCATGTGCCCTGATAGGGAATCAAACCAGGATCTCGGGGTTCATAGGTCAACATTCAACCCCTGAGCCACAACAGTTGGGCTAGGTTTCAGGTTTGATCTCCAGTCAAGGCTTGTTTGGGAGGCAATTGATCGATGATTCTCTCTCACATCAATGTTTCTCTCTCATGTTCTCCCTCCCTTCCTCTCTCTCTACGATCAATAAGAACATATCCTTGGGTGAGGATTTTTAAAAATTATGTTAAAAATACACAAATAAATACTCAAACTGATAAAAGCAAGGACTTACTACCAAGATCACTCTATCCAACAAAGCTATCATTTAGAATAGAAGGACATATAAAGAGCTTCCCAGACAAGAAAAAGCTAGAGGAGTTCATTTCCACCAAACCAGTATAACATGAAATGTTAAAGGCTCTTTTTTTTTAACAAGAAAAGAGATAAAAATATGAATAATAAAATGACATTAAATACATATCTATCATTAATTGAATCTAAAAAAACAAAATAAATGAACAGGCAGCACAGACACAGGTTCAAGATACAGAGAACATTTTGACGACTGCCAGATGGGAGGTAAGTTTGGGGGATGAGTGAAAAGGTTAAAGGATTAAGAAGTACAAATTGATTGTTACAGAATAGTCATGAGATATAAAGTACAGCATGGAGAATATAGTCAATAATACTATAACAACTATGTATGATATCAGATAGGTGTGCAAGATTTATTGGGATGATCACTCAGTAAATTATATAATGTTTAATCACTGGGTTGTACACCTAACTAATATAATATTATATGTCAACTGTAACTGAAAAATAAAAAATTAAAGTGAAAAAAAGGATTCTGTGGATTGAATGTGAAAAAATGGTGGAAAAGTCATTTTAGCAATAACGAAAGGACTTCAGTTATGGCTCTGTTCTACTTTATAAATATAATTAATTGGGAAATGAACATAAGTTGATCAACTGACAGCCACTAGTCTGTATCTTTTGAAAGGTGATAGGTTGACACTCATGTCTACTCTTCTGAATTCAGCCACTAGGCATCTTCTCCATCCTAGAAGAGGAGTGCATGTTTCCCAAGGCCACAGACACATCTTTCAAGAATAAGTTGTATGACCAGCACCTGGGCAAGTCTGCCAACTTCCAGAAGCCCAAGGTTGTCAAAGGCAAGGCTGAGGCCCACTTTTCTCTGATCCACTATGCGGGCACCGTGGACTACAACATTGCCGGCTGGCTTGACAAGAACAAGGACCCCCTGAATGAGACCGTGGTCGGGCTGTACCAGAAGTCTTCAATGAAGACTCTGGCCAGTCTCTTTTCCACATATGCTGGTACAGAAGCAGGTACTTTCTGTGCTCTTAATCTAACTTCAACCCATTCCTACAGAATGTTTACATACCATTCCAGCCTCTGGCATTCCACTTTGATTGATGGCTTTTCTTTTTACCTCAGACAGTGGTGCAAAGAAAGGCGCAAAGAAGAAAGGCTCTTCTTTCCAGACTGTCTCAGCTCTTTTTAGGGTAAAGTACAAATTTAATGCAGAAAACCTATTAAGTTTCTATGAATTAACATGATTATAGGATTCAGAATAAATTAGGAGGGACTTGAATGTTAATAAAAATCACCTCAAACATTTACTCTTGTCAGAGTACAACCAAAGCAATACTTCTGGAAGGTTGGAGCTTTACTCATTGTTCCTCTTCATGATCATCTGATGTATTCAAGAATGCCAAAAATGCCTTAGAAGCTTTCTTATTAACTAGAAACCCACTGCATGAAAATTCATGCAATGGAGGGGGGGTCCCCTCAACCTGGCCTGCCTCCTCTCAAAGTCCGGGAGCCCTCAGGGGCAGGTAAGGGGAAAGTGATACCCTCATCACACCTTCACACCTCTGCTATTGCACTGCTGGCAGCACAAGCCTCAGCAGGCTCTGATTACCTGAGCCTCGGGCGGCCCTGGGCGGCTGGGCAGCCATCATCCATGGCCTGCCTGTGCCTTGGGCTGGCCCTGAGCAGCTAGGCAGCCACCATCCCTGGGCAGCTAGGGGGTTAGGGGACTGGGGGACTACAGAGGCAGGTGCATGGAGGCAGGCCTGGCTGTGCCACCCCGAGCAGGGCTGAGGGGATTGGGCACTGCCATCTTGTGGCTGTGGGTACCGCTATCTTTGAGGGTGTGGTAGTCAATTAGCATATCCCCTCCTTATTGGCTGTGGACGCTGCCATCTTTGTGAGGGCATGACAGTCAATTAGCATATTTCCTCTTTATTAGATAGGATACAGATTTAACTATAACCTAAACAGGAATACTGCCTTATTCTTTTTCTTTCTCAATACCAATCTGCATTATCTCACACAATAAACTATTGTTTCATCAACTTATCCTTGTACATGTTTTCAATATTAGAAACTCATTACTTTTATTTCCTAATGGGCTAATGAGATGGGCAGGGGGCAACTCTGCCTTCTCAAAGAATATATCAAAGAAATACTGAGAAATGTTTACATGTGAGTTTTCAATGGTTGAGTAAAACACCATCATCTATTATAATCAATTACTCTATTTTTGGAATAACTCCTCTGCTACACTCCAGACTGTGGATCATTTTAAGTATGGTACCTAAGATCCACCCACACAAGGTTATATAGTTTCATGATTTTGGTCTCCTCAAAGAAAATACAAAAAGATGTTACACGTTCGAGGGAATAATAAACTCAAGGAAGAAATGGCAAAAGTTGGAACAACTGCTAACCTAGGTAATTCCTGTAAACACTACTATAAAAATTATTAGCCCTGAGAGAGATGAAACAAATCTTAGAGATACTCAATTATTTCCAGATGAGGTTCAGAGAGACAAAAAAGACTTTTTAGAATCAAGCAGATCATTAGGCTACTAAATTTTCAGTTTGTTTATAGGATAGATCCTATGTGTTAGAAATTAATATCTTGGAGAGCTACATTTCTTCCCAGTATTTTGGCCTTTTGGTTATTTAGCAGACTAGAATCTTTATGTCTTTAAAATACAGAGCAAAGGGTATATATGTGATGCTTTCAACAATACAGATTTTAAAAATAAATAAAAAAATGTGGAGCAATTGAAGCCTCACAGACTTATACCAAATAGATAAGAGAATACATAGCTTAGTTCCATATAATTACAAAACAGAAATCTGAAGACTTTCTCATCAAGTCGCTTCTATCTCGTTTTCTAGGAAAATTTAAATAAACTGATGACCAATCTGAGGAGCACACACCCTCACTTCGTACGATGTATTATTCCCAATGAAACCAAGACTCCTGGTAAGATATAATAGCATGAAGTAACCAAACAGGCACAACTTCGAAAATTCAGTGCCCAGTAGTAAGTACTGTGATATCCTTTTAGGGGCCATGGAGCATGACCTTGTCCTGCACCAGCTGAGGTGCAATGGTGTGCTGGAAGGCATCAGAATCTGCAGAAAGGGATTCCCAAGCAGAATCTTATATGGGGACTTTAAACAAAGGCCAGTCTCTCTTTGTTGTATTTCATTGTCCATTGTATTTCATGTATCCTGCTTAGTAAATATAAAATTAAGAAGCCAAATAAGATAGTCTTGTGGTGGTAGGACAGAATAACAAGTTAGAAGAGGTGACATTTCTTAAAAATAGAATGAGGCATGCATTAGACAGTGGAAAAATTATATTGTTTTACTATCTAAACTTAACAGACAGCTGGATTTTCTAATATTTTTTTACTCTAAGATTTTTATTGATATTTCTTTTTGGTGTAATTTGATTTTCACATATGATCACACCTTTCTTTCTTTGATTGAATAGATACAAAGTTTTAAATGCAAGTGCTATCCCAGATGGACAGTTCATTGACAGCAAGAAGGCTTCTGAGAAACTTCTAGCGTCCATTGATATTGATCACACCCAATATAAATTTGGACATACAAAGGTATAGCTGTTATTTATTTACATCTGATCCAAGTACCTTCTGCCATCTCTGTGTCTCCTGTCCTATGGGGGATGCTGTATGACTCCCTTTTTCTTCAAAGGTTTTCTTCAAAGCTGGCCTCCTGGGTCTTCTGGAAGAAATGAGAGATGACAAATTGGCCCAGATTATAACAAGAACTCAAGCTGTCTGCAGGGGATTCCTAATGAGGGTAGAATATCAGAAGATGTTGCAAAGGAGGTAACTATGCTGCCTATCAGAATTGTAAGGTTCCTTAGGGACTATCAATCAACCCCCATTACTCATTACCTTTTTCATTTTGTGGCTATGTGCTTTTCACCCAGTTCTGAACTCACCCCCACAACTCACCAGCTTTTGCTGATCCTCTCACATTTGGATTCCCTTCAAAAATTTTCTTCTCCCTCCAATTTGTCCCTTCCCATCCATCTCACATACAACCGCAGGAGTAATTTACAGTGAGCACTATTTTCATCATGCCCCATCTCAGTGTGTTTCCCCGGGGTCTGCAACATCAGATCCAAGTTACCTTGCATGGTTGTCAAGCTCTCTCTATTCCCCACCTCATCTATCATTTCCAACCACACAGCCTTTCCAGCCAGTCTAAACCATCTGCTTATCTCCTATTTTCAGGTTTGCATAAGCCCTCTCTCTTCATCCTAATTTATTTATGAATTCAAAACTTCCATTACTCCTTTCTCTAATTAACCTCACCCAGTTCTATCGACACAGCAATACTGCATTCCCTGTCCTCACACACACATTTTGCATTCATTTTGTTAATTAAGTACTTATTTAGGTCTGCATTATGTGTTCCCAAGTTATTTACATGTGTTTGTCTACATTATGATTTGTGTCAATAGTATCTGCCTTCTCAGAGTTATGGTTCTTATAAATCAGACCTATAAAAATAGAATTTTCATTTCAGGAAGATTAAGAAAACATACACATTGCTACAGGGTAGTCAAATCTTGCCAATCTATTGCTATAGTTTGAAGAAAGCATATTTTTTACTACTATTTTACAATTTTATTTAAATAAAAGAAATTTTGGAACTCAATCAGTGCTAAATGCCCTAAAGATATTAAAAATATAATGAGCAAATTTCAAAAAATTTGAGAAAAGACAGTATATTACCTGAAGAAGCTAACAAAAGAAATTTATAGAGTCAATAATTCAGTGATGAGTTAAATAAGAAGAGAGGCTTTAAGGAAGACATGATAAATCATAAGCTCAACTTAGGGCAATTCAGAAAGCAACCTATGCCATTTCATAGTTCACATCCATATGCCAACAGACAAGCAGCTCAATCAATTTACAACTGCTATATCCGCTCCCAAATCACTAATATTGTAGACCCTCAGGTGATCTGAAAGTGGTGCATGATGCTCATTCATGTAAAGTATTTCCTCTCCAAAGTTAGTTTCTTTGCTTGTTTGGTAGGAACTTGAAAATGCAGAATTGTTAAATATAATCAGCACACATTAGCAAAGCAGTTAGACTGAGGATTATTATAAGTGTGAGTGTGAAGATGTGCACACACATGCACACACATGTGTAAAGCCTGCGTATACCATAAAATAATTTAACATATCATTTATATGTGGAAGGTCATTAAAAGGAAAGTTTTCATATAATAGCATTGTCTCTACTAGATAAGTTTGTACTGATATTTCTGTGTCATTTCAGAGAAGCCCTTTTCTGCATCCAGTACAACGTCCGCGCCTTCATGAACGTCAAGCACTGGCCCTGGATGAAGCTCTTCTTCAAGATCAAGCCCCTCCTCAAGAGTGCGGAGACCGAGAAGGAGATGGCCACCATGAAGGAAGAGTTCCAGAAGACCAAGGATGAACTGGCCAAGTCGGAGGCAAAGAGGAAGGAGCTGGAGGAAAAAATGGTCACTCTCTTAAAAGAAAAAAATGACCTGCAACTCCAGGTTCAATCTGTGAGTACTCCGTATGCTGAACGTACTAAGTCACTGAAGCCTTTCTGAAATTCACACATACTTTAGATTTACAAATGACCTTTTCTTGAAAAAGAAAATCTCAATTTGCCCTTTAGTATTAAATTTAACTTACAATATTCCTCTGAGAAAGGCACAATTACTTCCAAACTGCAAATGGAAAAGATTGAAGAATGCATTTACATGTCACAAATTTAACATGAAGAAAGTAATTTAAAGGCAAAATTTCATTTTATCCTTTTGCCTTGCCTGCTTTATCCCAGCCTTAAAATATAGTTCTATTTTCTAAATGCAGCTGTAGAGATTGCATTTAAATTCAAGAAACACAATATTCTCATTCGTCTTGGTATCTCTTTTCCTTAGCTCCCTTCCCTTCCCAAGATTTAGCTCAATGAATTTATCTGGGTACTTGAACTGAACTACCAGGGTAGAGGGAAGTATCTTCTTGGATTTTTCCTTTGATACAGACACCAAGTTCTTAAAGCTTCTATTTAATTCAGGAAGGAGTTATAACCAGAGTCGGGGTAGGTTTGGCACCTACACTCTAGCTGAACGCAATTTTACTTGGTCCAACAAGCTCAAGGATGTCATGAAGAAACTTGTGAAAATAATAGTTTTCCTAAAATTTTATAGCTATTTTCAACTTTTCCATCTGATAACTTTACTTATATGCAAGTTATAGTTTCCCAAAAGCATAGGTTCATAGACTCTTCATCTTAACCTCTTGAAAAGTATTATTATCTGTCAGCGAGTAAATATTTATTGAGTGTATCACTGTTAAAAACAGATGCAACGGAACCCTGGGAAATCCCCAATATCATCCATTTAAGCCAGGGGTGGGGAACATCCTATAAGCCCTGCAAAATCATTTGGTCAGCTCCTGCCACGTCAGTTAGGGATGAGTTAATTAAATGTTTAACCAAATACAGCAAGCTAATTTTTAAGTTTATAATTTTGTATGGCCTATGAATGATGTCAGAAATATCCAAATGGGAACTATTTGACATTGTAACTGGGACTCAGAACTGTTGGACATTGAAAATGAGACTCAAACATTTTTTGTTCTTATATGTTTATTTCTAGTATGCAGATGCAAGTGTTTTTAAAGAAAAGTAATGGGGGAAAATAGATACAGAGGCAAAGAAGCATGGTCAAACTACAGTGGGAAGGCAGGGGAGGGTGGGGAGTGGGGGCTGTAAGAGATCAACCGAAGGACTTGTATGCATACATATAAGCATAACCAATGGATACACGACACTGTGGGGGGGGGGGGCAGGTGAGGGCATGTGCTGGGGGGTAGGGGAGGCTGGGGGGAGGTCAATGGGGGGGATGAAATATATGTACTACTATTTGTAACACTTTAAATTATATATATATATATATATATCCAAATGGCCCTTGGCAGGAAATTAATTCCCCACCCCTGATTTAAGCATTTAAAACTCAAGATATAAATAAAACACTGAAAAAAAATAGAAATTACCCAGGCGAGTGTAATCTAATAAATTAGTGGCTTAACTGATTTTCATTTGAGTCCTTTAGTAACATAAAAATGTCATTGAGTTTTTAAAACTATATCTTCTTATATATTCAAAAATTTATTTGGAGGTTAAGGTAACTCTTAAAATGGAAATGAAAATTTTGGATAATTATAGCACTGTTATGGACTATTGAGAAGGTTTTGAGTATGTCAGAATGCTTCAAGAAAATGTATTTGTAGGCTTAAAATAGATATTTTTCTTTTCTTTTTAAAATTCAGTCTACTAACAAGTTACTTGAGGTGAGTAGGCAATGCTCAAAAACAAAACTAACCAATTTGACTAAGTCAAAAATCTTTGAATTTTACAGCTGAAATGCTCTTAGCAATCATTTCTTCTAACCAACTCATTACATCTATGTACCCTGAGTGGCCAAATTATGATGATCTCTGAACACATAATGATCTGGCCACTCAGTGTGTCTATATCTCTAATGGGGACCGAAAGTATTCTAGACTTTTGCTGGAGATCAATCACCTGTTTGCCCTGAGCTGTCTATCAGCCAGTGCAAAGGGGAAAACTGATTAGGTGCACGATTTATAATATCTTTGATATCAAATAAACGAGGTGCTCAAGAGAAGTACATTGAGTGGCCAGATTATTATTCGTTTATCACAATAATCGGGCCACTCAGTGAATATAAAAGCCTAAGCAACCAAACAACCAAATGACTGGTAGACCAGTAGCTATGGCACACACTGACCACCAGGGGACAGATGTTCAACACACAGGATTGGGTTCCCTCCTGTCTGGATCAGGCCTGCAGGGATTGGGCCAAAACTGGCTATCTGACATCCTCTGAGGGGTCCTGGATTGAGACAGGCTGCAGGCCAGGCCAGGGGACCCCATCCGTGCATGAATCCATGCACGGGGCCTCTTGTGTAATATAACTGAACATGGGGGGAATAAAGCAATAAATACATAAGCAGGAAAATTTGGGACAAGAACCCAAGCTTCCTATGGTTCTTCCACTCTTCTACACATTGCTTTCTAAAATAATCAATTTTTTCATCCCACTCATTTACAGATTAATTTGCTTCTACATCTATAGCCTTACGTCTAATTAGCTGCATTTCTCCAGGACATGTAACAATATTCAATTAAGTTTAATTTATATTCATACTGAAAAATTTATCAAAATTCAGTGAACACTACTATTTTGCGCAAAGAACAAGTTTCAAATAAGTAACAAGTTCTCTAAGTATCTCACTGAATCTCCCCATAGGAAGCAGATAGTTTAGCTGATGCAGAGGAAAGGTGTGAGCAATTGATTAAAAACAAAATCCAGCTGGAGGCCAAAATCAAAGAGGTGACTGAGAGAGCTGAGGATGAGGAAGAGATCAATGCTGAGCTGACGGCCAAGAAGAGGAAACTGGAGGACGAATGTTCAGAACTGAAGAAAGACATTGATGACCTTGAGTTGACACTGGCCAAGGTTGAAAAGGAGAAACATGCCACAGAGAACAAGGTAAGAGACATATTCTGCTATACTATATAGAGATTCTACCATCCAATAAGCTGCTTTATAGTAGAGACAATCTCTTCCTTGACCGTCTAGGTGAAAAACCTCACAGAAGAGATGGCAGGCCTGGATGAAATCATAGCTAAGCTGACCAAGGAGAAGAAGGCCCTTCAGGAGGCCCACCAGCAGACCCTGGATGACCTGCAGGCAGAAGAGGACAAAGTCAACACCCTGACCA
Source organism: Antrozous pallidus (assembly GCA_027563665.1). Lineage (NCBI taxonomy): Eukaryota > Metazoa > Chordata > Mammalia > Chiroptera > Vespertilionidae > Antrozous > Antrozous pallidus. The sequence goes on from CM050526.1 coordinate 9,877,438, forward strand.
AAGCTAAAACCAAGTTAGAGCAGCAAGTGGATGATGTAAGTGTATTTTTAATAAACATTTGAAAGATTTTTAATATACTTTCAATTTTTAACAAATTTTACTTTCTCATTAGCTCGAAGGGTCTCTGGAGCAAGAAAAGAAACTTAGAATGGATCTAGAAAGAGCAAAGAGGAAACTGGAAGGTGACCTAAAATTGGCCCAAGAATCCACAATGGATATAGAAAATGACAAACAGCAAATTGATGAAAAGCTTAAAAAGTAGGAACTGGAGGGGAAAAAAAAAACACCTCTATGTGATATCATCATCAAATTCATATAGGTCCTAATATGTCTTGTTTTTCTTTCTAAAGGAAAGAATTTGAAATCAGCAATCTGCTAAGCAAAATTGAAGATGAGCAAGCAGTAGAAATTCAACTCCAGAAAAAGATCAAGGAGTTGCAGGTAAGTCATATCACTTCCTTTTTCCTGTACGCTCCTCTCTCCGCCAAAAACAAACAAACAAACAAACAAAAAACCCTGAAATTGAGATGGATGTATGTTCATGTGCTTGTGTCACTCCCAGGCCCGCACTGAGGAGCTGGAGGAGGAGATCGAGGCAGAGCGGGCCTCGAGGGCCAAAGCAGAGAAGCAGCGCTCTGACCTCTCCCGGGAACTGGAGGAGATCAGCGAGCGGCTGGAGGAAGCCGGTGGGGCGACCTCAGCCCAGGTCGAGATGAACAAGAAGCGGGAGGCCGAGTTCCAGAAAATGCGCAGGGACCTGGAGGAGGCTACCCTGCAGCACGAAGCCACGGCAGCTGCTCTGAGGAAGAAGCATGCCGACAGTGTGGCTGAACTCGGGGAGCAGATCGACAACCTGCAGAGGGTCAAGCAGAAACTGGAGAAGGAGAAGAGTGAGCTGAAGATGGAGATCGATGACCTGAGCAGTAACTCAGAGGCCATTTCCAAAGCCAAGGTACCCAATACTGTCTCCAAATGATATTAATTAATAACCTAGCAGAACACCCATTGTTCCTTGTCATTAACATTGTTTGCATGAAGTTTATAGCACTAACCTAATATTTTCTATTCTTATATATTCCATTCTATTTCATTTTTTAAGTGCTAGATTTGACCCATAAAGGTTAATCCAAAATCCACTATAATATCGGTCTTGGGATAGATGAATGGGCTCCAACAATGACCTCTTTGGGAACACTATGCACTCATCATGCTTGAACCCCAGCATGTTCCACAGAGTTGGTGCCATAAACTTCTACTCATACAACATGAATTTATTCACTGGAAAAAAAATATTGTAAGAATCAAGGTTTAACTTATATTACTGCATACAATGTCTCGCCCGTCACCGCCACATGTACCACAGGGAAACCTTGAAAAGATGTGCCGCACACTGGAAGACCAGCTGAGCGAACTTAAGACTAAGGAAGAGGAGCAGCAGAGGCTGATCAATGACCTGACGGCTCAGAGAGCTCGCCTGCAGACGGAATCAGGTCAAGACCTTTCTCTGAATCCTGAAACTCTGTACTAGATAGAAGCGATTCCAGGAATTCTTAATAAACAGCAATACTTCCATATTAGAGTGGATTAAGCAAACTATCAGAATTTGCTGAGCAGGTCAGAAAGAAAAAAAAATAAGCAAGAATCAGCAAAGCAAGTTTACTTGTTACACTCTTGTGGCAACTCTCCCCTTTAATCTCCAGTTCTAACCAATTCTATAACACTTAGAAGTATATATTTGATATGTACAAATATAAATATAAAAGCATTAGGCCAATTTTTAATGCCATTAACAAATGCCTTTACTTACATTATTCTTAGGTGAATATTCTCGACAATTAGATGAGAAAGACGCTTTAGTCTCTCAGCTTTCGAGGAGCAAACAAGTATCTAGTCAGCAGATTGAAGATATGAAACGTCAGCTAGAAGAAGAAACTAAAGTGAGTTTTACCAAAGGTCTTCTTGGATAATCATATGTAAACATGTCCAGTTAGGTTCTACTCCGAATGTGTAAATTAAGTATCACTGAATAAATGAATTTAAGTCATTGACTCGTATTTCTGTAGGCCAAGAATGCCCTGGCCCATGCCCTGCAGTCCTCCCGCCACGACTGTGACCTGCTGCGGGAACAGTATGAGGAGGAGCAGGAAGGCAAAGCCGAGCTGCAGAGGGCACTGTCCAAGGCCAACAGCGAGGTTGCCCAGTGGAGGACCAAATACGAGACGGACGCCATTCAGCGCACAGAGGAGCTGGAAGAAGCCAAGTATGTACAGTGAATTCTGGGGAAGGAGATACCCAACTCAGCAACTCCTAGAAGCAGTTGTGAGGACACTGGTGACAATGGAAACATAACATAGCAGAAGCTAACGATTACTAAGTTCATACTATGTGTCAAATGTTATAAATACATTAGCTCATTTAGTATTCTTAGCAACATGGTTATTCTTATCCCATTAGAAATGAAGAAATTGAAGCTGTGAGAGGTTAACTATCTAATCCAAGGGCATATGATTAATAAATGTTACAGCTGGGATTGGAACCATATATTCTGATTCCAGAGCCCACTGTAAGCATTGCAGTAGAAAGAGATAGCTCTTAAAACTCATGTTAGAGCCCATCCAACAATACACAATATCCAGGATTGGTCTAAATAGAGTAAAGCCCTCCTCTGTGTATGGACAAAAGGGGACCTTCCAGCAGATCTTCTTTGGAATCAAGGCTAAAGACTTGCCTGAAACTTAAGGATGTATAGGTGGCACATAACTAGGAAATTAAAATGTAGGTGATTCAGAAAGGGGGAAAAAACCTGCCTTTGTTTAAATTGCATGAATTGTCCTGATTTACCCATCAACTTCTTTCCCTCGTGAGATTGTTCAACTTTGATTAGAAGAAACTGGCTATATTTTCTTTAGTGAAAAGGTACATAAAATAAAATGGAAACTTTGAGATAAAAATTAATATGCTCAGTATATTTTTGTCCAGTAAAATATCTAGTCAGCCCAAATACTTTTTATAATGAGATTAAGATATATAAATTAACCGATAAAATTGTCTTGGCCACACATTCTCCACAATCATACTCAATCAGAAGTCCTGACACTAAGAGCAGTCTCTAAGAATTCAACAACTTACCGAGGATTTGAATCACCATTTATCAATCTAGGAAGGAGTTCTGGCTACCAGTTTTGAAAACCATGTTATTTGCCATGAAAACAGGACTGTGAAAGGAGGCCAAGGAGGTTATCGCTTGCACTATCCTTAAATGCCTGGCTAACTTTTCAGGAAGAAGCTGGCCCAGCGTCTGCAGGAAGCCGAGGAGCATGTGGAAGCCGTGAACGCCAAGTGTGCCTCCCTTGAGAAGACGAAGCAGCGGCTCCAGAATGAAGTGGAGGACCTCATGCTTGATGTGGAGAGATCTAATGCTGCCTGCGCAGCCCTGGACAAGAAGCAGAGGAACTTTGACAAGGTGGCCCAGCCTGCTTAACCTTTATCAATGCTTACTTAGTTTCCCTCTCTCCTGACACTGGCTGATGATTCACTGCTTTTCAGATCTTATCAGAATGGAAACAGAAGCAGGAGGAAACTCAGGCTGAACTTGAGGCCTCCCAGAAGGAGTCCCGTTCTCTCAGCACTGAGCTGTTCAAGATCAAGAACGCCTACGAGGAATCCCTGGATCAACTTGAAACACTAAGGAGAGAGAATAAGAACTTGCAGCGTGAGTCCTCTTGAATTTCCCTACCCAACATAGCCTGACTCGACTTTTCCATGTTGCCATCACCTCACCACTTCTCCCTTGCTTGTTCACCACAGAGGAGATTTCTGACCTCACCGAACAGATTGCTGAGGGTGGGAAGCAAATCCATGAATTGGAGAAAACAAAGAAGCAAGTGGAACAAGAGAAATGTGACATTCAGGCTGCCTTAGAGGAAGCAGAGGTACATATTACTAGGTTGTTGGTGGATGAAAATCAAAGACAAACATCAGTGAAAACATTCAAAATGGGTACTGATAGGGTAAAGTATATATCTTATCATCAAGCTGGTGAGAAGTTGAACTTGTATAGCTTTATAAAGGGAATTTGGCAATAGTAATCGAAAGATTAAAAATGTAACTACTATGACCCCTCATTCTCTTTCTAAGAAAATAATCTTAAATGAAAGTAAAGTTTTAAGCACAGAGATGTCCAATCCAAGAACAAGATTAAGAAAAGTACAGAACATTCAAATGATGCAATTTTATACAGAAATTAAATATAATTAACAGAGAAGTATTTATTGTAGATGAATTTAAAGCAATATACATATTTGCATATATAATATAATTTTATTACATAGAAATACATATAAAACTAGAGGCCCAGTGCATGAATTCATGCACCAGTGGGGTCCCTTGGCCTGGCCTGCAGGGATTGGGCCAAAATAAGCTCTCCAATATCCCCAGAGGGGTCCTGGATTGCGAGAGGATGCAGGCCAGGCTGAGGGACCCCACCAGTGCACTATCAGGGCTGAGGAGCAGCCACAGGAGGGTTCTAGGGCATAGTCAGCCCATCTAGCCCAGTCCCAATCAGCCAGACCCCAGCAGCAGGCTAACCAACCAGTCGAAGCATCTGCCCCCTGGTGGTCAGTGTACATGGTAGTGACTGGTCGAGCAGTTGAATGGTTGTAGGAACAATTAGCATATTAGGTTTTTATATAGAGAGAGATCGGAAAAAAACTAGGAAAATGCATAACATTAAAATAGTTATCTCTGAAGTCACAACATGAAGTCTTTTTCCTTTATTTTTATATATTGCCCCCATGTTCTATAATGATCACGTATAACGTAACCAGAAAAACGTATGTTTTAAAACTGAAAATTTCTACAGCAGGAATGAAAATATCACACATGCACATTTTAATTTATGAAACAGAGTAAGAGGTGACATCAGTTTAATCATATAATGTTTATTAGTACTTATATGAGTAATATTATATAGTACTTTATACTTTACAAAGCACCTTTATTACAGAGCTGCCCTGTATAATCCAGGACTGAATAAACAAAAGAATGATTTACTTAACAGGCTCCTAGAGCTATTGTATTGTACTTTGTAAAATTACATAAGTTGATATTAATAAGTGTCTCATAAGAAATACATTCCAAATATTCAAGTTATTTTCCATTATTAATCGATCACTGTTTTGTTAAGGCATCTCTTGAACATGAAGAGGGAAAGATCCTACGTATCCAGCTGGAGCTGAACCAAGTCAAGTCTGAAATTGACAGGAAAATTGCTGAAAAGGATGAGGAAATTGACCAGCTCAAGAGAAACCACGTTAGAGTGGTGGAGTCGATGCAAAGCATGCTAGATGCTGAGATCAGGAGCAGGAATGATGCTCTGAGAGTCAAGAAGAAGATGGAGGGAGACCTTAATGAAATGGAGATCCAGCTGAACCACGCCAACCGTTTGGCTGCAGAGAGCTTGAGGAACTACAGGAACACACAAGGGATCCTGAAGGTAAATGACTCCACATTTAACAGTTCAGATAAGGCAGGCAAGATACCGGTCTTCCGATCCTCTAAAAACCTTCCTGTTAAATCATCCTTTTTTTTCCCCTTTAACAAATCACACAGCTCACTATATGGAAACAACTAAATTAAATGCACATAGAATATTTTTTTAAAGAAAATTATGATATTAGAGCAAGTGTAAGACTGGCACCAAATGGCCTGAGATTGAGTTTTAGTTTTACTAGATGCCTGATTTTAGGCAAGTTATTTAACCCCTCAGAGCATGTTATTGTGAGAACCAAATGAGACAACAGATATCAAGTACTGTGTAGAGCATATGGAAAATGTTCCATCAATGATAGACAGTAGGACTTGCACATGAAAAAATAACTAATGTCATAAATGAAACAGGAGTCTGTCTCCTGATAAGTCTTACTTATGTGAGTTATTGACATCACTACATTCATGCTCTCTCAAATGACAGGCCTGTCATTTCCTGTTCCTGGTACCAATACATTCTCCCAGTTCATCTCCAATGATATTCATATCCAATGATATTCATATCCTCTTCAGAGTGTCTAAGGCCTTTTTTCACTTAACAGGATACCCAGCTACACCTGGATGATGCTCTCCGGGGCCAGGAGGACCTGAAGGAGCAGCTGATGATGGTTGAGCGCCGAGCCAACCTACTACAGGCTGAGGTGGAGGAGCTGCGGGCATCTCTGGAGCAGACGGAGAGGAGCAGGAAAATCGCAGAACAGGAGCTGCTGGATGCCAGCGAGCGTGTCCAGCTCCTGCACACCCAGGTGAAACCCTCACATCAAACAAATGCTGGTGTATTATTAAGTGATGAATCAGAATTATAGTGTGAAATTACTCTATTTTTATAAAATCCGGTGTCCCAAAAAATGTTTACACACTTTGAATGATTATAAACAGTTTATTAACATATAGTTCATTTTCACAGTTTAAAAGAATCTACAGAAATGAATAATCTGTCAATGCCTGTTTTCAAACTGATGACAGTTCTGGTACAGCCACTGTTGATAACACAAATCAATGGAATCACAAGCATTTTCATTCAGTATTTGTGTGCCTTCAATTCATCAACTGTTGCTGGTTTTGTACTGTAAACTATCTTTTATGTATTCCCATAAAAAAGGCTAGTGGACAAATTTTCTTTGTTTGAAGTTTAGTCCTGCTTCACCTATTATTTCAAATCTAATTAAACCTGAAAGGGAGTGAAAATTAAGTGAATTATCAGCTGTTGCAGTGTGTATACATTTTTGGAGGGACAACCTGTGTCCCTTCCCCCAAAAATGTATACACACTCTGAATAATTATAAAGGCATAAAGGCAATATTTGAATTTCAACTGCGTCTTCAAACTTCCAGTAACATTTTGGGATGAATTTCCTTTGTTTAAAGCTTAGTCTGGTTGAAAAGAAAAAACAAACAAACATCAATTGATTTATGAGCTGTTAAAGTGTGTATACATGTTTTTGGGATTCTCTGTGTGTGTGTGTGTATATTTGGGATTCTCTCTGTGTATATTTTAGTTATAGTGCCCAATATTTAATATATATATATATATATATTGGGCACTATAACTAAAATATTAATTGCAGTTATTTTGGGGTACAGTGTTACAAATATTTTATATGTGTGTTCCATTTGTAAATTTTAGATTTTCTATCCCCAAAAAGAGGGCATTACATTTTATTTAAAAATAAGGTTTGGTTCTTTATTTTGAAAACCACAATGTGGCTAATTATGAACAAAGATATCTGTTGACTCCAAAATGTGAAAATGTTCCTTGCAGCATTTCCCATCAGGAGGGAGTCAACATATAGCTTGTTGTGTTTACTGTCCCTGTGCCTTGCAGGATGTTTAGTATCTCTGACTTATCCAGACAGTAAATGCAGTAGTCATTTTGACAACCAAATATTTCCAAGTACTCATTAAGGCAGTAAGTAGTGCTTCCCTTTGAGAATCAGAGATTGACATTTTAAGAAAATTTTTTCATAAGAGTAATCCAGCATTCCCCAAGGGACCAAAGCATGAAAATTCACAGAGAATAGATTCATTCTGAGAAACTCCCAATACCACACTCACAAAAGGAATTTATTCTTTTCTAATATTTCCAACCTTTTATGGTACAGTATGAGTGATGTCCAGTGGAGCACATAATTTACAAACATTCTTAAATCTCAGAACTCCTTAAGCATAAATAAGGTGGACCTTGGGCAATGGTGGAAGCAGGGGGGAACTCCAATCTTGTAAATAATTATTTTGTACTGAACAAATATTTAAAGTTTATTGAAATGTTGCTATTAGTCCCTTCCATGAGCCAACAAGTAAGAAATTTATAAAATCCCAAGAGAGCAAACTATAAAGCTTGCTAATTCCCACTGACTATTTTTACAGAACACCAGCCTGATCAACACCAAGAAGAAATTAGAAAATGATGTTTCACAACTCCAGAGTGAAGTGGAAGAAGTCATTCAAGAATCACGCAATGCAGAAGAGAAGGCCAAGAAGGCCATCACTGATGTAAGATGAGCATTTGTTTTACTGACACACATTTGCTACCTGTTGTTACCAGGTTTCCTTATTTTCTTTACTTATGTGCTAATTAGGCGGCCATGATGGCGGAGGAGCTCAAGAAGGAGCAGGACACCAGCGCCCACCTGGAGCGGATGAAGAAGAACCTGGAACAGACGGTGAAGGACCTGCAGCACCGTCTGGATGAGGCTGAGCAGCTGGCCCTGAAGGGCGGGAAGAAGCAGATCCAGAAACTGGAGGCCAGAGTGGGTATCTCAATCTCTCAAAATCTGGGAAGGAAAAAAAGGGCACTCCCTCTATGCATCTCTCTTCCTTCATATTGACTCCTATCCTTGTCCTGGGGCTGGAGACATCCACATGATTCCTCCAGTAGGGTCCTGAGCTAATTAATATCCTCCAAGACTTACCTGTAAGTATCTTTCTTGGTTGCAGATACGTGAGCTTGAAGGAGAAGTTGAAAATGAACAGAAACGCAATGCTGAGGCTGTTAAAGGTTTGAGGAAACATGAGAGAAGAGTAAAGGAACTTTCCTACCAGGTAAGGGAATAGCTTTCTAGAATATCCAGACTTCCTGCCCAATGGGAAATTGGAAACCTGGTGACAATCTATGTGTCACTCACACATAGACACATTAACTTGGTACATATAAGAGGCAAATGACACAGGTACTTATCACAGGTATATACTAAGCTTGGAAAATCAGGAAAGCTTTTAGATAATAACATAAGAAAGAGCATAAGTTTTAAAGCCAGATAAGTTGGTATTAGCTCTAATTTGGCCTCTTTTATTTTTTAAACTTGGGTAGATTACTTAACACTCTAAACCTTAGTTTTATCATCTATAATGTATAGTAACAATATCTACTCTCCAAGGTAGGAAGACAAGGATTAGAAAAGATGTTTACAGGGTGGGGCAAAAGTAAGTTTAAAGTTGTATGAGAAATAGTTTATCCTTTGTATTATTATTTCTTAATTATTGTATTATTTTCCATATGAATAACTATAAACCTACTTTTGTCCAATTCTGTATAATTACATAATACGGTGCCTGCAAATAGTAGACATTCAGTAAAAGTAGTGACTATTATTATGAAGAATGCTTCAGAGTTTACCACCTTTACCCCAGGCCCACTGCCATCATACCAGAGTGATTTATTTTACCACCTATGATAGACTTATTTCATGAGGTTGAATGCAAATCATTTTTTTCAAACTTGCAGAGTGAAGAGGACCGCAAGAATGTTCTCAGGTTGCAGGACTTAGTAGACAAATTACAGGCAAAGGTGAAATCCTATAAAAGACAAGCTGAGGAGGCTGTAAGTATCTTTAAGCCTTTGGGGAAAGAAAAATAAATGGGGGGGGATAGAAAGTATATAAAGAGAATATGATAATGACAAAGAAGACAAAGTAAGAATATACAACTCATATTTTTTAAAGTGTTTTTATAAATAGAAATTTACCCTAAAATCCTAACTACTGAATAAGACTTCAAAAGGAGATTTTTTTTTATTAAACAACTAGAGGCCCGATGCATGAAATTCGTGCTTGAGGGTGAAGGATGGGGGAGGCCTCAGCCCAACCTGCACCCTCTCGCAATCTGGGACCCCTCAGAGGATGTCCAACTGCCATTTAGGCCCAATCCCACAAGGATATCTATGGGATCAGGCCTAACCCAGCAATCAAGACATCCCTCTCGCAGTCTGGGACTGCTGGCTCCTATTCACTCATCTACCTGCCTGCCTGGCTGATTGCCCCTAACCATTCTGCCTGCCTGCCTGCCTGATCACCCCTAATCACTCTGCCTGCCTGCCTGATCATCCCTAACCACTCGCCTGCCTGCCTGATCGCCTCTAACCATTCGACCTGCCTGCCTGATTGCCTCTAACCACTTCTGCCTCAGCCCCCGCTGCCAGCTTCGTCCAGAATGATGTCCAGAAGGTCATTTGGCTTCGGGTCTAATTAGCATATTATGCTTTTATTATATACGCTTTGTAAGGTTTGTGGGGAGAGGGAAGGGAGAAAGTTCTAACTAACTCAACTTATTTGATAACTGTAAGGGATATAAAGTAGAAGCTACAATTAACACCATAGTAGGTATTCCTCTCCCTCTAGAAATGCACAAACTCAAGTTTGGCATATTCAAATGCCAAACTTAAATCTTTTATCCCAGCTGACTTATTTGCTCACTATCAGGAACATTATCAGGGGCTCCTCTCTCCACATTGCTGTAGCAGTAAGGACATGTCAGAAGATCCTCCAGTTTCCCTTTTCCTAGTTGTTTCTCACTCTTCCATCTGACTTATTAAATAGCTTCTTGGCTGTTCATTGCTTTTCTTTCCTAAGCACCCAGAGGATAGGAACTATGTTCATAGCAACACCTTCAGAACTTAGAACAGTGCCTGACACATAGTAGATACTCAATAACTATTTGAGGAGTGGATAAATGAATGAATGGGTTTGGTCTGAAGGGGAAGTCTTAGGGAGTCTTTTCCTTAGTAATTTTTAATAATCTAGAGATTTAATGAGATCAAGATAGCAAAAGATAATTATATGGTGGGAGTGGTGGGAAAGGTGATGTTGGGTGGTGATGGAGGTACAGAATATTGAATGCTCTGCACATAATTTACAAACATTCTTCAATCTCAGAACTCCTTATGCATAAATAAGGTGGATTTAGTAAAAGTAGTGACTTTGGGCAATGGTGGAAGCAGGGGGGGAACTCCAATCTTATAAATAATTATTTTGTACTGAACAAATAATTACAGTTTTATATGTAAGAGCAAATAATTTTGGAAATAAAAATGACAATGTCATTTAATTTATAACTTAGTCAATATTAAGGGGAAATAAACATCATAAAATAAGGCAATAAGTAGGTAGGGAGTAAGGAAAGGAAGGAAGAAAGGAAGAGGCACAAATAGTAGTAATAAGTCCAACCAACAGAGGCATACTTTCTTTCTATCCCCACTTTTCCCCTTTCTCTCTATTCCAAAGTAAAAATGTATGGCAAAAAATTTTAAGTGGGATTTGACATTTACTTACTAAATTCTGTAATGGAGAGTAACTGGGTCTCTTCCTTTGTTCTGCCCAACCCATACATCATAAATTGATTTCACATTTGTATGGGTTTAACATAATACATTGTCCCTTCCATTTCAAAAGTTTCTTCTTTTATTCTTTAAAGTAAAAAATGTAACTGAAGTTATAAGTTCTGTCCAGATTTGAAGTCAGACATGGCAAACTGACCATAAGAAGGCAATAGCTGAGTTGAGGAAATAACCCTAGTTGGTGAAAAATGCAGTAAGAACCACGAAGTCTAATTCTCACATTTTCTCTCTATTCTCAGGAGGAACAATCCAACGCTAATCTTGCTAAATTCCGCAAACTCCAGCACGAGCTGGAGGAGGCCGAGGAGCGGGCCGACATTGCCGAGTCCCAGGTCAACAAGCTGCGGGTGAAGAGCCGCGAGGTTCACACAAGAGTCATAAGTGAAGAGTGAGCTCTGATGCTAAGGAATGACTGAAGAGAGGCACAAAATGTGCTATTTTTGGTCACTTATTTTATGATTTTTATTTCCCCTTAATGTTGACTAAGTAAAAATTACAGCAAACTTATAAATTAAACGACATTGTCATTTTTATTTCCAAAATTATTTGCTCTTACATACAGTTCTTACCTAGTTATTATTTTTAATGCTTTGCAGAGCATTCAATATTCTGTACTTCCATCACCACCCAACATCACCTTTCCCACCACTCCCACCATATAATTATCTTTTGCTATCTTGATCTCATTAAATCTCTAGATTATTAAAAATTACTAAGGAAAAGACTCCCTAAGACTTCCCCTTCAGACCAAACCCATTCATTCATTTATCCACTCCTCAAATAGTTATTGAGTATCTACTATGTGTCAGGCACTGTTCTAAGTTCTGAGGGTGTTGCTATGAACATAGTTCCTATCCTCTGGGTGCTTAGAAAAGAAAGGCAATGAACAGTTAAGAAGCTATGTAATAAGTCAGATGGTAAATGCTAATCCTATCTAATAAAAGAGTAATATGCAAATTGACCATGCCTCTGATCAAGCCAATCAGTAGCAAATAAATCCCAACCAAGATGGCTGTGGCCACTGAGAACAGGAGGGAGGCTTGGGTTTCCCCGGCAATGGAAGAAGCCAAGTTTTCCGCCTGCTCTTGCTGGCGTTGGCCAGGGCACAGCCCAATGATTAGAGCAAGCTGGAGGTCTCCTGCCCAGGCCCTGAGCCTCGGAGCCTCAGCCAGAGGCTCATGGCCTTGGCCAGGGGCAGAGCAGGGCAATCGTAGCTAACTTGGGGTCCCCCGCCCAGGGCCAGAGGTTTTAGGCCTTGACAGGGGTGGAGCCGGAGATCAGAGGACATAGATGTGAACTGTAGAGGAAACACCTTTTCTGACTGCTCATTGGCTAAGCTCCCTGTATGCCACTGGTAATATTTTTAGTAACTTGGGTATAAGAATCCAAAAAAGTAATCTAGGGTTTTTCCACCATACTTCTGGAGAAAAAAAACAAAGGTCCACTGCTGGAGGGCTAAGAAATGTCATACTCTGCAGTAGGCAGTTTGGCTCAGTGGATAATACCTAGGTTTGCCAACTGCAGAATCCAGGTTAGATTCTGATCAAGGGCATTCACCTTGGTTGCAGGCTCTTCCCTGACTGGGGCCCAGGTCAGGGCTCATGCAGGAGGCAACCAATCTGAGTGTTCCTCTCACTTTGATGTTTCTCTCTGTCTTTCCCTTTCTCTTCCACACTCTCTAAAAATCAATGGAAACATCCTCAGGTGAGGATAAAAGAAGAATAAAGAAATGTCATATCATATGAAAGAGACAGCTTGAAAATGCCTAAAGAAAGTTGTCATTTTTTCATGGTGAAGGGACCAGAGTCATGGTTGATGAAAATACCTTGGTGGCTGCAGTGACTGGCAGTGGCTGCAGCAGTGGGGTGATGGGGCTGGTGCCTTTCCCTGATCAGCCTGGTTGCTTCCCACAAAGGGAGGCCAGACTGTGGCTTAGGCCCGCTCCCTTTGGGGAACGGCCTAAGCCATCAGTAGGACATCCCCTGAGGGTTCCCAGTACGTGAGAGGGGGCAGGCTGCGCTGAGGGGACCCCTTCCCCCCCTCCAGTGCACGAATTTCATGCACTGGGCCCCTAGTCCTATATAATCCTATATAATAAAAGCATGTGCAAATATACTTAATGGAGGAACAACCACTTGCTATGACGCAAACTGACCACCAGGGGCAGATGCTCAATGCAGGAGCTGCCCCCTGGTGGTCAGTGCACGCCACTCAGCCAAAAACAAGGAGCGGGCCCAAGTTGTCAGTTGGACATTCTCCAAGCGCTCCTGGACTTGCAGAGGTCACAGGCCGGGCTGAGGGAACCCCCAGAGTGCATGAATTTCATGCACTAGGTTTCTAGTGGGAAATAAAAACATATGGCACTTAGTATTTTGCATAGCAGTTAAGGAAGCCTCTCTAATAAGACATTTTAGCAGAGACCTGAAGGAAGCAAGAGAATAAGCTATGTGAATATCTGAGGGTAGAGGGAAAAACAGGAAATGCAAAGGCCTAAAACAGGCACAGGCAGACATATCACAAGAGACAGAGATGAGGCCAGCAGGGCTGGAGCATGCAAGACAAAATATATTATATATCCTAACTAATAAAAGAGTAATATGCAAATTGACCACACCTCCGCTACACCCACAAGCCATGCCCACAAACCAATCAGAGAAGTATGCAAATTAACCCAACTGAGATGGAAGTTACTTTACAATCTGGGCACAGAAGATGGTGTAGAAGGAAGCCAAGCACTGCAGAAGGGAGCAAAGATGTAGAGAAGCAAGCAAGTGGGGCAGGGGAGAAGGGATGGAGCACCACAGAGGAGATGGGAGAGAGCAAGGCAGAGGAGACAGGAGGGAGCAAAGCAGAGTAGACCGAAGGGAGGAGGCAGAGGAGATGAGAGGGAGCAAGGCAGCAGAGAAGGGAGTGAGGCAGCAGAGACAGGAGGGAGTGAGGCAGCAGAGACAGGAGAGACCGACACAGTGGAGAGGGAGGGAGTGAGGCAGCAGAGAAGGGAGCAAGGCAGCAGAGATACTAGGGAGCAAGGCAACGGAGATGGGAGGGAGGCAGTGGAAACAGGAGGGAGGCAGTGGAAAAGGGAGGGAGCTTTGCTCAGGCCTCAGGAAGCCCTATTCTTATCCTATCTAATAAAAAAGTAATATGCAAATTGACTGTACCTTCACTACACCCAATATGCCATGCCCATAAGCCACAACCACCAGCCAATCACAGGGTGATGGCCCTGGGTTAGGCTGGGACAGGCTGTGGGCGGGGCCAGCCAGCAATGGTGGGGCCCGATCACAGGGCCCAGTGATGGCAGGTGCCCAGGTCCAGGTCCGGAAAGGGCCTCTCCCTGGGTTAGGCGGGGCCCCAACTGCAAGGCCCTGCGATGGCTGGGTGCCGGGCCAGACTGTAGTCAAAAGAAAAGAGACACGTTATACATAGGAATAAACATAAAGACTACAAAAGATTTCTCATCAGAAACAGTGTCAGGTAGAAGATAGTAGAGCAACATCATTAAAGTACTCACAAGGGGGAAAATCCTCTCAATTTATAATTCTAGACTGAGTGAAAATATTTTTAAAATAGTTTAAAATAGTCAAAATACATTTTAACTATTTTAAACTATTTTAGAAATAGTTAAAAATATTTTTATGTATAAAAGATTGAATGTTTTTAATCACCAGCAGATTTGTAGTGTAAGAAATGTTAAAAGAAGTCCTGCAAGCAGAAATAAAATTTTTCCAGATACAAATAATGATCTATACCAAGAAATGTAAAATACCAAAGATAGTATATGCATAAGAAAAAACCTAAGTTTCTTATTATTTAAATATATTTAAAGATAATTAACTATTTAAAGAAATAATAATGTAATGTCAGTTTTATAA
This sequence comes from Antrozous pallidus, assembly GCA_027563665.1. Taxonomy (NCBI): domain Eukaryota; kingdom Metazoa; phylum Chordata; class Mammalia; order Chiroptera; family Vespertilionidae; genus Antrozous; species Antrozous pallidus. The sequence continues at coordinate 9,892,470 of CM050526.1, forward strand.
TATCTGTTTAAGTAAAATACATGACAACAATAGCACAAAGATTTTCTGGGAAAAATGAAATTTTGTTACAGTGAAGTTTCTATACAAGATGTGAAGAGGTAAAATATCCACTTGAAGATAGACTGTGAGAAGTTAAAATCCTATATAATGAAGAACTAATATGCAAATAATCATCACATCTTCGTGCCATCATGCCATAAAAGCTCACACCTCAACACTGGGGAGAGAGGGATGGGGACCAGACAGAGTCCGGACTGGGAGAAGAACAAGCCACCCACTCCATGGTCCCGGATGCCAACAGCTGTGCCTGCCTCTCTGGCCCAGGAGAGGGACAAGCTGCCTGCCTCACAGTCCTGGGGACCAGCAGCTGCACCTGTGCCTGCGGTCCAGGAGAGGGACAAGCCACATGCCTTGTGGTCCTGGGTGCCTGCGGCTGCCTGTGGCTGTGGCCGGCCTGAGTGCCTATAACTGGCCCAGGTCCTGGGTGCCTATAGCTGGCCAGGGAGGGAAGCCTGGGTCCCAGGTGTGGGATAAGACAGAGGCAGTTAGGGGCAATCAGGCCAGCAAGGGAGCACTTAGGGGTGATCAGGCTGGTAGGAAACCAGTTAGAGGCAATCAGGCAAGCAGGCAGGCAGAGGTGGTTAGGGGTAATCAGGCAGGCAGGCAGAGACAGTTAGGGGCGATCAGGCAGGCAGTCCAGTGAGCAGTTAGGAGCCACTGGTCCTAGATTGCAAGAGGGATGTCCAACTGCTGACAGTCAGAAATATCTGACTGCCAACAGTCAGACATCCCCAAAGGAATCCCTGATTGGAGAGGGTACAGGCTGGGCTGAGGGAACCCTCCCCCCCCACACACCGTCTGTGCATGAATTTCATGCACCGGGCCACTAGTCCTATCTAATAAAAGGGTAATGTGCAAATTGACCATACCTCTGTTGCACCCACAAGCCACACCCACCATCCAATCAGGAGAAAATATGCAAATAAACCCCAATCAAGATGGCTGCAGCCACTGAGAGCAGCAGGGAGGCTTGGATTTCCCAGGCAATGGAGGAAGTCAAGCTTTCTGCCTGCCCTTGCCAGCCTAGGCCTCCACTCAATGCCACAAAGTTTCAATTATAGAAGACACATCAATCCCAAAGAAATGGTGGCAACTACAGAGCTGGAGAGAGCAGAGGCTAGGGCTGTATGTTGAACCTATGACACACGTGTCAGCACTGACATGTGTAGCCATTTTCAATGACACACGGCCACATGCGGTTGTATACAGAGAAGTATGGTTTTTTTCTTGAAGTTACACACCACCTGAGTTATGCTCGGTTTTTTGGCGAATTTTGACACACCAAGCTCAAAAGGTTGCCTATCACTGGGCTAGGGTTACCCCTGGCAATGGAGGAAGCCAAGCCTCTGCAGCCCTGGATGGTCTAGGCCTCCACTGTAAGATACAAAATTTCAATTATAGAAGGTAAATAAATTCCAACAGAAATGGCTGCTGCCACAGAGTCAGCAGAAGGCTTGGCTCCACTACAGGCTACAAAGTTTCAATTGTAAAACATAAATTAATCCCATATATCAGGGCCTCAGCCTGGGTCTCTGGGGGGCGTGGCTGGCCTGCAAACCATCACAGGCCCCTCGCCCAGCCTGCCCAATGCCCCAAGGGGACCCCCACCCTGATCCAGAACACCCTTCAGGGCAAACCAGCTGTCCCCCACCCATGCACCAGGCCTCTATCCTATCTAATAAAAGAATAATAAGCAGATTGACCAACACACAAGATGGCTGCCCCCCGTGGTCAAAGATCCTGCCCCCATGTGGACACAAGATGGCCAGCAGAGGAGGGCAGTTGGGAAGGACCAGGCCTGCAAGGGCGGGCAGTTAGGGGTGACCAGGGTTGCAGGGGAGGGCTGTTGGAGGGGACCAGGCATACAGGGGAGGGCAGTTGGGAAGAACCAGGCCCGCACGGGAGGGCAGTTGAGGGCGATCCAGCCTGCAGGGGAGGGCAGTTAGGGGTGACCAGGACAGCAGAGGAGGGAAGTTGGAGGCCAACAGGCTGGCAGGGGAGCAGTTAGATACCAATCAGGCTGGCAGGGGCCTAAACGGACAGTCAGACATTCCCCAATTCCAGATTGGAGAGGGTGCAGGCTGGGCTAAGGGACCCCCACATCCCATGCATGAATTTCATGTACTGGGCCTCTAGTCCTATATAATAAAAGGCTAATATGCAAATCTACTGAACGGCCAAATGACTGGTTGCTATGACACACACTGACCACCAGAGAGCAGACCTTTAACACAGGAGCTGCCCCCTGATGGTCAGTGCACTCCCACAGGGGGAGAGCTGCTCAGCCAGAAGCTGTGCTCATGGCTGGTGAGCACAGCCGAGGTGGTGGGAGCCTCTCCTGCCTTCGTGGCAGTAAGTACCCTGATGGTTCACAAGCCATCAGTTGGACATCACCTGAGGGCTCCTGCACTATCAGAAGACACAGGCTGGGATAAGGGACCCCCCACCCCATGCATGAATTTCATGCACCAGGCCTCTAGTATAAATGTAAAAGTGTAATATGCAAATCAATTGGACGGAGGAACTACCAGTGGACTATGCCACACAGCCCACAGGCCCCAATCGCCCAATCAGGGTCTGATGGCCAACCTCTCAGTCTCTCCCTGCAGCTGGCAGGCTCCGATCACCCAGGGATGGATGGCAGACATGGGTTGCACAGGGTTTCAATCACCCCACCTGTTACCCCACAAACAGAGGGTGACCAGCGGCAGCAGGGGGTGGGCCCCAATGCCAGTGGCCAGGGAAGATTGGCCCTGATTGCAGGCCCGGCTTAGGGACCCTACCTGTGCATGAATTTCATGCACTGGCCTCTAGTTATAAGAGAGGAACCAGAGGACCCAAGGACCACCTAAGAACTTTTGTCTTTACTCAAGAGTGAGATAGGAAAGCTGGAAGGTTTTGAGGAAAGGAGGAAAATGAAGCACATTTTAAAAGAATCACTCTGGTTGCTGAATTGAAGATAGACATAAGGGAGAAATGAAGAAATTGAGGGACGAGTTAGGAACCTACAATAAAATAAAAGATTAAAAAATGACAGTGGTTTACACCAGAAAAATAACATTGGCAAATGATAAGAAGTGGATGGATTCTAGATGCAGTGTGAAGGTAGTGCACATAGGATTTTCTGATAGACTGGACAAATGAGTGGGTCACAGAGAAAGACAAGAAAGATGACTTATTAAAAGAACAAGGATAAAACAAGAAAGATTTGGTGGAGTTTGGTCTCCAGAGAGGAAGCAATAGAACAACATGCAATCTAGACCAAATGTGTATATTATGCACTCCTGTTCCTCCTCCACCTTCTAGCATCTATCCTTGCTCTCCTCCCGACCCCTATCAGTCTCAATCTTTTATACTATAAATTGTAGAGGCCACAATATCAAATATGTCTAAAATGAATAACAAAGTTTAAAACAAAACAAAACAAAAATTCAGAATACTCTACTAAACAAAATTTTGGACCAAAAGGGAAATCAAAACTATAATCATAAGAACTTCTACAAGTAAAATTAAATCTTTGTGCCGAAACCGGTTTGGCTCAGTGGATAGAGTGTCGGCCTATGGACTGAAAGGTCCCAGGTTCGATTCCGGTCAAGGGCATGTGCCTTGGTTGTGGGCACATCCCCAGCAGGGGGTGTGCAAGAGGCAGCTGATCGATGTTTCTCTCCTATCAATGTTTCTGACATTCTACCTCTCTCCTTTCCTCTCTGTAAAAAATCAATAAAATATATATTTTTTAAAAAGTAAATCTTTGTGACCTTGGCTTATGGGAAGATTTCTTAGACACAATACCAAAAGCATACTCCATGAAAGAAAAAATTGATAAATTGGACTTCATCAAAATTTTAAGTTTGTGCCTCTGAAAAAACACTGTTAATGAAATGACAAGCCACAGACTGAAAAAAGATATTTGTAAATTATATCTCAGATAAAGGATGTGTGTCCAGAATATACAAAGAAATTTAAAATTCAAAGAAGAAAACAATAACCCAATTTTTAAAGAGGGGAAAGATTTAAATATGTCACCAAAGAAGATGTACAAATGATAAACGAGTACATGAAAAATGTTCAACACCATGAGTCATTAGGAAAATAACAAAGCATAATGAGATCACCACACACTGCTACAATGGCTAACAGTTCAAGTGTTGGCTAATAGGTGGCAAAAGTGGAGCTCTCATTCCTGCTAGTGATAATGTGAAATGGCAAAGCCACTTCTGCAAACAGTTTGGCAACATCTTAAAAAGTTAAGACATTGTCCATTTGTTCCAGTCACTCTACCCCTCGGTATTTACCCAAAATAAAGTAAAATATATGTCCATACAAAGACGTGTACACAAATATGCACTGCATATTTATCTGTAATAGCCAAAACTGGAAACAATCCAAATGTCCATCAACAAGTGACTAAAATGTGTGGTGCCACATACAATGGAGCACTACTCAGCAATAAAAAGAAACAAACTATTTACACACCAAAAAAAAGATGGATGAATTTCAAAATAATTTTGCTGAGTGAAAGCAGCCAGACCAAAAAAAAAAAAAAAAAAAAAGTGTTAACTTTTTTATCCCATCTATATAAAACTAGAGGCCAGATGCATGAAAATCAGTCCCTCAGCCCAGTCTGTGCCCTCTCACAGCCTGGGAGCCCTAGGGAGATGTCTGATTGACAGCTTAGGCCTGCTCATCAGACATCCTTAAGGCTGCCAAGGAGGCAGGAGAGGCTCCTGCCACCACCACTGCGCTCACCAGCCATGAACTTGGCTTCTGGCTGAGCGGGACCACTTGGTGGTCAGTGCGCATCACAGCAACAGGTCTTTCCACGGTTCAGTCAATTTGCATATTGGCCTTTTATTATATAGGATTCTAGAAGATATAAACTAATCCATTGTAACCAAGAGTTGATTAGTGGTGCCGAAACAGGTTTGGCTCAAGGGATAGAGCGTCAGCCTACGAACTGAAGGGTCCCGGGTTCAATTCTGGTCAAAGGCATGTACCTTGGTTACAGGCACATCCCCAGTAGGGGATGTGCAGGAGGCAGCTCATAGATGTTTCTCTCTCATTGATGTTTCTGGCTTTCTATTCCTCTCCCTCCTGCTCTGTGAAAAATCAAATATATATATATAAATTCTTTACTGTTTTTTTTTTTAAAGAGTTGATTAGAAATGAGGAGGTAGGATTTACAGAAAGCACAAAAGAACAGTAGGGAATATTACAAAGGTGCAGAAGGAAACTTTGGGGTATGATGAATATATTAATTTGATTCAGATGATGGTGTCATAGTGTGTACACATGTCAAAACACTTCAAATATGTGCAGTTTGTTATATGTCATGGGGAAATACTATAACTACAGTGCTTGGGAAAATAGTAATTAGAATACTGTGTGTTAAACTTTAAAGCAAGAGTTATAACCTTTTATAGAATTATATTGAACTTATCAAATTGGGGAGAATTAAGATATTTACTAGGTTAATTTTTCCAAGTCATGAATATAGTATGCTTCTTCATTTATTTCCATCTTCTTCGGTTACTTTCATTATGTTTTTATAGTTTTCAGCATGTAAGTCCTATATAAATTTCATTAGATTCACACCTAATTTATTTTTGTTTTAAGTGATTGTAAATGGTATTTTACTACCAATTTTGGTGTCCACATATTCATTGCTAGCATATAGCATAGAGAAATACAACTGTTTTTTTTTAATATGATTGTCTTACATCCAAAAACCCTATTGAACTCAGTAATTTGAGTTTGTTTGTAAATTTTTTGGGGTTTTCTACATAGGCAATCATGGCATCTGGGAAAACAATCATTTAAAGTGAATCTAAATTAAAATGAGGTCTAAAAATGCATAGTAAATAATGGGGAGAAGGGTCTCATTGGGATTTTATCTTAAAAATAAAGCCAGTTACTGAAATAATTTTATTTTCTGTTACATTTCATAAGATTTAGGTTATAATTGCCACTCTCTGCTAATTCTCAGAACAAAAAATGAATCAATTTTAGAGTTGTAGGAAAGGGACATAGTTGCCACAATCTTATATAATATGACATCCCTTATGTTAAGTTTTTGTAATGCAATCATAAAGAATGTACTTAGTTGAGAACTAAGATAGCGGCAAAGGCAAAACACCTATCTTGCCGTCATAATCAGCAATTTTAATACTACAACTTAACGAAAGAACAAACACCTTTCAGAATCACCAGAAAGCTCGCCGAGTGAAAATTCCACAAATAAAAGTGAAGATGAGACACTGTGACTCGGAGGAGCAGCGGCGAACAACGTTGAAAGATTCCCACGGAGAGAGGTTTGGAGTGCGCACCGCGGAGAGGGCGGGCGGCTGAAAACCGGCCAGTTTTCTCGAACCGGGAGACAAAGGCGTCCCACTGGACTGATTCTCCAGCTCTGGGCGAAGTCCAGAGAACCCACTATCACACGGGGTGAAAACTGGACAGTGGGAGGGCACGCCGAAGCTCGGGTGCTGCCGGGTCTCCCGGCTTGTGGAGAAGGCAGCTTGCACGAACAGCTCGGCTGCGTGACGGCACAGAGAGTGCACCACGACTTGCCTCTCATTCGGAAAACCATCAGACTGCTTTGTTTTATGACCTTGGGTGAGACATTGTGCACGCAGACTCATTTTGGGAAAGTCTGAATTCCCCGGCAACCGGCAGCCGGTGGAGCTCCAGAGCGGCTCTCTCTCAGAGGTGCTGGCGGCCATTGCCCCCGGCACAGAGTCCCTGGGGCCGCATAGGGCGGAGCTAACGCTGTCTGCTTGGCCCGGAGACTCCGCCCACCCAACCTGAGCACAGCTGAGCTTCACAGATAATTGGCCTGGAGGTCAACCCTCCAAGTGCTAGCAACGATTAACTGAGCTTAACTTCAGCAAGACTGTGCAGCCCATATCCACCTCAGGTAACTGGGGAGGCTGAGCCACTGTCCCTAGTAGGAAGTCGACCACACAAAGCTAATTGACCAACTCAGGGAAGCAGCCACCATGCAGAGACATGGAAAGAAATCAGATGTGAAAGAAATGGAGGAAAAAAAACGACTGGACATGGAATTCAGAACCACGGTTATAGGGTTTTTTAAGAGGCTCCAACAAAAGATCGAGGCCTATAAGGAAATAAGCAAGACCACAAAGGAAATGAATGAGTCCTACAAGAAAATGAACAACACCCTCCAGGATATAAACGAGACCTGCAAAGAAATGATCAAGACCAATGTGGAAATGAAAGAAACCCTCAAGGATATAAAGCAGACTCTCAAGGATATGAAAAAGGACCAACCAGAAATTAAGCATACACTGACTGAAACAAAAAATATTATACAAAGACCTGAAAGTGCCCTGGAGCACCCCAAGAACCAAGTTAAAGATTTGAAATACAAAGAGGTAAAATCCACTCAGCTGAAAAAGCAAGAAACCAAAAGAATCCAAAAAATTGAAGATAGTGTAAGGGGCCTCTGGGACAACCTCAAGCATACCAACATCCAAATTATAGGGGTGCCAGAAAAAGCGAGAGGCCAAGACAATGAAAACCTATTTGAAGAAATAGTGACTGAAAACTTCCCACACCTGGTGAAAGAAATTGACTTAGGAGTCCAAGAAGTGCACTGAACCCCAATATATAGGAACCCTAAGAGGACCACACCGAGGCACATCATAATTAAAATGCCAAGAGCAAAAGACAAAGAGAGAATATTAAAAGCAGCGAGAGAGAAACAGTTGGTTACCTATAAGGGAGCACCCATACGACTGTCAGCGGATTTCTCAACAGAAACGATGCAGGCCAGACGGGAGTGGCAAGAAATATTCAAAGTGATGAACAGCAAGAATCTACAACCAAGATTACTCTATCCAGCAAAGCTATCATTCAGAATTGAAGGTCAGATGAAGTGCTTCGCAGATAAGAAAAAGCTAAAGGAGTTCATCACCACCAAACCAACATTATATGAAATGCTGAAAGATATTCTTTAAGAAGAGGAAGAAGAAAAAGGTAAAGATGAAAATTATGAACAACAAATACACATCTATCAACAAATGATCATAAAAATCAAGTGAATTGATAGGCTGTTGAACAGAATAGACTGGTGAATATAACAGAGACATGGACATAGAGAGGGAATGGACTGACAATTCTTGGGGAGAAAAGGGTTGTGGGAAGTGCAGCAAGAGACTGGACAAAAATCTAGCAACAATGGGAGAGGACAGTGGGGAGGGGGAGGTGAGGGTGGAGGGTGGGATAGGTACAGGGTGGAGGGAAGCTATAGGGGGATAAAAGGGGGAAACAATGTAATTAATAAACTGAACAATAAAGATAAAAAAAAAGAATGTACTTAGTTGCAGAAATGTATGATGGCTTCAGGATATTTATAAGGGTCTTCCTAATCCTTTGATCCTGAATTCATTCATCATCATCTTTGTCTGGTTTTAGCTAATTATTAACGAACTACTGCTCAATACTGCTGCATCCACACTAGTCAATGGCTTTGCAAAATTCAAGCAGATTTCTTTTTCTTTAAATATATTTTTATTGATTTCAAAGAGGAAGAGAGAGGGAGAAATAGAAACATCAATGATGAGAGAAAATCATTGATCGATAGCCTCCTGCATGCCCTCTACTGGGTATCAGCCTACAACCCAGGCATGTGCCCGAACCAGGACTGGAACCATGACTTTCTGGTTAATATGTTGACATTGAACCACTGAGCTCAAGCAGATTTCTGAAACATTTCATCAACTTCATTAAATTATGCAATTTTGCTACATTTCTCATCTTATTTTGCAGTCATTTTGCATTGATTATTGTATATTTACAACCTCTGACTATCATTAATGAAGTATTTTTTTTTGTTTCCCTATGTGATATCATTACTATGAAGATGCCAATTATAGTGACACCACTACTGGAAACATCCATAGCCTTTTCCCAAAGTCTATTCTATAAATTTCATAATTGAAGATATATAGCTCTCAGGAGAAAATGGCGACCAGGGCTTAGATACGACTCAGCACCAGACTTGCTACCATCTCTTCTGTACCGCTGCTTACTCTGCTCAGATTCCACAAGTCCACACCTTCTCCCACACCTCAGCCACAGTAGCAGCAGCTCTGTTAGCAGCCAGTTTCCCCATCTGAGGAGAAGCAGCCACATGAGCAGCTTCCCCCAATCTGAGGAGCAGCAGCCACATAAGCAGACTGCCCACGTCCAAAGAGCAGCAGCCCTGTGCGGTGCACACTGGTCCGAGGAGCAGCACCCACACGCAGCCTGCACATGTCTGATGAGCAAGAACCGGGTGAGCAGCTCATCCTTCTCTGAGGAGCTTCAACAGCATGAGTAGCTCACTCCCACGCGAGGAGAAGCCCCATGAACAGACGGACCCATATCTGAGGAGAAGCAGTTGGACAAGCAATCCTCACCTGTACAAGGAGCAGCAGCCCTGCAAGCAACCAGGCCCTGTCCAAGGAGTGGCAGCATCACAAGTAGCCCGTCTCATCTGAGGAACAGCAGCAGCACGCAGCCAGCCCCTATCTAAAGAACAACAGAAACGCGAGCAGTCTGCCCCTGTCCAAGAAGCAGCAGCCATGTGAGCAGCTGACCTCCATCCAACGAACAGCAGACACGAGCTACCCTTCCCCATCCCCATCTGAGGAGCAGCAACCTCATAATCAGCCCACCCCCATCCAAGGAACAGCAGCTGTACGAGCAGCCTCCCCCACCAGCCAGAGGAGGCAACACTGCTGCGAACAGCACCCACCAGAGGAGCCACTGCCAACTGAGAAGCAGCTGCTACCATAACTGCCCAAGGAGAAACCGCAGCCAGAGAAGCCACTGCCACCCAAGGAACAGCCCCTGCACAGCTCAACGTCTAGATCAGTCGGTGAGACCAAAAATGGGTACACAAAGATACCCCCTAAGGAAAGAAGAGGAATCGCCAGAAAAGCAGCAAAGTGAAAGAGGCATGCAATATGTCAGAAAAAGAACTCAGAATAAGGGTCACAGAGTTCATAAACCGGATGAAAGAAAAAATCAACACCTTATGTCAGAATCAAGAAGAAATGGGTGAAAAAATCAACAACTTATGTAAGAATCAAGAAGAAATGAAGAGTGATATAGCTGCAATAAAAAACACCTTGGAAAGTTTCAACAGTACACTAGGAGAAGCAGAGGACCGAATTAGCGAACTAGAAGACAGGGAAGCAAAACACAGCCAAACTGAATTGCAACTGGAGAAAAAAATTAAAAGACAGGAGGAGAGCCTAGGGAGCTATGGGACAATGTGAAATGAAGCAAAATATGAATAATAGGGGTGCCAGAACAACAGGAAGAGGAACAAGGGTTAGAAGAATGATTTGAAGAAATAATGTCAAAAAAGTTCCCTGATATGGTGAAGAAAAAAATTACACAAGCCCAAAGAGTCCCAAATAGAACGAACCTGAAAAGACCCACACCAAGACACATCATAATTACGATGGCAAATATTCAGGATAAAGAGAGAATCTTAAAGGCTGCGAGAGAAACATAAAGTTACATACAAGGGAACTCCCATTTGATTATCAAATGATTTCTCAAGAGAAACGCATCAGGCCAGAAAAGAATGGAAGGAAATTTATAAAGTGATGCAAACCAAGGGACTGAATCCAAGAATACTCTATCCACCAAGATTATCATTAAAATTGAAGCAGAAATAAGAAGCTTCACAGACACACACACACACAAAAATGCTAAAGGAGTTTATCACTACCAACCCAGCAATGCAATGAATGCTAAAGGGACTGGTGTAAAAAGAAGAAATAAAAAGGTAAGAAGGGACACAGACACAAAAAAATAAAAATGGCTACAAATAAGTACTTTTCAATAATAATTTTAAATGTAAATGGACTAAATGCTCTCATAAAAAAACATCAAGTGGCTGAATGGATTAAAAAAAAACAAACATGACCCATATATATGCTGTCTACAAGAGACCCACCTCAGAAAAAAGAACTCACATAGACTGAAAGTGTAGGAATGGAAAAACATCTTTCAGGTAAATGGAAATGAAAAAATTAAAAAATAAAAAAGCTGGAGTAAGCAGTACTTATTTTTGAAAAATAGACCTCAAAGTAAAGGCCATAACAAGAGATAATGAAGGCTACTTCATAATAATAAAGAGATTTATACAAGAAGAGGATATAATCCTGATAAACATATATGCACCCAATGCAGGAACACCCAAATACATTAAAAAAAAACTAGAAGATATCAAGGGAGAGAATGACAACAATACAATCATAGTAGGGGACTTTAATACACTACTGTCATCACTGGATAAATCCTTTAGACATAAAATCAGCAAAGAAACAGCAATTCTAAATGACTCACTAGATCAGATGGACCTAATGATATCTTCAGAGCATTTCACCCCAAAGCCATGGAATATACATTCATCTTAAGTGCACATGGGACATTTTCAAAAATAGACCACATATTGGGTCACAAACAAAATCTCCCCAAATTTAAAAAATTTAAATCATATCAAGCATTTTCTCAGACCACAATGGCATAATATTAAAAATAAACTAAAATAAAAACATTCCAAAAAATTCAAACACTTGGAAGCTGAATAGCATGCTATTAAACAATGATTGGGTTATCAATTAGATCAAAGAAGAAATTAAAAACATCCTGGATATTAATGACAATAAAAACACAACAATGCAAATACTATGGGGCACAATGAAAGCAGTCCTGAGAGGGAAGTTTATAGCTCTACAAGCCAACCTCAAAAAATAAGAAAAAATGGTAAGAAATCATCTAACTCAACAACTCAAAGAATTAGAAAAAGAGCAACAAGAAAAGCCCACAGTGAGCAGAAGGAAGGAAATAATAAAGATCAGAGCAGAAATGAATGACATAGAGACCAAAAAAAACAAAAAAAAACAAAAGAACAATGAAACCAAGAGCTGGTTCTTTGAAAGGATAAACAAGATTAATGAACTTCTAGCCAGGCTCACCAAGAAGCACAGAGAGAGGACCCAAATAAACAAAATCAGAAATGAAAGAGGAGAAATAACAACTGACCCCACAAAAATACAAAGGATTATTGAAAAATACTATAAACAACTCTATTCTAACAAACTAGACAACATTCCTATAAAAATACAACCTTCCAAAACTTAGGAAGATTCTAAAATTTTCAATAGGCTGATAGTTATTCAAGAAATTGAAGCAGTCATCAAAAAGCTTCCAGCAAACAAAAGCCCAGGGCCAGATGGCTTCATAGGGGAGTTTTACCAAACATTCAAGGAAGAACTAAAGCCTATCCTCCTCAGACTAATCCAGAAACATCAAGAGGAAGGAACACTTCCAAGATCCTTCTATGAAGCCAGCATCATCCTAATACCAAAACCAGATAAAGATAAGACAATAGAAGAGAATTACAGACCAATATCCCTCATGAACATAGATGCCCAAAATCCTCAAAAAAATTCTAGCAAATCAGATCCAGCAGTACATTAGAAAGATAATACACCATGACCAAGTAGGATTTATCCAGGGGATGCAAGAATAGTACAATATATGCAAATCAATAAATGAGATACATCCCATAAACAAAATGAGAGATAAAAATCACATAGTCATATCAATTGATGCAGAAAAAGCATTTGACAAAATCCAACAATAAAAACTCTCAGCAAGGTGGGAATAGAAGGAACATACCTCAACATAATAAAAGCCATATATAACAAATCCACAGCCAACATCATACTCAATGAGCAAAAGCTGAAACCATTTCCCCTAAGAACAGGAACAAGATAGGGATGCACACTCTCACCATTCGTGTTCAACATAGTACTGGAAGTACTGGCCATTGCAATAAGACAAGAAGAAGAAATAAAAGGCATCCAAATTGGAAAAGAAGAAGTAAAAGTGTCCTTATTTGCAGATGACATGATACTGTACATAGAAAACCCTAAAGATCCCATCAAAAATTATTAGACTTAATAAATGAATTCAGCAATGTGGCAGGATACAAAATTAATGCCAAGAAATCTATGGCATTTCTATACACCAAAAATGAACTTAAAGAAGACTAAAAAAGCAATGTCATTTACCATCGCACCAAAAAAATTAAGATACCTAGGAATAAACTTAACTAAGTAGGTAAAAGACCTATACGTGGAAAACTACACGACACTGAAAAAAAAAGATAAAGAGATGGAAGAACATGCCATGTTCATGGATTGGTAGAATCAACATCATCAAAATGTCCACACTACTCAAAGCAATCTATAAATTCAATGCACTTCCCATTAAAACACCAATGGCATATTTCATACACCTACAAGTAACTTTCCAAAAACTCATCTGGAATTTAAAAAAAGACCCTGAATAGCTACAGCAATTCTGAGAAAGAACAAAATAGATGGGATCTCAATACCAGATTTCTAGCTGTACTACAAAGCCACTGTTCTCAAAACTGCCTAGTATTGGCACAAGAACAGACATATAGATCAATGGAATAGAATAGAGAATCCAGAAATCAACTCAAATCACTATGCTCAATTAATATTTGACAAAGGAGGCATGAACATACAACAGAGTCAAGACAGTCTCTTCAAAATAAGGTGTTAGGAAAATTGGACAGATACATGCAAAAAAAAAATGAAACTAGACTACCAACTTATACCACACTCAAAAATAAACTCAAAATGGATAAAAGACTTAAACATAAGACTGGAAACCATAAAAATACTAGCTGAATCCGTAGGTAGAAAAATCTCTGACATGTGCCAAAGCAATTTCCTCATGGATACTGCTCCTAGGGCAATGAAAAGTAAAGAGAAAATAAACAAATGGGACTACATCAGAATAAAAAGCTTTTATACAGCAAAAAAGACCATCAATAAAACAACAAGAAAGCCCACTGCATGGGAGAACATATTTGCCAATGATATAGAAGATAAGGGTTTAATCTCCAACATTTACAGGGAATTTAGGCAGCTTAACAAAAAGAAGATAAACAACCCAATCAAAAAATGGGCAACTGATCTAAATAGACACTTTTCAAAAGAAGTCAGAAGGAAGGTCAAGAGACATATGAAAACATGCTCAAAGTCACTAATCATGAGAGAGATGCAAATCAAAACAACAATGCGGTACCATCTCACACCTGTCAGAATGGCTATTATCAACAAATCAATAAATGACAAGTGCTGGTGAGAATGCAGAGAAAAAGGAACCTCATGCACTGCTGGTGTGAATGCAGACTGGTGCAGCCACTGTGGAGAACAGTATGGAGTTTCCTCAAAAAACTAAAACTGGAATTCCCATTTGACCCAGTGATCCCACCTCTAGGAATATATCCCAAGAAACTAGAATCACGAATCAGAAAGGATATATGCACCCCTATATTCATAGGAGCACAATTCACCATAGCTAAGATTTGGAAACAGCCTAAGTGCCCATCAGCAGATGAGTGGATTAAAAAACAGTGGTATATCTACACAATGGAATACTATACTGCGCTAAAAAGGAGTTCTTACCATTTGCAACAACATGGATGGAGATGGAGAAACATTATGCTAAGTGAAAGAAGCCAGACAGAGAAAGATAAATATCACATGATCTCACGCATTTGTGGAATATTGTGAACAACATAAACTGATGAACAAAAATAGATTCAGAGACAGAGAAGCATCAATCAGAACATCAAACCTCAGGGAAGGTAGGTAACAGTGGGGCTAAGGGGAGAGATCAACCAAAGGACTTATATCCATGCATATAAGCCTAATCAATAGACACAGACAACAGGGGGTGGGGGCATGAATGGGAGGTGAAAAATAATGAGGGAATAAGGACACATATATAATACCTTAATCAATAAAGAAATTTTAAAAAGATATACATAAACACTTACATGTCAATGTTTTCCAAAATATTTAAAAGAACAAAATATTGCACCCTAAACGCCCAATAATAGAAAATTGGTTAAATAAATAATGGTACATTCATAGGATGGAACACTATGTAACTATTAAAAACTATGACAGAAAAAGAGTTAATACCATTTTCATAATCTGTTAAGTTTTAAAGACAGAACACAAAATCATGCTTACAGGCTGATATCTCAATTGTGTGTTTAAATATAGGTGTTTTTAAAAATTGTCTATGTGGCCGAAACCGGTTTGGCTCAGTGGATAGAGCGTTGGACTGTGGACTGAAGGGTCCCGGGTTCGATTCCGGCAAGGGCATGTACCTTGGCTGCGGGCACATCCCCCGTAGGGGGCGTGCAAGAGGCAGCTGGTCGATGTCTGTCTCTCATCGATGTTTCTGACTTTCTATCCCTCTCCCTTCTGCTCTGTAAAAAAAAAAATCAATAAAATATATTTTTAAAAAATTGTCTATGTGTTTATGGAAACATGGAAGAGAAGGTATAAAAGGAGTTAAACCAAATTTAGGGAGAGATTACCTCTGCTAAAATTTTAGGAGTGATTTTAAATTTTCCTTCAGTATGTCTGATTACACTTTGAATCTTTCTACCATGTGTATATTACTTTCGGAATTTTTTTTAAAGGCTCATACTTTTTTCAATAACTAAATAAAAGCAAGCTGCTCCTTAAAACTCATATCCACTTCTCATCAAAGACAAGACTATGTAACTGCCAACAGGAAGGTGAAGAGGAGAGGGTCATTTGATGAATGAGACCATTAGCACAGCTGCTAAAAGCTGCTGCCTTTCCACCAAGCTTTCAGCGAGGATTAACATTCCAGGGCCAACACAGCAGCTGTCAGGCAGGAACTTAAATGCTGCCTCCTGGCTGCGGCAAAGATTCGGGCACATGTTACACATACCAGTGTCCCCAGGCACCTTCACTGAAGACTTCATAGATCATATTTTCCCAAGCGGGAAGCAAAAGAATCAGCGGTGGGCAGATGGAAAGAACCTGACTTAAGGAAGGAATTTACCAGCTTCATTCCTCCCTCCTGACTCCAAGAGTCACCACGAGTTGCTCCGGAGACCGCGAGGAGAAACAACGCCTCTCCAGTGATGAAGGAGAAGAACATTCCCCTGTAAGGCACCCCAAAGAGCTTTGCTCAGATTGCTGTAGCCTGACCTTCACCGGAGGGCCAACCAATTTTCCATCTCCTCACAGCTGCGATGGCTCATCGCGCTCTCTTGGGGAAACTGAGGTACGATGCAGAACGTGGATGGAAAAGACAGTGCCTTTTGAGTAAAAGAATCATAATTCTTTTCCGATATTCTGAAACATAATTCAACTGATACCCACAGATTTGAATGCTCAAGATGAAGTTAGCACGATATATTATATAGGTATATGTATACACCACACAATGACACACCTATAGATAGATGCATTGGAAAACTTCAAATGGAATTCAGCAACTTAGGGATTTCAACAAGTTCCTTCCGGTCCAGGCACGTCAAGAGCTCTGCCTTCCAACTCCCTGTCCACGTCCAGTTCCCTTCTCCCACCTCGGCCTCCCGCAGTTACTCTCTGGAATCGCGGACTGAAAAAGTCGTTGAGGACAAGCAAGGCTCCTTACTCACAAATAGGCAAATGCACACTTACTGCGGGTCCCACCATCGAGTCAGGCGGTCCCAGCATGGCTGCACTTCCCGCCTTTCTTCCTGTCTCGCTCCTCCCAGGATGCCCTGGGGCACACCGGAAGTGACCCCTCCCATCTCCGGGAAATTGAAACCTTGTTGCTTTCCAGTAATCAAAGCGCAGGCTGTCTCTTCCTGCGTGATCCATCCATCCGCCTACAACCTAACCAGAAACTGTATGAGAGAACCCACGTTTGATCCCTAAAGTCTCCAACAGTGTCTCTGTAAGCCATTAGTTCAATGGAGATCAGACACTCACTAAATTGTTTTATTTGACAGAATGAAGCAAAGGTGAATAGAAAAGGAGCAGACAATAGAGCCAACACTCAGCACACAATAAAGAATAAAGCTGTCTTTAAAATAACATTGACATTTAAGTCTCCAAATCCTTTTGTTAGTTTGCCAGGCTCTAACCAGCTGGCCCTGGTCACCTCTGCTATTTGATTCCTGCTACTGTTTCTCTCACTCCCTTCACCCCGGCTGTCTGCTGTTTTGTTGTTATTGCTGTTCCTGTGCAGGCACACTCACCTCCCAAAGCCTTTGCATTTGTTTCCTCTGCCTTAAACACTGTCCGCTGTTGACATTTTCATAGTTTGCTCCTTCACTTCACTGTTTAAATATCACCTCTTTAAAAAATTTTAAGTAAGATTAACATAATACTTCACAAAATAAAAAATATCACCTCTTGAGAGAAACTTGCCCTGATCAATCTATTTAGATGCCAAACAATATTTTCTTTCCTTTCCTCCAGAGCATCACTAATTGGCATTAGATTACTGTTTGTTGTCCATCCCACATACGCACACACACACACTAGAATGGAATTTCCAGGAGAACAGAGACTTTGCTTGTTTTGTTCCCCAGCATTTAAAATCCCCCCAGCATATAGTAGGTACTCAAGAAATGTTTGATGAATAAACAGTTAAATAAGTGCATGTTCATTATGTTGCTGGCTTTGTACATCGCAGCTATATAATTAACATTAGGTGGGAATTCTTTTCATCACACTGAGTTGGTGGGAGATCTCAAGCTGTTTCCTTCTAGCCTCAGCTTGGTCAGGTGTGAGGATTTTGCCATCATACCCCCAACAAACTTTCAGGTCAGGTGATGACCTTATCTAGGTTTGGCCAGGACACTTCTGATTTTCAAACTGAACACCACAGGAACTTCTTCAATTGTAGGGAAAGTAGGATGAGTGGTCGCCCTACTTCAGATATCTATGCTCCACCTTCCTTATAATTGTTGTGTGCGTGAGTGTGTGTGTCATGGACAGGGTTGAGGAGTTGACTGACAGTTCTGAGCCATCTGAATAGGAAACTGGCTACATACCGTAGGTGGGATGGGAGGACTGGGCGGACCATTGTCAAGCTGTGGTCAGCTGACAGGCATCCCTAAACAGCAACATAAAACGTGTGACAGAGCCACATGGAAGATGGTGCCTTAGCCTCCAGAGCCCTCTGGCACTGGCAGTGGTTGATGCCTTCTCTAGAGAAGACTCCTGGTTTCCAACTCTCAGGCTCTTCTGTCACATGACCCCATCCACTCTCCCTTCTTCCAAACTATCTTCGAAATAGAAACCTACCAGAAATTCACAAAGTCAACTGTCACAGGAATTCATGAGCTAGATGTTGTTATGACCCCCATTTTATTGACAAAGAAACTGAGGCTCAGAAAAGTGATATCACTTGCCCAATTTCACATTGTTTAAATGGTGAAGTCAGGATTTGAACCCCAGCATTCCAACTGTCAAGTTTCATTTATACTTGCTACATATTTCAGCTGTCCAGTAAAGAATATATATATATATATATATATATATATATATATATATATATATATATATATAATAGAGGCCTGGTGCAGGAAATTTGTGCATGGGGGCAGGGAATGTCCCTCAGGCCAGCCTGCACCCTCTCCAATCTGGAACCCCTAGAGGGATGTCCAACTGCTCATTTAGGCCTGATCCTGGACATCTCTCTTACAATCCAGGACTGCTGGCTCCCAGCTGCTTGCCTGCCTGCCTTCCTGATTGCCCCTAACCACTTCTGCTTCCCAGCCTGATCACCCCTTAACCACTCCCCTGCCAGCCTGATTGATGTCTAATTGCTCCCCTGCCAGCCTATTTGTCCCCAACTTCCCTCCTCTGCTGGCCTAGTCACCCCTAACAGCACTCCCCTGCAGGCCTGATTGCCCACACCTGCCCTCCCTTGCAGGCCTGGTACCTCCCAACTGCCTTCCCCTGCTGGTCATCTTGTGGTGGCCATCTTGTGTCCTCATGGGGGCAGGATCTTTGACCACATGGGGGCAGCCATCTTGTGTGTTGGAGTGATGGTCAATCTGCATATTGCTCTTTTATTAGATAGGATATCTATCCACTTGGATTTTGAGAATATATATATATATATATATATATATATATATATATACACACACATACACACACACATATATATATATATATATATATATATATATATATATATATATATATACAGGGTGGGTGAAAAGTAGGTTTGCAGTTGTTCATATGGAAAATAATACAATGATTAATAAGTAATAATACAAGAACAAACTCTGTGTTTCAAGTACTCACAACTGTAAACTTTCTTTCACGCCACCTTGTATACATTTAGAATACATTGTTTAAGAACTCAATTAAAGTGATTAAAAGTAATTGCCATGCTTTTCTTAGTTCTAATGAAGCTTTAAGCAACCAAAGTATAACCAAAACCAGCCAATAGATAGAAAAAAGCAATGACAGTGGCCCTATGTCTCACAGGAACCAGCCCAAGGTACAAGGCCAGGCAGGGAAGTATCCAATTTACCCAGTGCCCTGGCTGCTAGGGTTTCTCCTGTGAACACAGTAGTCCCAGGCCACCCAGCCTCTCCATGTTGTTTTGGAGAAGGATGCCTGGTTGTGTGTAATTCTGAGGAGCGTGTACAATTCTAAGAGCATCAGTGTCTTACAGGATCTTATAAAGACAGAAGCAGCTGTCTTCGAGTGAAAAAACAAACCAGACTTGGAGGCAAAGATGTTTGTTCTAGTTCCCACTCAGCCATTCACAGGCTGTATGACCAGTCACTGAACCTTGCCAAGCCTCAGTTCTCCCACACAAAACAACTGATAAGTCTATCTCCTCATTGAGATTGAAGGAGAATCAATTCAAATAATTCTCTTGATAATCCTCTGTCTACTTTTGCTGGGCAAGTTCAGTGTATAAATGCTAGCGGTGAAGAAGGTTATGTATTGCAATGGAAGGAGTTCTGAACTAGCCTCCTTGGTTTTTGAGAAATGAACGGGAAGGAATCTGCTTCTACCTTTAAGACCAATTAGGTTACCATTCCAGAACCTCAATTTCTGATTCTGTATGGCTAGGGTTAGATTTGACAATAATCCGGACCCCCCATGTAGTTCCAAAATCTAATATTCTCACTTAAATATTTTAATTCAATTTAAATATGAATTAGTGCCATTCACTACTGTACCTGTCCTGTGACTTTCACCCAGAAATTTCTGTTGCTGGCTAGGGACCTTCCTGTTGCTTTTTGAAATTCCTTCTGTTCCAGAAGCTCTTAGGTAGTAGTGAGGGGCGAGGGATGATCCTGCTATCAGACCAATTAATTGCCCTTTCTTCTCGAGCAGCCCGCGGACGAATGACCTTGACCGCCCGTGTTTCCTAGTGCTCTATTTGGCCCTGCTCCTGCCTTTTATTTCTTGCACCATCCAAATCTACATTGGCTCTGAATGTGTTCTATGTAGTCACTGATGGAGACATCTGTTCAGAGGAAAATCAAGAAAACTTTTTCTTCCTCTTTAACACTTGCTCGCACCTTAATTCCTTACCTGCGAGGCTTCCACCCCCATCAATGGGCTGACCTGACTGCCAGTGTCACCTCCCTGATGAATCAGTACGCTGTTCATGTTACTCTTTTGCTCTTCGTTATATTCTCTCTCTTGAAAATATCACATCCCTTGACTTCTTTTGAAACTAATAATAACATTCCCTCTGCTTTAGAGTTGGCAAAATGGTTTTTGCAATAAGAATGGAGAAAACCTTCATTTACAGAACTCCATCCAGGTTAGGAAAGGATGGAGTGATGGTGTGGGCTGTGAGTTATAGACTACAGGGCAAATGGTGGAATAAAGACAAGGCCCTCAAAAGGGCATACGTGAGAAAAATAGGTGGTTGCCAAACTTACTATGGATGTGAGCGTGTTCTTTTTTAATTGAGAACTTCTGTTGCATAACCAGATGAGCAGGAATGCAGGTCTACTGCAGAGCTAAAGGACTCCCTTTAACAGAGGATCAACTGAGTAACAGCAGGAGTAGGAAAAACAACTCAGGGAAAGGAAAGAAGGGAAGAACCAGCATCAGTGTGAAGGAATATGGACTTTGAAGAACTGATATTTCTGATGGAAATGGCATAATTTATTCTTTGGTAATAAAATCCTCTTATATGTCTTTCCCACAAAATCTTCAGTAAAGTCCACATAGCTCACGTTTTTAGTGTCAGTGCGTTATTTTCCAAGGTCTTTGTCAAGGTCGATACACATGGAAGAATACTGTTGGTCATGGGCTGGAAACAGACTGCATGCAGAGACAGCCACATCTAGATGGTGAAGACAGTATCTCCTCGATCCCTATATCATTCTCATAATGGGCAGAAACAATTCTTTCTCTGATTTTTTTCAACTGAAGGGAAAACACCACAGTTGCTGAGAGAGGTAACATGACTTGCCACAGTCAGTACATGGCAGAAGTAAAATGTGGACCTAGTTGGCTCTCCTGGCTCCAACAAGATCTCAGGCAGGTATTTGCTTGCCTGCAGAATCACCTCCCCCGACCCCCAAACCCCCTCACCCTGGCCACACACACGCTGTTTGTATCTTCATTTCCTCCTCCCACTTCCTAATCATATAGCCTTCCTCTGAGAACTCAACATCCTTAATGAGTTCAACCTCCATGCTGTGAACCCCCCTACATACACGTTCATGCAGACAGACACAGAGACATACATCTCCAGCCTTGACTTCTGCTTTAAATGTTGAATCCTTTTCTCTCCCTGCTCTCAACCTCAGTGTGTCTAAACTCTAAACTGATCCCTCTTACTTACTTCCTTACTTCCTCTTGCTTGGTTTTATGCCCCTAAATCCCAGGCTGAAATAAGAGTCTGGAGTTCCTGCTCCCCCTCAAACCCAGTAGCAACCTAATCCTGTGGATCCTACCTACAGGACATATCTTTTCTCTTTACTTTCAAATCTCATTCTATCCTATTAGTCAAGGCCCTCTTTGTCTTACACCATACTTATTTTTTAATATTCAATGTGAATAGATTTTAATATATTTTATTTTGAGTGGATTTTAATATCCTATATAATAAAGAGCTAACATGCAAATGGTCATTGTGCCCTCATGCCCTCGTGCTCTTGCTCCCTCGAGCAGGGGCCAGGGGACCTAAGGCAGGCCCTGGGGACCTGAGGCCATGCCCCTGCTCTGCAGAGCTTGACAGGGGTGTGGACTTGACCCTGGGTCCTGTGGCACGCCCCAGACTCTGACAGGAGGGAGATTTTCATATACATTTTACTAATTTTCTTTCATCTCTGACATTTATTATAGAGAAAGGGCAAATAGCATTATTAAAATATTTCCTCTAATTAATTTCCTTTTAATGTGCACAAATTTTGTGTACCAGGCCACTAGTATTGATATGATGTAGGGTAGGACCTCAAAAAAAATAAGGCTATAGCTCACAGAGATCTTCTCACCTCTTTGGATTTAAAAATTCTCCTTTCTTGCTGTGCCTAAAGGACAGAGAGGCAGAAAACTTGGAGCCCACACAACACTCTTCTCTTTGCATCTGCAGGTAGACTCAGAGACACCTGGGCACAGCCAGTGTGAAAGGCAGCTCCCTGGTGCCAGGGAGACTTTTAACACAGACCCGAATTCCTAAGAGCATCCAGGGGTGAATTCTAACAGTCTCTCTGCCTGCCTGCCCCATGAGCCTGTATTGTCATCCTGGAAAGTTTTATACCAAGATTTTTAATAGAGTTGATAAGTGTTCTAGGCCCGCAGGTGCTCCCCTTGCCATTGCATCCTATCATTAATTCTAGACATTGCATATATTTACTTTTCTGCTCAAAAAAAAAAAAAAGGTTCCTCAATGGTGTTAGACTAATGTGCTGTCTCAACTGGCAGTGCAAGTCCCTTACAAACATGCTTGGCCCACTTCTCTAGCCTTCACCTCCATGCTACCTCCCACCCTTCCAGCCCTTCACGCCAGGATTGCCCAGCCCACCTTCCTGACACACACCCTGGAAAGTCTTATTTCCAAAGCACAGCTCCTCAGAATCTCCTCCCTGTTTTCTCACCCATACAAAGTCTGCCTCCTTTAGGAGAGAGTGGAGGATAGAGGAAAAGCAAGGTTTTGGGATCAGAACCCCTGGATTTCAACACCTGGTCTATTGTGCACGAGTTGTGAGACCTTTGGGCAATCACTTACCCCCCTTAGTCCTCAGTTTCCCCTATGAGAAATAATAATAATAAGAATATAAATAGTATAAACCCTTTAGGCTTGTATACACATAATAAAATATATAAAAAATGCTATGTCAACTGGAAAGATCACTTCTCTCATCCAAAACAATAATCCTATCTACTAAAGAGGGAATATGCTAATTGACTGTCCTATGCTCAAAGATGGTGGTGCCCACAGCCAATAAGAAGGGAATATGCTAATTGACTGCTCTGCACTCAAAGATGGCACTGCCCACAGCCACAAGATGATGGTGCCCAGTCTCCTCAGCCCCACAAGGTGGCAGGTGTGTGGCAAGGCCCCTCAGCCCCCCAGTGCCCAGGGCCAGCTTGAGGCACAAGCAAGCCTCAGATGGCAGGTCCCTGGCTGCCCAGGGCCACCCAAGGCTCAGGTAACCAGGGCTGGCTGAGGCTTGCACTGCTGGCAGTGGCAGAAGTAGAGGTGTGATGGGGCATGGTCTTCCCCTCATCGCTAGGTCACCTCCTGCCCCTGAGGGTTCCCAGACTGTGAGAGGGGGCAGGCCTGGCTGAGGGACACCCACCCTTCCAGTGCATGAATTTTCATGCACTGGGCCTCTAGTTATTAATAACAATTCTGATGTTATTTTACATGTACAGCACACTATGAACTTCAAGGACTGTGTACATACATATAATCTACTATTCATTCCACCCATCTTGACTCTTAGCTTAACCTTGGAAAGGTCGTTTATTCTTTTCTTGTCTATGCACTCTCTTCCCATGCCATGATCAGATCCCCTGGAGCAGTGACCCTAGTTCATAGTCCCATTCCCCGCTTTCTGCACAGAGCCCTATGCAAAGCAGAGGCATGCTTGCTAAAGTGGAAGGTTATAGGGATAGGATCTAGGGTTTGTCGTTTCTGCCACCTCCTATTTGTGTGTGGACCTTGGGCAGGTCATATAAACTCTCAGTGACCCAATTTCTTGGACTGTAAAATGGGAATGATATTAGCACCTACCTCACAGAACTGTTATGAACTTCATTAAACCAATTGGATAAAGCCTGGCATGTGGTGATTCTCAATGAATGTAAACTATTACTATGAAGTGAGAATGAGTTTGAGTCCATTTTGGGGGGCTTATCATTTCAGCCCTCTTTTAACACAGATTTCCCGCGAATCATCTTGATTCATTTATTCACCAAACAACCATTTACTGAGTATCTGCTTCACACAAAAGGCTGTGGAATGAAAGCAGCCATGCTAATGCCTGCTCTCTCTCCATTTTTTTCTTCTGGGCCAAATGACGCTAAGAAACAGAAACATCATCCAAATGGATTACAGCCTTCTGCCTTCCCACTTGTTTCCTAGAGCAGGGAATAAGATGTTCCAACATCGAATCTCCAGGTACAAAAAGAGGTCTTCATATTTCTTTACTGAAAGAAAGGGATCTTGCAGATCTCTTAATATGCTAATATTTATGTTGAATCTCTAATAGCAAGGAATAGAGTTTGCCACTTTCCTACACTCATTCATCCATGGGACCATTTATTTCACAACTTCTCTAAGAATCAGCATTCTGTCAAATGTATTTTGGGAAAAGTTACATGGAGCCTATCTAGTCCCCCCCTGCCCACATTTTATTTTGACAATTGCCAACTGTTCTTTGGAAATGCCCCCATCTACAGGAGACTGTCCCCTGGAGGCTGGAGAGGAAACCTTGATTCAGCAAATATTGATCATACACCATGTAAACATGCAAGACTTGATTGCCATAAATGGCTCTAACTTCTACACACATGGTTGTTCCTATGCAAACATCACTTAGGTTTTAGAAAAAAATAATTCCCCAAGCAACCATAAGAATTGTCATAAAGACCATGTATTTTCATTAGCACCTTCTATAACTTCACTTGGAACTTGTTGACTCTTACGTTAGCCTGATCTTAACTTTGTAATCTGTTTCTCAGTCAACAGCAGGTTAGAAAAAGCAAAATCAGGCTACTAGAAGAAAATACATTTACCAAGAAAGAATCACACCTGAGAGACTGGCCATGAAGGTGAAGATATAAAAATTAAATAGTAGACAGAAAAGCTCATAGGAATCTAGGAATAATTGTTGCAGGGAAAAACACACTATTAAAAAAACAACTCTAATGACTTCATTATAACACATCCCAGACTCCCGAGCAATCAAGAAAAAGCGAAATTTGATTCAAAATACTAAATTAAATAAAACAAGACAATAAGTAATACATTTTAGAAAATTTTCCTTCATCAGTAGATTTTTTTAAAACTACCAATCAGTAACACTGGATGTGTTAAATGGTCAATATTTAATTTTCTGAAAATTTCTGAGAAGAGGCACACACCATCCCATATCCCATATCAATGCTGGGTAGATGAGATGTAGTTTCTGTCCATACTATTGATCGCCCATTGCTTGACAGTTCACCCTGTGGTTCTGCCCTTTATTGACCTTCTTAGCACACTCTGCCCCAGCTACACTCAGCCCCTAGGACTCTCTAAGTCTCAAAGATCTGTGTCCAAACATCAAAATCCCTACACAGCTGACTTGGCATTTATGCAGCCTCCGCTGGTCATTTATCCAAGTAACTTAACAAGAGGGAGAGATCAGGGCAACGACGCATTTACATCTAATGAGTAAAAGGTGATCCCCCAAATATAGCCAAGTTAGAGTGCTGATCTGGCAGATTTGGGAGTATATAGAGAACTGGGGTGTCACGCTCTTGAAACTGCTCCCACTGTAGCATCTCAAGGTAAGTGCTCACAAGTGTCCACTTTTTGTTCCATGTAGTTGTTATTAAACCTGACCAAATTATCAGTCAAGAAGGGAAGGCAACCCATTAGCCTTTACTTGAAAGCCTTCTAAGTGTAAGATCCTGTGTATGTGTGTGTGTGTGTGGGGGGGGGGGTGCGCGAGGCATATGGCAAGAAAGATAATTGTTTTTCAAGAAGTTATTTATGAACAGTAAGAAGACAAGAACATAAGCAATTATGAAAAATTGTAACCTATAGAATAAAAGGGATATGATGCATAATTCTCCCTCTAATTGGTTAGGTCAATGTTAAAACGTTAGCTGATCAACATGTTAACCTGTGATGTCTCTTTTGTAATTGTCTTAAACTATTTTTTGAAAGCTTTATGGTCATTTGAATTTTTACCCATGTCAGATTTTCTGGGAAATGATGGCAGGAACACATTCTCCCAAGCATTGTTTCCATCCTATTCATCATGGTATGGTTATTATTGCTTTCTGACTGGTCTTTTGTGGCATACCTTGTGGACTTCGGGCTGGGACATGACTGATACTGCAGTAGCATCTCTCAGAAGGACTTCAGCTTTGGGACACTTGTGATGCTTTGATTTCAGGTCATCATCTCCACCGGAGAACTTCTTGTCATAGATGGACAGGGCTAGAAGGAATCTCGGAGAGTTTTCTGGTCCATTTGTCTCATTTCACAGAAGAGAACCAAAACCTAAATAAATTAGAACAGCTGCCTAACAAAATGGGTAGAACCGAGTTTCTGCCCCAAGTCTTATTTCATTTGAACATAATATGTAATCATTTCATTATTTTCCTGAGAAATTTGTTAGATATTAGGGTATAGCTGGAGACTTATTAGAGACTCATAAAAGGAAAGGGATGGAGGCAGGGAAAACAGTAAACCCAGGTTTAAATATGTCCGTCTGCCTAAACAGTATGTCATAACATCTTCCCCTGGTTCCATAAAAGTACTGCATAGTAAATGGGTAGTTTCTTTAAATTAAATTGGATATTAACAAATTATCGGACTCTCGTGGCCCCTTGAGATAATCATATAGGTTATAACTCTTAGACCTAAGATTCCTTAGTCCTAGATGAGTTTTCAGCGGCCCTACCTGCCTTCATCTCCTCCAGCAGAAAGTAGGATATTCAAGAAAATGTTTTTGCCCTAACCGGTTTGGCTCGGTGGATAGAGCATCAGCCTGTAGACTGAATGGTCCCAGGTTCGATTCCGGTCAAGGGCATGTACCTTGGTTATGGGCATATACCCGGTAGGGAGTGTGCAGGAGACAGCTGATTGATGTTTTTCTCTCATCTATATTTCTAACTATCTATCCCTCTCCCTCTCTGTAAAAAATCAATAAAATATATTTTTTAAGAAGAGAAAGCTTGGAGGCTGGGAGGAGGATATTGGGGGGGGGGGAGGAAAACATATGTACTACTATTAAATATAAGTTATATTGTAAATAAAATTTTTTAAAAAAAGAAGAGAAAGCTTTTCCTAGACCTCTTAAAGAAGTTGTGCCTATAATTCACAACTTTTCTCCTATTGACTGTGAGCATCCAAGTTACAATCTGATCGTGTCCCTCCTTCCTCTCTTCTTTTTCTGACCTCTCACTACCCCCTACCTCAGCCAGAAGCAGTCTCTCTAACTCCCCAGAGCACTTCATTTAGATTCTTACAGAATTGGCTTATTCTTCCTTGTTTAAAGATTTACTTGAACATTTTTCTTAATTAACTCTTATTAATTTTTTTTTTCATTTCTGTAGGGAAGATACTGTCTTTTTTCTACTTTGTACTCCCTTAAGAAGTTGGCACGCTACTTTGCACACAAAAGATATTTAATAAGCATAAATCAAATGTAACTGATCACTTTATTTAAAGAATGGTGATTTAACCAAAGGGGAAATTGGCAAATTTTTCTGTCCCATACCATCTACTGTGTACCTACCTAAATGTAGCTAAACTTGAAACAAGCAGTTTCTATACTTATTAAAACTCTTTGTGGTTCATTTGTTCTTTGTTTTTGTTCATTTTTATCTGAAATAACCCCAAGAAGACGCTTAATTCCTGAAGGATACTGATCATCACTTTGGGAAGGAAGGAGGTAAGAGTTACATTCCACTTGATTGGGAATACAATAATTGAAATTAGCAAGCATTGTGTTACACATTCTCAGTCTTGCTGCGCTCATAAGACTTTGAAATTGATGAAATGGAAACCAATTACTTAAGTATTGCTAAGGGCAGATTACAAAATATGCAGGTTTTACCAAAATAAGAATGATTCCTTAGCTTTTCTCATTACACTAATAAGTATTAAATATAGGGCAGGACTTTGACATGCAAGCTCCAGGTCAATATAGTGAGTTGGCCCAGAACATGATGTTCATAAAGGTAGGATTCAGTCTTCACACACAGGCTAAGTTTGCTGTTCCTGGAGCAGAGTCTGCACCCCTGAATACACCCAGCTGTGTCCCTAAGAGAATTAAGAGAAATCAATTCGGTCCAGCTGGCCCTGGCTCAGTGATAATCGACCTATGAATCAGGAAGTCATTGTCCGATTACCAGTCAGGACACATGCCCGGGTTGCAGGCTTCATCCCCCAGTAGGGAGCATGCAGAAGGCAGCCAATCAATGTTCTCTATCTTCATTGATATTTCTCTCTTTCCCTCTCCCAAGCCTATTTTTTTTTTAAAAAGAGAAATTGATTCAAGCCCAGTCTACTACCTATTCTCTCACAAAATCTGTGTTTATTAGAGGAAATTTTAGATGAATTAGGACCAAGAAAAATAATTATGATTGAGTCATAACAACACCACTGTTATAAAGATACAGTGGCTGAGAAATTACCAGGAGAGGGTTGAAAGTCAAGAGCAGTGTCATGATGCACTGACAACAGACAGAGTCAGGGAGAGCACACCCTCGAGTAGAAGACCCCTAAAGACAATAGTAGAGTTGGTGATTGAAAGGACATGCCTATATAAGGTTGGAAGCAGGTCAAGTTCTCAGAACAGAGAAGAGGCTAATTAGGGGACTTTCTGGTTGTGGGATATAAGGTCCTCATAATCCAGACCTAATAAGTGCTTTCACCCTTGGGCCCCAGAACACAGTTGCATAAATATCTGACTTAGCAACTGCACACCCACAGAGGATTGAGGGGCTTTGCTCACCAGTGAATGGTGAGTCAGCAGTGTGGTGAGGCTGCCAAAAGGCAGTCACCACCTCGGGCATTACACCTAGGTTAAGAGAGGTGAGGGCAAATGCTGATGGAAGACAACACGTGGTTTGGATGTCACACCTTAACAGATTAGCAGGAGTGGGTTCACCGTGATAATAAAGATTCAGAAGCACACCACAGAAGAAACAGATAAAGTTGAAGCTGGGGCTATTTAACATGGAGGAGATAAAACAGAGAACACAGAGTAGCCATCAAACGGGTGAAAGAGTATCTCATGGAAAGAAGATCTGAACTCCTCCTGCTGCTACCAAGAGCTGGAATAAGAATCAGCCATCCTGATGTTACTATGGAAAGCCATATTTTAGTTTAAAGTAAGAAGAATATTTTGCCTATGAAACCTATGCAGAAGAAATTGTGAAGGTATTGAGTAGGCTAAATAGCATGTTAGTGAGAAGATTGCTGAGACAACTCTTACAACATATAAGTACTAAAATTAAAAAACAAAACAAAAAAACCAGCCGAGACCAGTTTGGCTCAGTGGATAGAGCGTCGGCCTGCAGACTGAAAGGTCCCAGGTTCGATTCCGGTCAAGGGCATGTACCTTGGCTGTGGGCACATCCCCAGTAGGGGTTATGCAAGAGGCAGCTGATCGATGTTTCTCTCTCATCGATGTTTCTGACTCTCTATCCCTCTCCCTTCCTCTCTGTGAAAAATCAATAAAATATATTTAAAACAAAACAAAACAAAACAGTACTCTCCCTGGCTACTGTGACTCAGTTGGTTGGAGCATCATCCTGTACACCAAAAGATCATGGGTTTGCTTCCTGGTCAAGGCACATGCCCAGGTTTCAGGTTTGATCCCATTGGAAACCTATCGATGTTTCTCTCTCATCCTCTCCCTGTCTTTCTCTCTAAAATCAATAAAAACATATTCTCAGGTAAAGATTAAAAAAAGAAAACATAAAGTATTCTGAGTCACTATTGGAGTCATGAATGAAAGGAGAAAATATTTCCATCTCAAAACTGGTAGTGACTTGAAACCCATTTGGAAAGTTTTTCTAGGATGCCTAAAAATACAGTTTGACCATGAGCTACTGTATTCTTTCCCAAACTTTTAGGCTTTCTTCTAATACTATCATTGCAAAGTTTGCAGGATCCATCCTAACACCAATGTTATTAATTCACTTTGTATTTTTAGTTAAATTGATTTCTTTTTTCTTTAGATTTGTTGCTTGCTATGAAAGCAGAGCGCCAGCATCTGCTAGACATTTGTTAGATATTCACACGTTCAAACACTACCCGATACCTGCTGAGTCAGCGTATTATTTCAACAAGACTCCGAGTTGGGTGTACATACCCAGTAAAGTTAGAAAAAAGCTGTCTTATATCAACAGTATAACATATATAGCACACTCTCAGAACGGAAAGCCTATATTGCCTATTTTATCTATTTTAATTTTCTTTGCATTAAAAAAGTTTTATCTCTGAACTTGATATGCATCTTATAATCAATGGAAGGACTACTGTAATTAGCTATGATTTTTTTATCCTTTACTTCTGGAACACAACATTGTTTATTTTGTACTCAATGTCATTTAGATTTTGATAAGTAAGGTAATAGACTTTGAAATAAACATATAATTATTAAAATTAAAGAGCATTTGCCTAAAATCATATTGTGTATGATCAATAGGACCATGGTTTTGAAAAGAAAGGCTTTAGAAAAGCAAAGTAATACTTTAAACACATCACTGTGTTTGAGGCCCTTGGGGAAACTTAAGATTCCTAAGTCCCAAACACAGATAGCTTTGATATGGATCATCTTCCAACACTTTGGGTACCAGGCTTAAGTCAAGGTAAATAATACAAGGTTGTAAACCTGTAACCTAAAAGTATTCCCTCGTGCTAAACTGCCACTGTTCTCAAAGTATGGCCCATTGATCCTTGAGAGCACTAAGAACTGTTCAGGAGATACATGAGGTCAAAACACTTCATAGCATTACCCAGACGCTAGACACCTTTTTTTTTTTTTTTTACCATGTTGACCTAATCATGTAAAAGTCAGGATGGGTTGACATATGGTTATTACAATTGAAGGTATGGCACCCGACTGTATTACTAGTTATTGTATACTTCATGCCATACGCTGGCACTGAAAAAATAATTTAATTTAAAAAGTCAGGGTCATTTGAAAATGACTTAAATTTTGTAGCAAGCAGTAAAATGTATTATTTTATTATAGTTGATATTTGAACAACACAGTATGAACTATGCAGGTCCACTTATATGCGGATTTTTTTTAATAAATGCATTTTCTCTTCCTTATGATTTTCATAGTATTTTTTCTACCTTACTTTATTGTAAGAATACAGTATATCATATATAATTATTAATAGCCTTCTGGTCCACAGTATGTAATTATTAGTTAAGTTTTGGGGGAGTCAAAGTTATCTGAGGAGATTTTACTTCATGGGGGTTGGTACCCACAATTCCCTCATTGCTCAAGAGTCAACTCTATATGTTAATTTTTGCACATCCATCTTTATAACTTTCTATATAAGTTATAAAAATAAGGTATCCCTGCCACACACCAGAGGTGGGTGGTTGTCTCAAGGTAAATCACATGCACAGGTGTTTGAGTTGCACAATGCACTCACCAATCCTATATAATAAAAGACTAATATGCAAATCAACCAAACAGCAGAAAAACTGGTCACTATGACATGCACTGATCACCCAGGGGCAGACATTCAATGCAGGAACTGCCCCTGGGTGGTCAGTGCGCTCACAGGAGGAGCACCATTCAGCCAGAAGCCAGGCTCATGGCTGGCGAGTGCAGCGGCAGTGGTGGGAGCCTTTCCCACCTCTGTGTCAGCCTACGCCATCAGTAAGACATCCCCCAAGGGCTCCAGGACTGCGAGAGGGTGCAGGCTGTGGTGAAGGACCACCCCCCATACACACACACACACACACACACACACACACACTGCATAAATTTCATGCACCAGGCCTCTAGTTTATTTATAAAGAACAATTCTTACTTGAAGAAATAACAAGTCGCTGAAACCGGTTTGGGTCAGTGGATAGAGCATTGGACTGCGGACTGAAAGGTCTCGGGTTCGATTCCGGTTAGGGGCATGTGCCTTGACTGTGGGCACGTCCCCAGTGGGGGGCGTGCAGGAGGCAGCTGATCGATGTTTCTCTCTCATTGATGTTTCTGACTTTCTATCCCTCTCCCTTCCGCTCTGTAAAAAATCAACAAAATATATATATAAAAACAAAAGAAATGACAAGTGGACAAACTATAGTTATTAAGACTTGGCTACTTAGCAGACATTTTCTCAAAATGCAACAAAGTATGCTTGCCACTTTGAAAGAAAAAGACTGACAGTGTGTGTTACTAATTATTTATTTGAGTTTCCAAACAAAAACTTGAATTTTGGAAAATATTTATCTGTCACCACTAGCTTAGCAACTTCCTAATATTTGAAGAATGTCTGTGCTGATATTAATGATTGTGATTGCTTTATATTCTACAATGAAATGTGTCAGCATTAGAAAGTTCTACAGTAAAGCAATATTTTCCAAATGACTAATGTATGATGTTTCTACATGGGAAAACAATTCATTCAAAGCTCAAATACAGACAATGGATTTTAATTTAATAGAGTACAAAATTGTGGATATAATTTTAGGTTCCACATTGCAACTAATCTTTAAGAATCTACTACTTGTCAAGTTTTAGCATAATATCTAAGAAAAATGTCCACAATTACTTGATATACTCTTTCTTCTTTCAAATTATATAACTGTGTAAGGACAATTTTTCTTTTTTTCTTGTTTTAGAGAGAGAGGACAGGAGAGAGAGAGAAAAAAACACTGATGTGAGAGATTAACATTGATCAGTTGCCTCCCACACACACCCTAACCATGGATTGAACCCACAGCCTTTTGGGGTGTAGTGGACTAGGCTTCAACTAACAGCCATTCTGGCCGGGCCAAGGCTGATTTTTATAATTACTTTAACAACAACAATAACAACAACAAAAATAGCAACATGAATACTGAAGCAGACATGAAAATCTAGCTGCCTTTTATATAGTAGATGCTTAAAAAGTTGCAAACATGGAAAACAATGCTATTCTCATTAATTTTTTTCAGTTTGGGAAAATAGTCCGGTTCATAGAAACATGTTATGTGTGTTAACATAATAGATGATGTAGTAATTTTAAATAAATTAAAAATTTCTTCCTTTTAATTTCTAATATAGTCAAGGTCAGTAGCTATGACCTACATAAAGCAAAGCTGATTATAGTGTTCTCAGTTTTAAGAATGTGAGGGGTTCTGAGAGCACAAAGTTTGAGAACCCCACTTAAACCACAATGCTAGCGACCCCTTCAGAGAGGGGAACGCAGGGTGGTGAATTCTCCCTCTTCCCCTGGGTCGTAACTGAGAAAATGCCAACCAGTGTGA
Organism: Antrozous pallidus; assembly: GCA_027563665.1. Classification (NCBI taxonomy): domain Eukaryota; kingdom Metazoa; phylum Chordata; class Mammalia; order Chiroptera; family Vespertilionidae; genus Antrozous; species Antrozous pallidus. The sequence goes on from CM050526.1 coordinate 9,926,079, forward strand.
GGGCTACAGGCAGGGACCTCATTGCGGTGCTGCCCTGAAGCCTAGTCTCTTACTATGAAAGCCAGGAGTCACACGTGGTCCCGAAGCGCCCCTGGCAGAAGTAGAACTAAAACACAATGCATCTGAATAAAGCTGGAGATAAGCAAGGGGGGCCAGGAAGGGTACGGAAGCAGCTGTTACCCTGAGGAGCATTTCATAAAGGATAAGACGGGAGGAAGGTGGCCAAGGGAGAATGATAAGATGTTCAACTTCCCACTTTTAATAGGGAACATGAAAGGTTTTATTTTTTTTTAAAAAGAAAACTTTTCTTAAGAGACGTGTGGGTGGGCAGGTGGGTGTAAAATGTAACTCTTCTTATGGTCAGTATGCAGATGAGGACAAGGAATCAGAAAGCCCTACAACCTGCAGGGGTCTTGGAGATGCCCTAGGCTGTCTCCTTTGTTTTAAGTAGAAATAGACAGGGGGCTGGAGAAGTTATGTGGTTTGACCAAATTCAGTGCTCTGACTTTAAACCATGTTTTAGAGAAGGGCCGATGAACAGGGATAATTTGGAGAGTGACAGGAAGGATGAGTGGGAGGTTGGGGGAGAGAGACACTTAATACCCTTCCCCCCCTACACACAGAAACACACACACACACACACACACACACACACACACACACACACACACACACTGGCATTGAGTTGCAAAGCAGCTATTAATCAAATTAAACACTGTTTGTCACACCGGGGCACCACTATACACACGCAAAGTTTGGAGACCACAGCACTAGGCCCAGTGCTTTGAGCTCTGCAATGTTTGGAAACCATCTGGAGGTCTTGTTAAAAGGCAGATTCCGATTCTGTAACCTGGGCAGAGTCTGGGATTCTGAATTTCTAACCCACTTCCCGGTGACCCTGAGTCAACAGGTTCAAGGACCACACTTGCAGGAAGAAGCTCCAAGCTGTCAGTTCTCAGCGTGTGGGCCCTGGCCAGGCAGCACTGCCTAGGACCTCTATGGAGATGCAGGTTCTGAGGCCCGCCGGGACCTGATAAATAAAAAACTCTGAGGTTGAGGCCTAGAATCTATGTCTTAACAAACCCTGCAGGTAATTTGGTGCATGTGAAAATGTGGAACCATTGCACTAGGTCACAATGCCTCTCCTCACTTTGTTGCCTATAATTAGCTACACACATGTAGCCATACTGGCTGTGCAACTCATTCTTTCCACTGGCTTGTCTGAAGTTTCTACTAGGAATTTCACCTTTCCTCTAATTCTTTTTGAGACACCCTTCAGGTTTATTGATGACACCAAGATGCCGGGGCTGAAGTGTGATGCATAATTAAGGGAGGCCTCCTTTATTGGGCTCTCCTTGACGTCCTCTAATTGGTTCACAATTCCAGGCATGGCCTGAATTAAGAGAGATTCCAAAAACAACAATCAGAAATAAAAACAACTCAAATTTTTCTTTTAGAGTAAAATATCCCCTGAGCTCATACACCCCACTTCCCAGACTCCCCAGGACCTAGGTTAATCCCGGGACCTTGTGATTCTGGCTCTCTGTCTGAATGGAAATAATAGCAGGGGGTCCTTCAAGTTCAGCTACCCTCCAGACTTCAGACTCAGAGTCCACCTCTGGCTTCCCCAGCCCCCTGCAGTCATGAGCTCTGATGCAGAAATGGCCGTTTTTGGAGAAGCTGCTCTGTATCTGCGGAAACCAGAGAAGGAGAGAATTGAAGCACAGAACCGCCCGTTTGATTCTAAGAAATCCTGCTTTGCAGTGGATGATAAGGAATTATACGTGAAAGGTATGATTCAGAGCAGAGAAGATGACAAAGTCACAGTCAAGACCCTCGATGACCGAGTAAGTGCTGGTCTCAGATGTCCTTGATAATCAGGGCATTCTCCTTTTCCTTGGGGAGGAATACTGGAAATTGCATGTGGGTCCCTAGGAATCTGGCAATTATCAGTCCTTCAGGGAAGCGGCAGGGGAAATTGCCACTGCACACACCTTTGCTCCTGCTTCTTTCTTTCTCTGAGGTCTTGGGCTTTGAGAGTTTTTGTGATGTTCGCTTTGGAGAAAGGGGAAGGTGAGGGTGGAAGAACTTGGGCTATTTAAGAAAGAGATTGGTGCTGATTGCTACTGAGTGGGCTGAGCAAAGATAGCTCTTTAAGTTCCAGAGTGACTTACAGAGGAAGTTCCAGAGGCAATATATAGTTTAATGTAGAGAGTTATAGAGCACCATTCAATTCAGTATTTACTGGATGCCCACCACCTCTAGGCTACAGCGTTTGTCTCTTCTCTTTCCAAATATAATCAAATCTCAGCACTGGCCTTCTCAACATTTATCACCTAGTGTACAAGTCAAGATGTACATGGCAGGTATCAATCTCAGGCCACAAACTTGGACATATGAGACAGATCTTGTTTTTCTTTAAATTATTTAATTTAATCTTTGATTTCAACCTCTTTTCACTGGGAAATTATAATTTAAAAAATTATTCTTGGTGCACACTCCTGCCCCCTATCTCCCCACCCCTGCCCAAGGCTTGTGCTACATGTTCACAACCTTACCCAGAACCATATGGGGCCTCACTGCCTTCCTGAAGGATCTGAAAAGAAACAAGTCCCAGAGCCTGAACCTTGGGATTCACAGACATTCCATCTCCCGTTATGCTCCCTTGGGTGTCTCTCTCATTGAGGGCAGGGGGTAGAGAAGTGGAATTGTCTTCTTTCTTCAAGAGATTTGATCTAAGCCAACAAATCCCCTTTCTTTTCTCTTTTCAGTAAAAACTTCAACTTTCTTCTAGTGTCTTGGGCTTTGGGGAAACAAAAGGCAGAAAGCCTTAGAGCAGTGGTTCTCAACCTTTTTAATGTCACAACCCTTTAATATAATTCCTCATGTTGTGGGGACCCCAACAATAAAATTATTTTTGTTGCTACTTCATAACTGTAATATTGCTCCTGTTATGAATCATAATATGAATATCTGTGTTTTCCGATGGTCTTAGGCTCTACGGCACCGGTTCTCAACCTGTGGGTCACGACCCACAGGTTGAGAACTGCTAGCAGGGTCACCTAAGACCATTGGAAAACACAGATATTACATTACGATTCACTAACAGTAGCAAAATTACAGTTAGGAAGTAACAATGAAAATAATTTTATGGTTGGGGGTCAGCACAACATGAGGAACTGTATTAAAGGGGAGCGGCATTAGAAAGGTTGAGAACCACTGCCTTAGAGACTCTTTTCTGCCCTATTTTATATCTCTTCCTTGTAATCGAGTGCAGAGCCAGTGGCATGCCTGAATGGGGGGGAAAGGAAGGAAAATGATTTCATGATGGAAAGCCAGGGGAATACTGTACAAACTCCAGTCATTCCCATGTCACATTCACATTTTCAGAGCTTGAATGGGGGAAAAAGGAAGGAAAAACACAGAAAGGAGAAAATTAATACAAAACACTGTTCAGTCTTGGACTATGCTGCCAGCCCAAAGGTTTTAACTCCTGGAGCAGAGGTGCAAACATGCAAACATTGTGAAGGCCTAGTCCTGGTGACTGTTGGTTGGTCTCATGCAACCAAAATAATTGTGGGTTCAATCGCTTGTCCTCTCTCCCTTCCCCTTTCTCTAAACATCAATAAGCATATCCTCGGGTGAGGATTTTAAAAAAGTATAAAAGCCTTGAAAAGACAGGGGAGAGAGGAAACACGTTATGGAGAGATGCTATTAGAGGTGAACTTTGAGACTTTTTAGATATCATTTCAATAGATATGCCAGACAAAGAGCCCACATGAGTGGAGGTACTGAGTTGGAGACGCACAGATTACACTGGAGTAGTTCTTTGCAGACTTCTGACCTTTGTCTCAGCCCAGCATGCACAACAAATGGCCTAAACAGAGGCCACTGCCCTGGCCCCAGCCATCCTAAGTCCTACCTGGACCCCAAGGGCTGAAGGACTCTATTGCTCTGCACACCTGGAATCTGCTGTTGACACATCCAATGGCATGCTGACTGGGGGTAGCAGACATAAATTGATTATGCATTTTGACCAGAATTAGGTTAATCAAGGACTTATTTGTGGATCATCTCTGGGCCTGGAAATGCACTGCAGTCTTTCACTGCTTCCTCCATACCAGCAGATTGGGGTACGAGTCATCAGCTTCACTCTCATCATTGTTCTTCCTCTCAATATCCAGACACTCACTCTGAACAGTGACCAGGTCTTCCCTATGAACCCTCCCAAATTTGATAAGATAGAGGACATGGCCATGATGACTCATCTACATGAGCCCGCCGTGCTGTACAACCTCAAAGAGCGCTATGCAGCCTGGATGATCTACGTGAGCGCCCTTCCACATCTGTTTATTGTTTATCTCTCTGAGTAAAAACATGACCCACATTCAGCATTTTCTGATTTTTTCAGACCTACTCAGGCCTCTTCTGTGTCACCGTCAACCCCTACAAGTGGCTGCCGGTGTACAACCCCGAGGTGGTGGCTGCCTACCGAGGCAAAAAGCGCCAGGAGGCCCCGCCCCACATCTTCTCCATCTCTGACAACGCCTATCAGTTCATGCTGACTGGTGAGTGCTTTCTTCAATCCGTGTTTTAAAAGCATATAGTTAATTATTTGAGCCCTTCACAGGCCTCGGCCATCTGAATGGTTCCATGATCAAAGTGACCTTAGGAGACAGATGATTTCATGATGGAAAGCCAGGGTGCAGTATCTTCCATAAAACACCGGCTTATCTGGGGGAATGTGGGACACAGGAGGAGCCCTGCTCCCACCTCCTAAGGACCCCCAACATGGGCATACACGAAAGAGAGACTATATTGGTAGCCACTTAAGGATGCAGAGTTGGAGAAAGGGGCACAGCGATGTCCCTTCACCTGTCTTCCTCCTATTTTCAAGCTCCTCTTTCTCTTCACTACACTTCCAGAATAGCACAAGAAATAGAGATGTGGTAATACTATCACACCGTCATGCCTAATGTCACTTCTGTCTGTTCAACTCTTATCTGCCTTGATGTGGTACAGATACAAGTAGAAGCAAGCATCTGGGATCTGATGACACTTAAAAGTCTTCTACTACAATGCTGTACAAACTCCAGTCATTCCCATGTCACATTCACAATCCTAGTCATTTCTGCATGCTTAATATTCTTCTTCAAGTTGACTAAAGCTAAGGAAGCTTAATATCACTACTTGTAATAGCTCCCTAGGGGATACTGTAATAAAGTATTATGGACTGGTGGCCAACAACAGAAATAAATTGCTCTGGGGGCTAGAAGCCTGAGATCAAGATGTGGGCAGAGTTGGTTCCTCCTGAGGGCTGAGCGGGTATCTACTCCACGACTCTCCTGGAGCTTCCGGTGGCTTGTTGGCAGTAGTCAGTGCTCCTTGGCTTGTATAAGTGCTACTCTGATTTCTGCCTTTCTGTCCACATGGCGTTCTCCCTGTGTGCATCTGTCCCCAAACTTCTTCTTTTAATGAGGACACCTGTCATATTGGATCAAGCATCCACCTACTTTCAGTGTGACCTCACCTTAACTAATTGCATCTATAATGACCCGATTTCCAAAGAACCTCAGATCCTGAAGTACCGGGGGTTAGGACTTCACCATGTGAGCTGGGGAGGAGGGAGAGACACAGTTCAAACCCATAACACTATTTTAAATGGAAAACCATCACTTTCCACAAGTGGAAGGTAAAGGTAAAAGAAAAATGTGATATCAACCCATCCGTGTTCACAAATTTTAATTAAAAGATGTGGCTTCTCACCGCTCTGAGTCTGAGACTTCCTTTGTTAGAAAGGGAGATGAGAAAGTGCCACTGAAGAATTAAGATCTGTGAACACAAGCCTCACATGTCTTAATTGAACTGTGGGATTCACTGTTCACTTCCCATGTTGCCCATATGACACGTTTGGGAAATCTGCACAAATTATCTCAAAGAAGTTTACCTATGTCCAGATCATCACACTTCTAGCTCATGGCAAAGCCAGACTCTAACCACCCCCAACGTTGCTCAACTTTTATACTCTCTGTTTTTATTGTTTATGTATTGTGTTTTGCTTCTCTATGTCTTTCTAGATCGAGACAACCAGTCTATTCTCATCACGTGAGTAACCTGTTTTTGCACCATGATGACTTGGAGCCAGCACCACCCTTTCCACTCCTTCACATCACTTATTTTTAAATCAACAGCGGAGAATCTGGTGCGGGGAAGACGGTGAACACCAAGCGTGTCATCCAGTACTTTGCAACAATTGCAGTTACTGGGGACAAGAAGAAGGAGCAACAGCCAGGCAAAATGCAGGTGAGCACCTTCCTCCGCCCCAGGCTTGCTGGGTGGGGGCCACGTGTATGCAGAGCTCTGTGCTCAGCAGAGATGCACCGCACAAGGTCTAACCTCAGTGGTGCTTATGGGGTCCTCCTAGTGGACTCAGGCTCTTGCACCACCTCCATCAGCAACAGCCCAGTGACCTCGAGCTGCTGCATATCCTCCACTGGAGAAGGAACAGTGTGGGCCAGCGGTTCTCAAACTGGAGCACACATCAATCACCAAGAGGGCTTGTTAACACCAATTGCTGGGCCCAGGCCCAGAATTCCTGATAGAAATTTCTATCTCACATTCACAATCCTGATATTTTGCCTTCCTAACATATTCCCACTGTTCATTCTGTTGGTCTGGGGATCACACTTTGAGAACCACTGGGCTGGACAGTAGTTTCCAAGCTGCCCTGGAGCCAGAATGATAAACCATCAGTGAGGGTGAGGGTAAACAGTCTATTTTTATAAGTGGACTTCTGAGGAATCAGTTTCATGAAATATTTTTTGGTACTTAAGGGCTGTGGGTTTGAGTCCCAGTTGGAGGCATATACCTGGTTTGCAGGTTCCATCCTCTCTCTCTCTCCTTCCCTCTCTCCTTTTTATAAAGCAATGGAAAAAAAGATCTTGAATAAAGCTTTAAAATTATTTTTAATTTTTTTGAGAAGCGCTGTTTCTATTATGTGATCTCTTAGGTCACTTCATGGGTTCTATTATACTTCTGAACCCAAATGTCTATATTGGATGGGTCATGATGCATGCAATAACAGAGGCATATATTCTAAAAACAAAACAAAACATGACTTACAATGACATGTTATCAGAGAAGAGAGGCAGCCAGGGAAATCAGGATGGAACTTGAAATCTGCTGTGGCAGACACTGCCTTGATGCTGTGCAAATAAGACCCCCTCTAGGATGGGATCTGAAAGCCTCCTCGGGTGGGATGGGGCTGTGGGTACACCTTGAACTGGCCACCAGGTGAGCTGGTCAACATCTCTTCCTGGACCCTTCCCAGAGCATCCACACTTTAGAGTCACTACTTCAGAAGTCATTTAACATCCTCTCTTTTCTTCTTCCTGTTTATTACTAGGGGACCCTAGAAGATCAGATCATCCAGGCCAACCCCCTGCTGGAGGCCTTTGGAAACGCCAAGACTGTGAGGAATGACAACTCATCAAGATTTGTAAGACTCAGTTCAATTTTCAACTATTCCCCAGAACCAGGCCCTTTCTTCCAGTGCTGGCTAGGAAACTAGAATGTAGTTGGCCTTATTGTATCCCCATGTGATTATGGTCAATCTGCCCAACTGGGATATTCTCATACATTTTGAAGATAGTGATGGCTTATTCCTGGCAGAGGGAAGATTTAACTCTTCTTTCCTAACTAGTCAGCATCACCTCAGAGTATCCTGAAACCACGTGATTCAAATTTCACAAGAGGAGAGCAATTCCTTTATGCTAAAGTTGGTATCTCTCAGTGGGAACATCTTAAAAGTATGGAAGCAATATCCATTGACTTGTTAGCCACAGAAACCTCAGTGTGAATTAAGTTAGCAGACTTGAACTCCTCCAAGTCAGGAAGTATTGGGAGTAGGGGAAATATGTTGAAGACATAAGAGCTCAAGTATTGGGAAGAAGCTGATATGGAAGATATTGAAGATATCCATCAACATTTCACTTAGGATTAGCTCAACTAAGAATGTATTTACTTCCACACTGGCAAAAATCAAAAAATATCAACAAAATCACAAACAAAATCTAGCCCTCTACCTAATATCACTGGCCAGTGGGGCAAGAATCCTAAGGGAAAGCCTTCTTTATGGCTGTCATTGCAAAAGTGCATCAAAATGTCACACATGTCAATAGCAGAATGATCTCAGGCTTGCATTTTATTGCCACCCTCTCTAAGAAAAAATCATATTTGATGAGAATGTAGTTGCACAAATTATAGTCTGTGGCTCCAAGCCCCGACCTCTCTTTCTTTAGCTTGGTCCTCTGTGCATTGCCCATTTGCACACCTTTATTTCCAGCGCACAACTAAACTCTCCCTTGTAAGAGACGTGTTGCACAGCAGAGATGTGTTAAACATTCTTGGACCAATTAGTGATTGCACTAACCTGGCACCAGCTTCAAATGGGAGAGGATGCTTTCAGGTACTCCCCATCCTCACTCCCATTTATTTTGTCCAAGGCTTCTTCTCTTGGCCCTGACCCAGAAGCCGCAATCATTCCGGTTATTCTGTCCACCTCTAACCCTCCAAACAAACATCATCTTCCACTCAGCAGATAACAATACTGAAGACCCAACACTTAGAATTCAAACATATCTCCACTGACCCTTCACTAACTTAAGCTTTATTCAGAAAATATTGAGAATATTTTTGAGTACCAACTATATGCCAGACTTTGGTTAAACAGGTAAGGCAACATTTTCACCTGCAAATTTGGTAGAGGCAACTTTAGCACCCAATTTTACCTCTTCCTCTCCCCAAAATGGAGAATTCAGACTTTGAGTGGGTCTGTTGGGAGCCAGGGAGCTAGGCTGGAGCTTGTAAGATAGGTTTGCCTATAGTAAGCAGTAAGGAAAACTGAGGCAAGAAATCTCAGAATTAACAGCCAAAGGCAAAAAAATAAGTCACACAGATTGTCCAATCAGAGTGTCAAAAGTTTTGTGAAGAGTTTGAAGTTTTAACCAAGGAAGCAAAGTTACTGTGGTGTCTGTCCATTTTCCACTGGACAGGGGAAGTTCATTCGAATTCATTTTGGAGCCACAGGAAAGCTGGCATCAGCAGACATTGAAACCTGTGAGTCTAAGCACTATTTTGGTACCTTGGTCTTTGGCCACAAAGGCATCTCTGGGGAACCGGACATGACATTATGTTTTGTCACCTTAGATCTCTTAGAGAAATCCAGAGTGACGTTTCAGTTATCCAGTGAGAGGAGCTATCATATTTTTTACCAAATCATGTCAAACAAGAAGCCAGAACTAATTGGTAAGTTATTAGACTATTGTTCTTATCTAACAAATCAGTCACAATGAAACAAACACGCCAGCACAAGTTGTGCTCGAAATGCCAAATGCATCTTCGTGTTTCACAGATCTGCTTCTGATCTCAACCAACCCCTTTGACTTCCCCTTCGTGAGCCAAGGAGAGGTCACCGTGGCCAGCATCGATGACAGCGAAGAACTGTTGGCGACTGATGTAAGCATTGTGCTGACTTATTGCTTTAAGCTTGGATTATTGTGTTTATGAACTGAGAGGCACCTTAGAGATCTAATGAGAAAACTGAGATCCAAGGTTGCTGGGCGATTATACCCAAGAGCTCAGGAAATTAGCACCCTCCCCACTGAGCTCCACTTCAGAATGGGCGTGCGGACAGTTCTCCAAAGCTGCCTTCGGTTCATTCGCCTGCATTTTAGAGTACATTTCTGCATGTGCCAGATTTTTAAAGGGTTTGTTGGACGTTTTCAGGTTACAAATCCATCTACATGGTTATTTAAGAAAATTTAGAAAATGCATCCTATCTAATAAAAGAGTAATATGCAAATTGACCATATCTCCACTACACTCACAAGCCATGCCCACCAGCCACACCCACTAGCCAGTTAGGAGTGAATATGTAAATAAACTCAACCAAGATGGCTGCAGCTACAGAGAGCAGGAGGAAGGCTTGGGTTTCCCCAGCAATAGAGGAAGCCAAGCTTTCTGCCTGCCCTTGCTGGCTCAGGCCTCCACTCAATGCTACAAAGTTTCAATGATAGAAGATAAATAAAAATGATGGCAGCCCCAGAGCTGGAGAGAGCAGGAGGCTTGAGTTGCTCCCGGAGATGGAGAAAGCCAAGCTTTCCACCTGCCCTGGCAGGCCCAGGCCTCTGCTCAAAGCTACAAAGTTTCAATTACTCAAGATAAGTTAATCTCAACAAAAATGGCTGTGGCCACAAAGCTAGCAGGAGGCTTGGCTCTGCTCAAGGCTACAAAGTTTCAATTGTAGAATATAAATAAATTCCAGATCCCAGGGCCTCCACTTGGGTCACAGGGGGTAGGGGGGTGGGCGGGCATGGCCAGCCTGCAAACCACCACAGGCCCCTTGCCCAGGCTGCTCCATGTCCCAAGGGGACCCCAACCTGATCTGGGACATCCCTCAGGAGAAACCAGCTGGCCCCCACACGTGCACCAGGCCTCTATCCTATCTAATAAAAGAGTAATATGCAGATTGGCCATCACTCCAACACAAAAGATGGCTGCCCCCATATGGACACAAGATGGCCACCACAAGATGGCCAGCAGGGGAGGGCAGTTGGGAGGGACCAGGCCTCCAAGGGAGGGCAGTTGGGGGTGATAAAGCCTGTAGGGAAGGGCAATTAGGGTTGCCCAGACAGGCAGAGGAGGGAAGTTGGGGGTGACTGGCCTGCAGGGAAGGGCAGTCGGGGGCAAACAGGCTGGCAGGGGAGCAATTAGACGTCAATCAAGCTGGCAGGGGAGTAGTTAAGGGGTAATCAGGCTGTCAGGCAGAAGCAGTTAGGGGCAATGAAGCAGGCAGGCGAGCAATTGGGAGCCAGTAGTCCTGGATTGTGAGAGGGATGTCCTACTGCCCATTTAGGCCTGACTGCCCATTTAGGTCCGACTGCCCTCAAGGGGTCCCAGATTGGAGAGGGTGAAGGCTGGGCTAAGAGACACTCCCCTCACCCCCCATGCATGAATTTCATGCACTGGGCCTCTAGTAAAAGTATAAATCAGAAAGAGACAACCCCAGACTGTAGCAGCCGCTCCATTCCTCTGCTGCCACCACCTCGAGCTCCTGTCAGGCACCCAGGTCCCAGCAGGCATCCCGAGTCCTTGCCTGATGCTTGGAGGAATACCTACAGGGTTAATAACTACTCTAACAATGACTCAATCCAGTGAGCACTTGTGTGAGATAGGACCTGAGGTAAGAGCCTTTGGCTGCATGGCCTCAGTTTAGTCTTAACACTCCTTCTGGGATAGGTGCCATCATGCCCCCCATTTCACAAAGGTGGAAACAGAATCTTAGAAAAATACAAATTTGATTGAAGGTGCAGAGTTTATAAATGACAGAGAAAGTGTCTGAACCCAGGTCTGCTCTACTACAGAATTTACATTTCTAATGAAAATGCACCGTCTCTGAGCAATTCATCTCCACCCTGCTTGCCATGTCCTCACAGAAGCTATAAGAGCTGTCTTGTCCCTGGGCACTGCCCAGGGCTCAGCTTCTTGGCCTTCATTTTGTGAGGTTTCCAGGTGATGCTAATTGTTTTAAAGCAAATAAATAATGCTCATGATTTCAAATACACTTCAGCTAACTTCAATCAAGTCATTACACCATTTTAAACTAGGTTTCGCCAACCTTTACTGACCAAAGGCATAAAAAGGGTAGGTTAGTGACCACTGCAAGGCCTGCAGCCCCTGAGAAAGGCCTCCCACATGATTCTGAGGGTCTCAGGTTCTCGCAGGAAGTTGCCTCCTATCAGGGGTTGCTGTTGCGTGCCCACTCCCCATCCTTCCCCTCGCTTCTCCTGAGAAACAGTTTATGGCCAAGGAGAGGGGTCGCCCCATCTAAGGATGGCTTTCTCCAAGAGGCTCCCAGGCAGAAATGCTTTCACCTATCTCCTTCCAGTTTAGCCACAGTTCTTTCTCCTTTGACCTTCAGAGACCCCTCTCCAGACACACACACACATCTGCTGGGGTGAGATGTGGAATCACAGGGAAGGGGGACCAGAATTTCTCCTCCTTCGTCACCTGGCGGGAACTCTCCCTCCACCAAAGGGGGCACCACAGCAAGAGATCTTCACTCTGCAATACCATCCTGCTGACACTGACCACCTGGTCTGTCCCACCAGCTCCCCAGGCTCGTCCGGAGACATTTCACCTCCACCAGTGGCATTGACTAGGCTCAGCCTGCAAACCGAGATATGTAATCACTATGCATACCCCAGAGAAGGCTTTTCTAGTTTAAATGTTTATATTGGAAGATGGGCCAAGTGGTTATAAAACCAAGTTAGCAATTGCTATAAGCTTTGAAGTGACCCAGTGCTATCTCCAGTCCCCGTCTTATCGCATCCTGCCTATTACTCACCCTTCTTAGAACCTCTGTTCTTCACCAGGAAATTTGGAAAAATCTGTACACCTATGAGATTCTCACAGGGACTTAAGGGGTTCATCAAAAAGATAACATGGACGGCGCCTAACTCCATGCCTAATACACAGAGGGCTCTGCAAAAGTTAGTTCTTTCTCATTTGAGAAATGAGGGTGTTCTCTTTAATGATCTTCCTTTCCAGTTCTAAACTATGCTTGGTTCTGAACCATATTGGAATTCCTAGACTGCAACGCCACACTCTCAAGCTGCTAGACACTGTTTCTCACACTATCCATTAGACTTCCTTCTCCCTGTTTCACACAATGGCTCCCCAGGGCCTTAGTTAGAAAATATCCCCCCAAATCTATGTACAGTGGGAAAGTATTAAAGTCAGTTTCTATTGAATGACACAAAACTTAGTCACATTTCCTTTCCATAATCTCCACCTACCCACACTAACATGTTAAATTAAAGAAACAGTTTTTAACTCCTAACTTACTCTACCTCACCTGTGATCCATGTTATGTGGGCAAGGGCTGCCTCGCGTGCTACACAAAAAGGCTAAGTGAGGTCTTTGCCAGAGAAAAGCTGCATTTGCATCCCTGAGTCCCACTGTGACCGCTGTCCTGTTTTTAATTCCCAGAATGCCATTGACATCCTGGGCTTCAGCTCTGAGGAGAAAGTTGGGATCTACAAGCTCACAGGCGCCGTGATGCACTACGGGAACATGAAGTTCAAGCAGAAGCAGCGGGAGGAGCAGGCAGAGCCGGACGGCACTGAGGGTAACCACCTCTGGGAAGGGGACTGGAATGGGCTCTCGACCTGGGTGCACATGTGAGATGAACTTTGTGGTCACCTCAATAGCTGCTCTTGGAAAACTGTACAAACTGAATCTGAGAAGTCCAAAGCTCATTGTGCACTTGCTGGGGGAGTTGATTCACTCGGTCAAGGAACCCTATAGTGGTGAATCCTGGAAAACCAAAAAGCATAATTGTCATGGGAATAATCACCACCCATACGGCCCTCTCTCACCCGCAGTTTCCCTGTTATCTTAAGGTGGACATTTATGAGAGGAGATGGTTAAGCAAACGTCCCCTTCTCTCTGTGTCTATCATTATTAATATCCAGAACACTTCCCTAATCACCGGGCCGAAGGCGAAGCCTTTAGTATGGTAGATGCTAGGTTTCACCCTCCCATCACGTTCTCTTCACTCTGACACCTATTGAACTTGAGCCTGAACAAAGGGCCAGGTTACAAATCTTCCTGCCCAGGACTCTCCTGTGGATGATCTCACCAGTCCCCTCTGCCTCATCCCCAGGAGGCCTGGAAATGCAGCAGAGGCAGTGGGAGGGGCTCTCAGCAGCAGCAGCAGCCACCCCAGGTGCCCTCCTCATATAGCCTCTGCAAAGCACTGTATTCCATGTGAAGCGGTGCATACTGAACCCCAGATGATAGAAGGGAACAATAGCCTTGAATTAATATTATCACTGATCAGATAGGTCCACCTGAGTAGGTCAGATTTGCCCAAGACAATCACTTTTTAGTAACTCAAAGTCAACTGATTAGTAATCTCATCACAGAAATAATATCCTATCATATCTACAGGTTTCACCCACATGCAAATAGAGGGGATTATATGGGGAATGTCCAGCAGGGGGTGCAAATCTTGGGCACCATCTTGGAATCCTGCCTATTGCAATTGTGCACATGGGAGGTAACAGGAGAGAAACTTGGAGATAGAGCAGGAAGCACTTCTGTTTGGGATAATTGGGGAAGGCTTCCTGGAGGAGGGGGAACTGATAATTGACTTTGAAGGATGGGTAGGATTTTGAAAGGTGAGGGTGAGAGGGCAGTCTAGTCAGAAGAAATAGGGCAGAGGAAGGAATATGATGGGACTGAGGAGCAGTAAGTGGTCCACTTGGGCTACAGAAGAGGATATGTGTAATGGATTTATAAGAAATGAGAATTAAAGGTGATTATTTTGGCATCAGTCTGGGAAGGCCTTGAGTGCCAGGTTTAGAATGTGTGCAGTAGGCACCAGAAACCATGGATATTCCAAGTAGCACAGCCATATGTGGGACAACCTGGAATTCATCTGTAAGCAGTCAGACTCGCCAAGAGTGTGGGACCCTGGAAAAAATGTATCAGGCTCCTCTGCAAGAGCAGACCATATTGCCACATAGGACATCAGGGTTCCACTCCTCTCCCAGCCCTGGTAATTGTGTGCTCAGTGTTCAGGATCAGCAAGAGCCTAGACTGGAGAAATAGGGACTTGGGGGAGGGGGCAGGGGGCTGAGCTTCTCTGATGGTGGTAGCAATCTAGGTTAATATTCACAGAGTGGTCACCAAGTACCAGGTCTGCCTCACAACAACCCAGTGTACAAATGACAAAACTGAGGCATAAAGGAAGCACAGACAACGTTTGAGCCAGCCAGACTGACTCTAGAGTTGAGGCTCTCTGTCACCATACTGTGCACAACCACAGCTCTTGGAAACAATGGAGATTCCAGCTATTTTGAAGATAAAATGAACAGGATTTGGTGCCTGTTTGAACAGAAGCATGTCATTAGTGAGAAGGAAGAACGTGATCACCTCAAGCTTTCAAGATTAAGTGACCAGAAGAATAACGGTACCAGGCACCAAAATAGACACAGCAGGAAAAACAAAAAACATAGTTTGAACAAAGATTAAAAGCATGCGTTTGGCCTCTTATCAAATACTTAACAAATACTGTGCTGATTTTTATGAACTCCCTAACCAGCAATGAGGAGATGGTCTCCACTGAGGAGAAGTTGTCACTGGGGAGCAACATTTTTCCGCCTTCTCTGTGAGCGTAATGCCAGGAGCCAACCTCATCCCAAAGCTAATTGAACTTCCAATGAATTACAAGTTTCCAAGAGTCAACTACTTTTGACCATCTCCCAACACTTAAACACGGGGCCAGGTTTTATACGTCTCTCTCAGCTCTTAGCGCAGTGTCTTTCACAAGTTAGTAGGGTGTTGGACGTTTTGTTGTACTAGCAGTCTCCAGTATTACTGTGTAACTGTATTTTCCAATGAAATTTAAATGTCAGTAGAGCAAGATCAACCTATAATTCAATATTATGTCTAGAAGGCAAGTTGGAAAAAATTTTAAAACCTGGAGCCCTGGACCATGGAATTTATGCTTCATTGGACAAGGCCAAGCCTGGCGCACACAGAATACAAACACGTCAAGAAGGATTATAGAAAACATTTCTGAAGAACCCAGGGCCTGATTGGACACTTCAGCATCTGCTGTTTTTGTGTGATACCATTTCTCCTCTTCCTTCAGTGGCTGACAAAGCTGGGTACCTGATGGGTCTGAATTCTGCAGAGATGCTGAAAGGCCTGTGCTGTCCGAGGGTGAAGGTCGGGAATGAGTATGTCACTAAAGGGCAAAATGTCCAGCAGGTAATGGAGATGCTCTGAATCCAATTGATGTGGGTATTTTTGCTATTTTCACCTTAATCTTAAAATGATTTAGGTTGTAGGTATCAGAAATACACATGAAACTGGCTTCAACATTGGGGTTCATCAAGGGATGCAAATCAAGGCATGCCCATTGGGTCTCTTGGGAGCCTGGAGCCAGGCACTCTCTCTCCAGCTCCTTCTCTGGGGCTCCCTGGGGTGCCATTGCTCTTCTTTCCTGTTGTGTCCTCATAGGCAGATAAGTTTTCTCCACCTCTCCTGCCCATAGCCACCCTGCAGCTCCCACATTGATATCTCCATCGTTCTAGACTCAACATGAGACTGAGACCAGTGTCTTTTGATCCCAATTCCAAATTCTCAGGAAGACATTCTTTTTAACCCAACTTGGATCAAATATCCATATCTGGTTCAATTAAGTAGAGCCAAGGACTAGAGTCAAGTGTGTTAAAAACGAAATATATACATGGGATAGTTATCAGGAAAGGAGAAACATTATAAGCTGGGAAAAGTCTCAAGAAATATTTTGTACGAGGTTGAACTATATAAAATTGTCATTTTCAATTGTTTTTAATCATCAAGACGTCAACTTCATAGGTTTCAATTTAACACAACTATAAACACACTAAAAAGGCTTGAATGGGTGATCCTTCTTCAAGGTGACCAACTCCGTGGGTGCTCTGGCCAAATCCATCTACGAGAAGATGTTCCTGTGGATGGTCACCCGCATCAACCAGCAGCTGGACACCAAGCAGCCCAGACAGTACTTCATTGGGGTCTTGGACATCGCTGGCTTTGAGATCTTCGATGTGAGTTGACTGGCCTAAAAAGGCCCTCCCACTTTGTGTCTGTTTGACTGTATCTTCACTGAATTTCCAAACTCCCTCAAACTGTTTTTTATTTGAAACACCCAGTACAACAGCCTGGAGCAGCTGTGCATCAACTTCACCAACGAGAAACTGCAACAGTTTTTCAACCACCACATGTTCGTGCTGGAGCAGGAGGAGTACAAGAAGGAAGGCATCGAATGGGAGTTCATTGATTTTGGTATGGACCTGGCTGCCTGCATTGAGCTCATTGAAAAGGTAAAGAAATAAATGCTGCTCATCAAGGACAGCTCCTTTTCATGTGGGACCATCACCTCTTTGCTCTCTTTCCTGCTAACACGTTGCTGCCTGTATCCCCACTGTCCCAGGCTGTAAGCCCTCTGATAGTAGAATCCCCTTGTGCATAAAGGCTAAGTGTCTGGAAAGCACCCAGAATCTGTTCAGACACCTAGAGGGGTGCCTGGGTGGTTAAAATTACAGGGCTCAGTTATCTCCAAGAATGTGATGGAGCCCAGCAGGGACTGTGGCAGTTCATACCCTTCTGGTTTGTCCAAAGACCCCTGGAGGTGGGACCATGGAGCAGCGGGATTCAATGTTGTTGGGAAAACACAGATAACATTAACTTTTAAAAAATGTTTTCCATAATGTTTTGAGAGCTGGTCATGTTGGAAGGAGATGAGTGCCGATCAGTCCAGATGATTGTTTAAAATATTACTCACATTTAAAAAAATAAAATATCACTCATACTACATGAGCTACATAATTACTTTTTTGGTAAACATATTGCTAAAAGTTGGCTACATTTATATACCCATAATTTCATTTCATGTACTGTTGGTCAACAAATATTAATTAAGCATATACCATATGTCTAGGGCTGCTCTGTCATTGCACCAAACAGACCAGGGCCTTGCTCTCACAGCACTGATAGGCTAGTGTTCACAGTAACAGAGTGACAGCACCAAAAATGTTGGCTTTGGCTCCTTCAAACAATGGAGTCTTTGGAATAGACTGGTATTGAATATTGAGGTACAGCCTGTTGTGTTCCTTCTAGCCCATGGGCATCTTCTCCATCCTGGAAGAGGAGTGCATGTTCCCCAAGGCCACAGACACCTCCTTCAAGAACAAGCTGTATGACCAGCACCTGGGCAAGTCCAACAACTTTCAGAAGCCCAAGGTTGTCAAAGGCAAGGCTGAGGCCCACTTCTCGCTGGTGCACTATGCGGGCACCGTGGACTACAACATTGCCGGCTGGCTTGACAAGAACAAGGACCCCCTGAATGAGACCGTGGTTGGGCTGTACCAGAAGTCTTCCCTGAAGCTGCTGTCCTTCCTTTTTTCCAACTATGCTGGTGCAGAAGCAGGTGAAATTCTTTTATCTCTTAACCTGTGGAAATCTGTGTAATTACTCATAACCCAAAGCTACTTATGAAGCAGCAGCAGTTGAGCACAAGCTGTAGGTTGAGCTTGTTTTATTGGTTGTCCCTGATCTCCATTTTCCTTTCTGCTCTTCTTCCTCTCCTTAAGAGGTGGATCTCTGTGAAGCTCAACAAACCTCCCAGTAGACATGATAACCAATACCACATTCTTTAATAGTTTTGATTGAGATAAAATTTATCCTTTAAAAATTTAGTGATTTTGCCGAGACCGGTTTGGCTCAGTGGATAGAGCGTCGGACTGCGGACTGAGGGGTCCCAGGTTCGATTCCAGCAAGGGCATGTACCTTGGCTGCGGGCACATCCCCAGTAGGGGGCGTGCAAGAGGCAGCTGATCGATGTCTCTCTCTCATCGATGTTTCTGACTTTCTATCCCTCTCCCTTCTGCTCTGTAAAAAAATCAATAAAATATATTTAAAAAATAAAAATAAAAAATAAAAATTTAGTGATTTTTAAGGCAGCCTATCAATGATTCTCTCTCATCATTGATGCTTCTATCTATCTCTCCCTCTCCCTTTCTCTCTGAAATCAATAAAAATATATTTTTTAAAAATTAGTGATGTTTAATATACTGATAGGGTTGTAAAACTATCACATTGTCTAATTCAAGAACATTTTCATCACCTTTGTAGCCCATTAGCAGTTGCTTCTCACCCCTCACATCCCCACCTGCTAACAACTACTAGTCTACTTTCTGTCTCTATGGGGTTGTCCATTCTGCATATAAATCAAACACTCTGTGGTCTTTTGTGTCTTGCTTCCTTCACTAAGCCTAGTGTTTTCACTTAGCCTAAGGTTGTTCATGTTGTAGTATATATCAGCATTTCTCTACTTTTATAGATGAACTACAGGCCCGGTACATGAAATTCGTGTGGAGGCAGGGGAGCAGGAGGATGTGTGTCCCTCATAAGAAAACCAAACCTTCAGGGCTGGGAGAGTGATGTCCTCAGAGCTGCATCTGACACACCCTCTGTGTCTGTCTCCAGGTGACTCCGGGGGAAGCAAGAAAGGAGGGAAAAAGAAGGGCTCCTCCTTCCAGACCGTGTCGGCGGTGTTCAGGGTGCGTGTTTGGCCTCTTCCATGTCCAGCTGTTGTTGTTTTGCCCAATGAGACATTCGCTAAGCTAAATGTGCTTGTTCTGGTCTGTGCCCAGGAAAACTTAAACAAACTGATGACCAATCTGAGGAGCACTCACCCTCACTTTGTACGATGTCTGATTCCCAATGAAACCAAGACTCCTGGTGAGTGAGAATCCACCAGAGCAGAGCTCCCTGAAATATGTGCAAAATTCTGGGGGTGTGAGCGCACACATGCATGCATGCATGTGTGTGTGTGTGTGTGTGTGTGTGTGTTCACATGCTCCGTGTTGTCCATGAGGAAAGCTCTCTAGTCTTTGTCACTTCTCTGGAAATCTATGAAAAAGCTGCCAGATTTAGCAAAGAAAAGCACCAGACACCCCTCGAAATTTGAACTCAGATAAACAATGAGAAGTGTCTTAGTATAATGATGACTTATGCAGTATTTGGGAAATACTTATACTAAAAATATATTCACTGCTTATCTGAAATTCAAATCCAACGGGGCATCTTGTATGGTTTATCAGGCACTCCTACTATGAAATCACATCCAAAGTATTGCATATACATATATAGATACATGAAATCCATAACTTTCATAAGGTTCCTAAAGGGCTCTGTGGTTCCCTTTCCCCCAGAGTGAAGAACCACCAGAACTGACAAGTAATTCTCTTAAGTATCCCATAATAAAATCAGCATCAATAACAGGTGTTTCCTGAGCCTAGACAGTATGTCAGCCACTTCATTACATTGCCTCTACTGCTTACAACAGTTCTCTGCAAGAGGAGTAATGATCTCCATCTTACAGAAGAAGAAACTGAGGATGAGACCACGTGTACAGGGAACCCTGTGCAGCCCAGCAGACCCTCCCCACACCTGATCCTGGAGTCACAAATATTCCCATAGTACAGCTGGATGTCAGGGTCATTTGTCACAAAGAGAAAAATGAACCATCACAAGGAGCTGTGGCTACAAGGTAGCTCACTCCCCAGTCAAGCTGTTCTATCCTGAATGTGGGTTTCTGTCCCGTGAGTAACCTCCCTGCCTTGGCAACATTACAAGTGAGCAGAGGAATTAGATGATGGAGGAAAGAAATCCCAGCTCTACCTTCCACTGCCCATGGGACCTTAAGCCCAGTAACTAAGCTTCTGCTCTATAAAGTGAGCAGAAAATCTGTGCTCATTCATCCATTTACTTAGTTAGCTCTTCATTCATTCATTTATGTAGTGAGCACTTATAAAATGTTTACTCACTTTGTAAATATTAACTCATTTAACCCATCTCAGAGGGTGGTAAGGAGTAATGAATGAGTACAAGTCAAGCATTTAAAACAGGACCAATCACATTGTGAACACTCAGTAAATGTCAATTATAATAATGCTAATTATTATAGGACTAGAAGCCTGCTGCACGAAATTTGTGTATGGGGTGGGGGAGTCCTCCTCAGCCCATCCTGCACCCTCTCCAATCTGGGACATCCCTCTCACAACCCAGGACCACTGGCTCCTAACCACTCACCTGCCTGCCTGCCTGATCGCCCCTGAAGGCCTCTGCCTGCTGGCCTGGTCACCCCTAACTGACCCCTGCCAACCTTGTTGCTCCCAACTGCCCTCCTACCGGCCTGGTGCCCCTCTCTGCCCCCCACTAGCCTGGTCATCCCAACTTCCCCCCCTGCTGGCCTGGTTGCCCCTCCCTGTCCCCCTCCACCTGCCTGGTTGCTCTCAACTGACCCCCCTTCCAGCCTGGTCTCCCCTCACTGCCCCCATTCCTGCCAGTCTGGTTGCCCCTCATTGCCCCCCCCCCCTGCTGGCTTGGATGTCCCATACAGTCTGCTGTTTGGTCATTTGGTCACTCCTCACTGCCCTCCCCTCTCACCCCCCGCCAGCCTGATCACCCATGCAGCCTGCTGTTAGGTCATTGCATTAGGGTATCCTGACCAATTTGCATATTACCCTTTTATTAGTATAGATTATAATATGTAGAGTGATAAAAATTATGAGAAATTATTATTATGAGAATAATATTATTTATAATAATGATAACATGGGAATTATTATTACTATTACTTAAAATCAAAAACTTTAATTCCCCAAACTGCCTAGTCTACTATATTTATTGGCATTTATTTTCTATGGAAGTTCTGTTCTGAAGTTCTGTTCGGTGTCTTAAAGACACCGTGTCTGAGTCAGGCTGCACCTTCCCTGAGAGCCCAGCCCAGCTGCTGCACCCTTCCCAGGAGCCCAGCCCAACTGGCTGCACCCTCCCCAGGAGCCCAGCCCAACTGGCTGCACCCTCCCCAGGAGCCTAGCACAGCCAGTTCCCCCTAGTGTAGGAACAGAACCTTTTCTCTGGTTGAGCATCAGATGAAATTGTTGGCTTGCATTGTCCTAAAGAAAATCAAGTTCTCTATGGATTTGTACCTGGGCTATGACTCTTCTATAAGGCACATGGCCTGCAAGTATCAGGAGAGGAGAAATAGACTGAACATCTGGATCCACACTGAGCAGGTTCCAGGGGCTTGGTAATCCATTGGGTTACTATTCCTTCTGAAAGGTAGACTTCAGCAAAACCTCTGTCCCTCCCTCTCTGTTGGCATCCCCTTTGCTCGGGCACTCTCTGTTTCCAATCCCCTTCCTGGGGGTAGACTAACATGCTGACACCAGAGCCTGGGCAACTGCATAAAGCACCCATGAGGCCACTCCTTTTCTAGGAGAGGAAAGTGGGACCATGCAGACTTCAATGTCTCACCCCAGGTGCCTAGAGCCAGAGTTGGAGCCATGGCCCTTGATCCAGCCGCAAGCCCCCTCCTGCTCATGGGTGCCCTTGGTGCTTTGTAGCTGTCCTTGCTGTCCTCCAGGACTCACAGTACAGCCTCTCTCTCCAGCTGGAGCTGGAGCCCCTCAGAACAAGGATCGGGGGGTTCAGTCCTCACTCTTGCTCTGTGGCAAACCTGGATCCCACCAAGTATGTGCTATGCACTGGCCTGTGGGTGACTCACTGCTGCTTTAATGTGGGTCTGTCATTATTCAGGTTGGGGAGGCCAGCAGATCAGCAGGCAACTGCACTGAAAGACAACTATTCAGTGGCCAAGAGGAAAAGGCCACCACACCACACAGGGTCCTTCAGGGACCTCCAGGGTCAGGCAGGAGGAAGGGGAGCAAGGGAGCCCTGGGCAAGAGCCTTTATTGTGCTTTCTACAGGAAGACATGGGTGAGGCACAGGGAGGTTTGGGATTGGCTGGTTTGAATACCTTCCGTGGGCTCTTGGGGTAGAGGCTGTCCTCAGGTGTCAGGCACCTGGCCCTCAGGGGAGCAGGGCCTAGGAATACAGATCTTGAGGTTGAGAGCTCAATACAGGTAGTGGTTGGGGGCGACGGGCTTTGGATTGGTTGGCTCGCCTATGAATAACGTGTCTATAGAGGAGTAATTTGCCATCTCTAGGAATTGGTAGGTTCTGGAAAAGCAGTCTCTCCTGGGCCAACACAGCATCAAGATGTCAAAGTATCATAAAACACAGAAAATAAAACACACAATTAGCACCACTGCCTATGAAGGCTGAAGTAGCTGGAGGAAGGAGGGGCCCAAGGAATAACTAAGGGGGGAATAAAGAAGAAAATATCCTGCAGCAAATGTAATATGAGAAAGATGAGGCAGGAGCTTAGGGACCTTCACAGGAGCTTTGCATGCTGGTACAAAGGCAGGGGGTCCTTCTCATGGACAAACTGCCTCAGCCTGGATTGAGGGAGACATAGAGAGGGATCTAAGAGAACTCAACCCCGAATTCTGAGCCTGCATGAATAGAAGAGCAATGGGTGTTGGGGGTTCAGGTTCAGACCTGCTCTTACCTTTTGAGGAACTTCACCTCTCCGGGCCCAGCCTCCCTCAGCCTCCTCCTGCCTTATAGAGGGGCTTTGTGGGAACAAGCAACCCCATTCCGAGTGGACATGTTTGGCCAGCCTAATGGCGCTCTGGCCTCCCCAGCATAAAATTATGGTGTTTCCTCTTTCTTCTGCCTGAAAGGGCTGTCTGCACTTTCTCTCCGCTCTTGGTCCCGGTGGAGATGAGTCTGCCACATCATGAACTCAGCCTGGTGCTCAAAGTGCCACAGCGAGGAGCTCATGTGCCCCTTTCAATGTGGCAGGGGCTGTTTTAAGCTCTTCACTCATATGAACTCACTTCGTCCTCACAACAGCCTAATGGAGCGGATACCGTCATTATATTTATTTTACAGACGAGTTCACACGGCTAGTAAACAAGTTCACAGGTTAGAAGCCTCAGTGGAGAAATAATGAGATTGAACTGGATGCTTTCCATGGTTCTCTGTCGTCAGAGATCCTCTGAGTTTCTGACACATTTCCTCCTTGTTCTTAACCACTTCTTCCTCTAGAATCTCTCTCCACTAGGACTTCTGGGAATGAGTTGTTTATCTGAGTTGCCCAGTGTGGTTACATGTCATGTGGCTAGTACCTGGTGCAACTAAGACAGTGGTTCTTTCACTTTAATGAATTTTGAATTAAATGTAAATTGCCACATGCAGCTAAAAACTACTAACTAGATCAGACAGTGGTACAGCTCTATAAGAACCTTGAAAATTGTATAAATGTATAATCATCTCTCCTTACAGCAGCCAGGGGAACTTTTGAGTATTCTAGAAGTGTCCATAAGGTTAGGCCAAAACCAGCTTTAGCCCTTCCCTAGAAACTTGGGGAGCTCACAATTAAAAGCCATTATGTAGCTATATGCCTCTCCTCTAATCCCTCTCATAGTCTCAAGGCAGAATTTTCTGGGTCCTTGTTTGATTTGTGGTTGACCCAGGCTGGTGCCAATAGTGACCAGGTTGCCTCCCCACAGAGTCTGGTACCTCTGGCTCATCTTCTTGCCCTCTCCCTTGATGCTCACCTTGCTTTGCGGCAGATGCTCAATGTTTAGCAGATGACTGCCTTGCATGCAACTCCCTCTGCCCCTGCCACAGCCCCCCTTGTTCCCTCTGGCTTTCTTCTCTCACTGAATGCACAGCCTGCACAGTTACATCCCTGTCCTTGCATAGAGGTCGAAGGGCATCTCAAGGTTCACTGGGAGGCCCAGAGGGTGCACCCCACTCATCTGCCTCCCTTGGATCCTAG
The DNA here is from genome assembly GCA_027563665.1 of Antrozous pallidus. Taxonomy (NCBI): domain Eukaryota; kingdom Metazoa; phylum Chordata; class Mammalia; order Chiroptera; family Vespertilionidae; genus Antrozous; species Antrozous pallidus. The sequence goes on from CM050526.1 coordinate 9,950,395, forward strand.
GTACAGAGCCAAGACCATGAACAGGGTCAGCATCAATATTTGGTATTGACTCTTGCTCCCATGGTGATGGTATGTAGAGTCTACCCAATAAATCGGGTTTATGTCTACTGAGACTCTAGGCAAGCTCCATCCTCTCCCACCCTGGAGGTGGCACCAACCCTTTCCTCTCAAGTCTGGATGTCAGGGTGGCTCATGGTGCCCAAAGCACCAAAGAAAACGATGAGAAGGCCACCGACGGCCCCCGGACACTCTCTCCCCAGGCGTGATGGACCACCACTTGGTCATGCACCAGCTGCGCTGCAACGGGGTCCTGGAGGGCATCCGAATTTGCAGGAAGGGCTTTCCCAGCCGGATCCTCTATGCTGACTTCAAACAGCGGTGGGTGGTCTCATTTTCACACTCTTGCTTTCGGGGCACCTTTGCATCCTCCAGGATGCTTCTTGGGCTGGATGTGTGGTGGGCCTAAAGCCCCGCAACCAGGGTGTCCATGGCTCTGTCTTTTTCTTGGGGAAGAGGGAGTGGTCCTCTGCCCAGGAACAGTCAACACCGCTCCTTTTCCAGCTTTACTCATGGGAAGAGGGAGGGAGGGGCCACGGCCTTGCTGGCCTGGACCTCAGAGGGCTATGCACGCCCCTGGGCCTGTCTGAGTAGCAGGAGCAGGGTACAGGCCTCAGGAGAGGCTGTGTGGCCAGCGGCCATTCCCCCTGAAATGGTCCAGCCCGGCTGCCACAGCCAGCAGCCCCGGGACTGGCCTGCGTCCTCCCTCCCCAGGTACCGGCTCCTCAACGCCAGCGCCATCCCAGAAGGGCAGTTTATTGACAGTAAAAATGCCTCTGAGAAGCTTCTGAACTCCATCGATGTGGACCGGGGGCAGTACCGGTTTGGCCACACAAAGGTGAGAGCTGTGTAACCACAGCTCTGGATTGCTTGCTAGCTGAGCAGAAGAAAGGGGTCTCTTTCCCTATCTGCTCAGCGTGATCACTCCCTGCCCAGTGGCCCAGGAAGAGGGCCTGGGTACAGAGGTCCTCATCTCGGTGCAGGTGCTTAAGAGTCTAGAGGCTAAATTGGAAGTGGGAGCTTCACCAGCCACCTTAGAAAGTGATGGGAGTTCGGGTGTCCTGAAGGGAGTAAAGACACTCTAATGGAGATGAAGGAACCCAAGGGAGAGGAGAATGTGGAAAGAATTCCAGGGGCCATGAGGACTTGTGAGGAAGAGCCATCACCCACAGAAATGGCTGCCATTTATTGAGCTAGTGTGCACTGAGTGAGCTCTGTGACACGTTCTCTGCACACATTTCATTGAGCCTCCCAAGAAGCTGGTGGTGACAGAGAGGGTCCTGACCTCAGGGGGTTGATGGGAGGGTGAGAAAATGTAGGCTCCCCGGAGGCAAGAAACTTGATCACGATCACTTGGATGCAAAGGCCGGCTTCAACCCTGGCCCAACTCCAGCACTCCACGTCCCTGAAGGGGCAGGTGGGACTAGAGCATCCACCCTGCCAGGGAGGAGCCTGCTGCCCTCAAGGGTGCTCTGCTTCTTCGCACATCATGGAGACCGAAGAAGCTCTGCCCACGTGGGCCATGAGTGAATGGGCCTAAGGTGGGCCAGCCTTCTCGGATGGGCAGAGAGAGAGGAAGATGAGGAGGTAGAAGTCTGAATCTCTCTCAATCTGGAGAGCAGAGGTCACTTTCTGGACTCATCTTTGCTTACTGTGTGTGAGCTTTGTCAGGATCTGTTCAAGTGGGTTGGTGGGGCCTGGCATGTGATCACAGGGAGAGCAGAGGCCCCCCCCCCCCCCCCCCCCGCCTTGTTCTTTTGGAACAAGACACAGGAGAAGCTACTGAGGAGACCAGGGCCCCTGAGACTTGAGACCTGGGAGCCAGCGAGGCTGAGGTCCTCACCCAAGTGACAGAAGTCCAGGGCTGGGGTTGGACCAGAAGAGGTTCTCCTGAGGCTGAGGGCTGTCACCTGCGGAGAACAGAGCAGGCCTGTCTCTCCTTTAATTCAGGTGTTTTTCAAAGCTGGGCTCCTGGGACTTCTGGAGGAGATGAGGGATGAGAAGCTGGTGATCCTGATGACGCGCACGCAGGCCCTGTGCCGAGGGTACCTGATGCGGGTGGAGTTCAAGAAGATGATGGAGAGGAGGTGACCCAGACCCTCACCTTCACCTTACCCCTCCTTAGGAGAATATGATCATTTCCTGCTTTTAGTCTCGGGACATTCATGTGCTTATTCATCCACTCAACCAACATTCCTGAGCAGGAATTCATTATTGGGGTCTCTGCTTGGCCCTGGGGGCACAGAAAGGAACCCTGCCCTCCACGAGCTCCCGATGGGTGGGAAGCAGGTGCACGGCTAATTTTAATACCTGTGATCCGTACACTGTCAGCATTATATTCGGGAGAGGCAGGGACTGGAGAATAGGTGCCCAACCTTGTCAGAGGCGGGGTTGGCATGAAAGGGTCAGTGAGAAGAAAGGATTTTCTGAAATCAGCTCTGCGTGGCCTGAGAGAGCGGCCGGAGAGGAAGCGCAACAAGCAGGTCACATTTGGAGCAAGGGTGCGGCGCAGGGAGTGAAGGTCCCTGTGTTAACGAGCCCGTATAAGATCATCTGGTCAGTGGGGACAGGAGAGACCAAGACCAGGCTGTGGCAGAAGTCCCAATAATAATTGTCCAGGACCTAAGTTAGGAAATGGTCCACAGGTAAGCAGAAGGAATTACAGCAACAGGAGCTGGTCATGTGAGGGAATTCCAGGAAGAGGGGCCTTTGGGTAGAAGCCCGCCCTCCCAGATGCCCTCATGCCCTGTGTCGCTTAGGCGTTGTCATTGCCATCTGGGCCAGCAACATGTACTATTCAAGAACGTCTCCCAGGCACCCGGCTTGGTGAAGCGACGGAAAGCCAGTGCAGAAATTAAAAACATCCCAAAGGAGGGTACAGTTTAAAGAAAAGTACGTTTTCAGGTAAACGTGAGCTATATGATAAGAAGCTGCAGAAGGTGACAAGTAGGAGACAGTGTAGGTGTCGAAATTAGGAAAATGGATCAATTCCACGAGAGCAGGAATCCAGGAGATGACCAGGGGACTGAAAGCAGGCCCGGGTGTACGCCAATATTTAAGCATAAAGATGGAGCCCAGATAGCAAATAATCAGCTCTCAGAGTTTCAAAAAATGAGAGCTAACTAGTCAAACGAGGGAGAAAGACCCAATAAACAGGGGGCACCAGCATGCTTAGACAGAGTACTCCCAGGAGGGAGCTGGTGAATGGGAGGCCACCAGTGGTCCATGCCCCATCTCGCCTCCCAACTTTTGCACATTCTGTTTCTTCTGTGACCTCCTCCCCGCTTTTTAAAGAATCTACTCTGGAGTCCTGCTAGGCTGGACTCTGTTCAGCTTGGCTCTACCTCCTTCCCACCCAGCCAGGAGCGGTGCAGGTCCTGGGGCCCACAGGGTATGTGGATGGAGACAGGACCTCGCTGTGGTTCATTAACCCCAGTCCTAACGGATATACAGGGACTCCATCTTCTGCATCCAGTACAACATCCGCTCTTTTATGAACGTCAAGCACTGGCCCTGGATGAACCTGTTCTTCAAGATCAAGCCCCTCCTCAGAAGTGCGGAGGCGGAGAAGGAGATGGCCACCATGAAGGAAGACTTCCAGAGGGCCAAGGAGGAACTGGCCAGGTCTGAGGCTCGCCGGAAGGAGCTGGAGGAGAAAATGGTGTCCCTGCTGCAGGAAAAGAATGACCTCCAGTTGCAGGTCCAGTCTGTAAGTGCCTTCTTAAAAGAAAATGAAGAGCAACCTTGAGGGTCCCATCAGGTGTCTATTCGAGGGACATTTGTGCCACCTAGTGTTCATATCAAGTATTGCAGCACCACAGTCCCGTCATAGGAAGCGAGCCTTGGCTTAGGGAAAGCAGAGCATGCTGGAGCATACACAGCTAGGTGAATCTAGACCGCCTTTTCTTTTTTCATGGTGGAGTTAAATATGTCTTGCTGTGGGTATGAGTCATCATAATAAACATTGTCAGGAGTGCAATAGGTATTTTAAATGTTTGTAAATAAGCCCTGGCCAGTTTGCTCAGTGACTAGAGCGTCGGCCCTGGTCAAGGTTATGTAACTCAGTTGCAGACTCCATCCCTGCCCTTCTGAACCAGTGTAGGAGGCAGCCAATCGATCTGTCTTTCTCTGTCGATATTTCTCTGTCTCTTTCTCTCCCTTCCACTTTCTCTGAATATCAGTGTAGAAAATATCCTTGGGTGAGAATTTTTTTTAAAAAGTTTATAAATAAAGATAAAACACTAAAATTAAAAATTCAAAGTAGAAAGTTGTTTTCTATACATGATTTTCGTTAATATAGTTATAGTATTTTTACTATAACTATATTAAAGGTCCTATACTATAGGACCTTTACTATAACTTTTTAAAGGTCCACATTTTTATCAAGGAAATGGGGAAGACATGGCCATGTGCACAGTGCCACTCTGACCATGTAATTGTACAATTTCACAGAGTGAAGGCGTTTATTGTTCGTCCTTTTTTAAATCCCCAAGTACCTTTATCTTTTGCCTTCTGTGGTAAGCATCTTCCCTTCCCCTTTCCACGTTCCCAGTCCATAAACGTGGTTTTTAGGCACGCACTCCCAAGCATAGTGGCGAGAGGACAAGATTTGGAACCAGCCTGCTGGGGTTGCATCCCAGGTCCTCCATTTGACAGCTGCGTGGCCTCAGGCAAGCTGCTCATCCACTTTGTGCCTCAGTATTCTTATCTGTAAGATGGGCATAGTAATATTCCCACTCACAGAGTTGCGGGAAGGATCGGATGAGTTCATCCGTGTAAAATGCCCTGCACATAGCATATGTTCAGTAAACACAGACTCTTGCGCTTGCCGGTCTGTTTTCATTCATACACTTGGAAAGTGCGTCCAGTCCTTACAATACTCTTGTGTGAGAAGCAATGGCCCAATTTAGTTTAAAAACTCATATGGTCGGTCCTAGAGACTCATGGCAGGTGATCTGGGATGTGTGCTTATTTAGTCACTTACCCCTGTCTGTTTTGAATTTTCTGTTCTGTAGCTCAAGGAGGCCAGGCTAAGGAAACATAGCCAGGACTTTCCTGTTGAAAGTTAAAAGGCAGTGATGTTTTCAAAATATTAGTTTGTGATAACATAGGGATTAGTTACCTTTTAACTGGTAGTAGTGGGTAGAGTGAGACGGTAGGGCATCCAGAATTAGCAGAGGCTTTATAAACTCTATGATCACCTTGGCTTAAAATTGTTTGAGGTGAGTTTTTATGAAGTGGATGATGCCCACAATGGTTTAAAATGAAGCATGTGGATGCTATATGCACATGAGGGTGCGTGTGTGTGAGTGTGGCCATTCCTTAGCATTAGTTAATGGGCTTGGGGAGGGCAAAGCCCTTCCTTTTTAGGTTCTGTCAGGAGGCTGATCAACATAATGCCCGGTTCCTTCAGGAAACGGAAAACTTGATGGACGCCGAGGAGCGGTGTGAGGGGCTCATCAAATGCAAGATTCAACTGGAAGCAAAGGTCAAGGAGCTGAATGAGAGGCTGGAAGAGGAGGAAGAAACAAACTCTGAGCTTGTTGCCAAGAAGAGGAACTTGGAGGATAAGTGCTCCTCTCTCAAAAGAGACATTGACGACCTGGAGCTGACCCTGACCAAAGTGGAAAAGGAGAAGCACGCCACAGAGAACAAGGTGGATGAACCCTAGGGACCCTGAAGTTTCTTGGCTGGTCCTGACTCCTCTATCTAAGGAAGAGGCAGGCAGGCGGGACCCCCACTAACCCAGCATTGCCTGGAGTGGAGGCAGAAAACTAGATACTGGCAGGGAGGTATTATTGTTATAGATGGACACACACAGCCTTCAGGAATGCCATCTGAAAATACTTAGTTGAATTCAGAATCCACACATCTCAGCCCAGTGTTTTGCTTCCTGGTGTAGAGACCAGGGAAATTTCCCTCCAGTCCATACCAGAACATGTGTGAGGATGTTCGTGGAAGCATTGCCTGTGGTTGAGGGGAGAAGAGGTCGAGCTGGAGGCAGCATCAGGGCCCATGCTGAGGTTTGGAGAGGTGAGACATAGAGCATGCTCACAGAGCAACAAGATGGATAAACTAGTAAAAGAAATAGAGCTGAGTGGAGAAAAGTGGGAATATGAAAGACACAGCATGATGCCATGTGTAGACTAAAATTACACGCACACAGAAGAGTAAATATTTCACAGAACTAAATGAGAGTGCAGTACATGATTCATTTCAGAATGGCCACCAATGAGATAAAACATAAAATGATGATGGCCAGTGTGGGATGTCTCAGTCAGTGCTGGGTGGACAACTGGATGTAGTGGAAAGAGACAATAGGGAGCAGTGGAGATTGTGGCAAACTGCAGAGCATTCACACCGTCCACAAGTGGCAACCATGACAGCTCCAGCCAGTTGTTACCAGGTGGGAATGGGAATCGGCATTGCCAGGGCTTCCAAATTCCTGTAAGAGACCAAAAACCCAGATTTTATGTGACATTTCTAGTTTTTCATGTTGGTAACTTATTCCAAGTTATCAACCACCATGAGGACTAAAGGAAAGATGTCTGTATTTGGATTTAGCCTATGGGCCAGGAGTTAGTACTCTGATCTGAAAGAATGTTGACATGGCCAATGTTCAACTTAATGCTCTGAAGTCCCATGTTCGGCGCCTTTGTCCTGCTTCCAGACAACTTAAGAATCCCATTCAGAATTATCCTTTCTCTTCCTGCCTCATTCTAAACCCCAATCAGCCAACCTTATTAGCAAATTCCCATGATGTGTCAGGTGGATATTCATTGGCATGTTCATTTCAGAGGCAGAATATTCGCATTTAACAGTGTCCTTCAAAAAAAGGACAACATTTAGCCAAGTCCTTCAATAAGAGAATCAGTAGCCTTTGCTGGACACTCTGGTTTAATTGACTTGAACTGGTATTGATTTTGTCCCAGGTAAAGAACCTTTCCGAAGAAATGACGGCCCTTGAAGAAGACATCTCCAAGCTGACCAGGGAGAAGAAAGCCCTGCAGGAGGCCCATCAGCAGACACTGGATGACCTGCAGGTTGAAGAGGACAAAGTCAATGGTCTCATCAAAGTCAATGCCAAGCTGGAGCAGCAGGCAGATGATGTGAGGGCATTTCTCTGCTGGGCCCTCACATGTGGCACCTGCAGAGGCTCAGAAAAGGGAGGGTCTAGACAGGATGCAGGGGTCTAGACAGGATGCAGGGGTCTAGACAGGATGCAGGGGCCTAGGCAAGATGCAGGGGTGTAGTCAGGACGCAAGGGTGTAGTCAGGATGCAGAGGTCTAGTGGGATGCAGGGGTCTAGACTAGATGTAGGGGTCTTGACAGGATTCAGGGATCTAGGCAGGATGCAGGGGTCTAGATGGGATTCAGGGGTCTAGACAGGTTGCAGGGGTCTAAATAGGATGCAAAGGTGTAGGTGGGATACAGGGGTCTAGATGGGATTCAGGGGTCTAGATGGGATGCAGGCATCTAGACAAGTTGCCAGGGTCTAGTCAGGATGCAGCGGTCTAGATGGGATTCAGGGGTCTAGATGGGATAGAGGTTCTAAACAGGATGCAGGGGTGTAGGTGGGATGCAGGGGTATAGGTGGGATGCAGGGGTGTAGGCAGGATACAGGGGTCTAGATGGGATTCAGGGTTCTAGATGGGATGCAGTGGTCTAGATGAGATGCCAGGGTCTAGGCAGGATGCAGGGGTCTAGGCGGGTTGCAGGTCTAGACATGATACAGGGGTCTAGATGAGACACAGGGGTCTAGGCTGGATGCAGGGGTCTAGTCAGTATGCAAGGGTCAGTGTCTAGACAGAATGCATTGATCTAGTAGGATGCAGGGTCTAGGTGGGCTGCTGGGTTCTAGATGGCATGCAGGGGTTTAGACAGGATACAGTGGTCTAGGTGGGATGCAGGGGTCTAGGCTGGATGCAGGGATCTAGACGGGGTGCAGGAACTCTGGAATCAGAGTCGCTGGGTTGAGGTCTCAGCCCTTTTCAAGCACATCTGGAATGCTGAGCAAGCACTTAAACTCTGAGGCTCCATTTCCACCTTGTGAAATGAGGTCACAACTAGCTCCATCTCAGAGGGTGTCCATGGAAAGCTCAGCATGCAGTGTTAGTGAATCATGAGATAATATCATCATCATCATCATCATCATCGGCATCCCTTCCAGGTCTTTGGGCCCCCAAAACTTCAATTTTGTTCTAACATTGCTAAAAATAAATTATATTTGTGACAATGAACACAGTCATTTCTCCCACCCGTTACATTTTGTTCTTGAGCTAAGCCAGGTTCAATGACCTGGGCTTCACCCACAACTGTGGCTAGAACTTGACCAGATGTCCTTGAGGCTAAAGAAAGTGTGTTCCACCCTTAGACTCTCCCCCCTCCCCCCCCACACACAGGTGTCTACATGCTTGTGTGCGTGTACATACCCACACTTTGCCTAGGGCTCCCAGCAGTGCAAAGGTGTAAATGGGGAGCAGGATGTTTGTACCTGCCTGGGCAAGAGCACGACCCTCTGGGCACCATGTTTCTGCAGGGAACCTGGCCCAGGACTGGCCACATGAGAATCTGCTGAAGGAGGCCCATAGGAGCCTCTGAGGCACCAGCCCCTGGGGAGCTTCTGCTGGAGAAGGAAAGGCAAACCTGTTCTCTCCGAGCGAGTCTGGAGAGATGGCCTGGTGCGTGGCTAAGGGGCAAGCACACCCCTCCAGCAGGGCCTCAGCCTTCCCCTTTCATCCCAGCTCGAGGGCTGCCTGGAGCAGGAGAAGAAGCTGCGGGCCGACCTGGAGAGAGTGAAGAGGAAGCTGGAAGGAGACCTGAAAATGGCCCAAGAAGCCGTCATGGATCTGGAGAACGACAGGCAGCAAGTAGAGGAGAAGCTGAAAAAGTAGCTGTTTCATCTGGACCTCTGGGTTTGAGCACGAAAGTCAACTTTGCTCTTTAACAGGCTTCTCTTTCATGCGAAATGCCTATATATCTATTTGCAGGAAGGAGTTTGAAATCAGTCAGTTACAAAGCAAGATGGACGACGAGCAAGTTCACAGCCTGCAGTTACAGAAGAAGATTAAAGAGCTGCAGGTGAGGCCGGAGCCCCTGGCAGTGCCCTGGGCGAGCACCTCCTCGCCCCGTCCATCCCCTCTGCTTCCCTCGCTGCTTCTTTCCTCCCTCCCCTTGCAGCTGGAGACTATGTCCTTCCTTCCCTTTATTTAATGGAATTAATATTTCAATTTTCCAAGTTCCACATCAATGGGTTTCCTTGGACATAGTTAAACTCTTACCAGTGAGGCAGGACATTGCTTTGCTTGCCACTCTAAGCCCAGTGCCCTTGCCATCTTCTCAGAGGTCACCACCAGTGCCAGTTGGAGGTGCATCCTTCTGGATGTTTCACTATGGATTTATGTACATAAGACATATATATATATTTATTTATTTAACAGCCTAAGTGACCAAATAACCGAATGACCAAATGACTGAACAAGCAGTCACTATGACACACACTGACCACCAGGGGGCATATGCTCAATGCAGGAGCTTGCCCCTGGTGGTCAGTGCACTCCCACAGCCAACCTCCCACGGCCAGCCAACCTCCTGTGATTCCTCTACACCCCCTGGCCAGCCCGTCCCATCAACCCCAATGGCCCCGATCGCTGGCCAGACTGAGGGTCCCCACCTGTGCACGAATTCATGCACAAGGCCTCTAGTGCTATATTATATACACTGAGTGGCCAGATTATTATGATCTCTGAACACATAATAATCTGGCCACTCAGTATATATATTAGAGGCCTGGTGCATGAATTTGGGCATGGGTGGGGTCTGGCCAGCCTGGCCACAGGGAGGGGACCTGCCTGCTGGCCTGCCTGCTGGTCAAACTCCTGGTCAAGGGGACAATTTCCATATTAGCTTTTTATTATATAGGATATACACTGAGTGGCCAGATTATTATACATTCAGAGCTCATAATAATCTGGCCACTCAGTGTATACAAGACACACATAAGCTTATATATATATATATATATGTATATATATATATATATGCATAAAAATATAAGGGAACAAGAACATTATAATATATATGTGTGTGTGCACATAAATATATACAACATATATACATAAAATATCATGCTGAGACTATCATTCTGCAACTTGCTCCATTCGTCCTGCAGAGCTGTCCATGGTGGCTGTGGACCAGCTGCTGCGGACCCAGAGGGCGCGGCTCCATCACAGTTGACCTGATTACCTCCCTACTGGGGGACATTTGGATTGCTGCTGAGTTTTTAACACTAATTTAATCGTACAGTTTGTTCTTTAGTTCACGCTGCCTGCACTTTATCCGGCACCACCCTGCCCTTCCCATGCGGCTGCTGCCCCCACAGCATTGCTGACACAGGCCCTTTCAGGCCCGCACGGAGGAGCTGGAGGAAGAGATGGAAGCAGAACGCACGCTCAGAGGCAGGATTGAGAAGCAGCGCTCGGACCTCTCCCGGGAACTGGAGGAGATCAGCGAGCGGCTGGAGGAAGCCAGTGGTGCAACTACAGCCCAGATCGAGATGAACAAGAAGCGGGAGGCTGAGTTCCAGAAAATGCGCAGGGACCTGGAGGAGGCTACCCTGCAGCACGAAGCCACGGCAGCTGCTCTGAGGAAGAAGCACGCGGACAGTGTGGCTGAACTCGGGGAGCAGATCGACAACCTGCAGAGGGTCAAGCAGAAACTGGAGAAGGAGAAGAGTGAGATGAAGATGGAGATCGATGACATGGCCAGCAACATCGAGACTGTCTCCAAGTCGAAGGTACCTGCCTCTCTGCTCTTGGCAAACACGAGGCTGCCATAGCCACTGCCTAGGGGGCAGGTATCAAGAAATGCCCTAAGTCACTGCACGTTCTAACCCGAATCCCTCTCCCCACACTGCCTGCTTCCAAGTCCCCAAATCAATTCAAGTCGGTTGAGCTTGACCCAATGACCTGCTACACTTCAAGTCCTCATCATCTTCCCAGAGTTTTCCAGAAAGTTTCTGATCCATCCGGCATTTTCTAGAACTAACCTATGGGTGGATTGCACCGAGGGGCTTTGCTAGGTGTGGTTATCTGAGCCCCTAGTATCAGTTTCTGGGAAGCAGAGCACATGTGAAATCACACATGAGACCAGGGGCAAGTCCAGGTCTTGCGGCACTTAAAGCATAGAAAATTCAGGAGGAGAGGGGCCTTTAAGGAAAATACACATAAAATCTGAACACAAAATTAAGTATGTAAGTAAGTATTAATTTAGAATGAGAAAATAAGTCACAGATTACTGGCTTCTTGAAGAATGAGGCCCCTGTCTGCTCAGGCCTCCTCAGGCCATTTATCAAAAATGCCTGATCAGGAGGACACTCTTGCTTGTGCCTGGCCTCTCCGCCCACCCCCCCAACCTGGGACCACAGTTCCCAGCAGTCAGGGCCCACTCGAGTGAGGGCGCGGAGCCTAAATGTCACCAGCTTCATGGTAAACTAGCCTCTGTGTCTGACCAAAGCAAAGAGTTCCCCAGAGAGGAGCTGTGGGCTGCTCGATTCAAGAGGTGCCCTGGTCCTGGCCCAGGAGGCTCAGCTGGTACACTGAAGGGTCTCAGGTTCGATTCTTAGTCCGGGCACATATCCAGGGTGTGGATTCAATCCCCAGTCAGGCTCCAGCAAGAAGCCACTGATTGATGTTTCTATTTCTCTTCTTCTTCCTCCCTCTCCCTCTAAAATCAATAAAAGCATGTCCTCGGGTGAGGATTTAAAAATAATGAGCTCAAAGTTGTCCTTGGGGCTGCTCTGCTGGGCTAGAAGAAGGGGTGACCCCATACTGGGGATGTGGACCTCCTGCAGAGGGCTGCCCAGAGGTCAGAGTGCCTGTGGGGGGGAGGAATGGAGAGAGAATCAGACGATTTGGTTGGTCTCCTTGGTGCCTCTTGCTGCCTTTATTGAGCTTCTGGGTTCACACTGCTCATTCAACCGTTTTATTTCTTCCTCACTGCAACTCCTTTCTCTCTCCTTCTAACTTACCCATTTTCCCCACCTGTGTCGTTTTTCCCCCTTCCCTTGAGAAGCGTGTCTGTATATATTCTCTTTCTCTTTCTCCTTCCCACTCCCCTTCTCCCACCCCACTCCTCTACCCCCCAGAAACCTTGCCCCCTGCCCAAACAAGCCAAGCCAAGCCAGGTTGCAGGATGGGTAACTTACAGGAAACTCCAGCATCACCCCCATGCTGTGCCTATAACCAGCCCCATCCTACTGCCTCCCTATCATAGCACCATGCTCTCAGTCCTCGCTTTTAATATTCAGTGAAAGAAGCACTTTATAGTACCTTATTTTTAAAATATATTTTTATTGATTTCAGAGAGGAAGGGAGAGGGAGATAGAAACATCAGTGATGAGAGAGAATCACCGACCAGCTACCCCTCCTGCATGGGTATTGAGCTGCAACCTGGGCATGTGCCTGACAGGGCAGCAAACCGTGACCTCCTGGTTCACAGGTCAATGCTCAACCACTGGGCCACACAGGCTGGGCTATTGCCTTATATTTTTTACGTTGTCGAATCCTTTGATTTTTCTCTTTGTGAGTCCCCATCCCTGTTTTGGCTACCCCCGATTTGATGATTTCATGTGCATAAGTCATCTTCTCAAAGATGCCTGAGCTCCTGGGAGGGCTTCCTCTGATTCTAATGTCCCTGCCTCTCCTGCTGTCATCTCACACTTCGCAGCCTAAGGACAAATATATGCTCAATATATTTATTTTATGTTATGTGAGGTGGGAGGGGAGGGAAGAGGTCTACAAGCATATATAAACTTCACAAAAAGACAGGACAGTCAGCGACTGCGGGAGGGGCTCTGGCTCACTGCTGCCACCGCAGAAAACTGTTTGTTTAATTAATGAGATGCTCAGCACTCTCACCTGATTATACTGTTGCAATCAGACACCTCAGGATGCCATGTTGTCGACATGGCGATAGAACTGTTTATGTTATAAGGAGATCCCAGGGCTCCTTTGAGTGGCATTTTCTCAAAGGCTTGTTCACAAATCACTAAATACTTGTCTGCCAGGGCACGCTGTTCCTAGCTATTGGTCATTAAGCAACAACCACAAATAAAAATACAGCACATGTGAAATGACTTTTTAAAACTTACCGGTACCTCTGTGTGCTCTTTGTGTTTTCATTTAACCTAACAAGAAGCTAATCTATCAGACAGCCTGGGCCATTCTGGATACTAGGAACCCATTCTCCACTCACCTTGGCTTGTTTTTAAGAGTAACATGGAAAGACTGTGCCGGACTGTGGAAGACCAGTTTAATGAAATCAAAGCCAAGGATGACCAGCAGACACAGTTAATCCACGATCTGAACATGCAGAAGGCGAGACTACAGACCCAAAACGGTGAGGCCGGGTGGGCGCTGCGGTGTGGCGGGCCACAGGGGAGGCAGGCGCAAGGCTGACTGGGGCCACGTCCGTGCATTAGGGGAGCTGAGCCACCAAGTGGAGGAGAAGGAGGTGCTGGTTTCACAGCTCACCAAAGGCAAGCAGGCTCTCACCCAGCAGCTGGAGGAGCTGAAGAGGCAACTGGACGAAGAAACTAAGGTAAGGACCACCGTTCCTGGGATGGCAGCGTCGGAGAGCACCTGAGAGCTGGGAGGCCTTGGAGCTTGTGGCTGCCACCGGTGCCTGTCCTCTGCCTGCAGTGTGCAGGAGCTGGGTCTGGAAGATGAGAGGACCTTGGCATCAGATCTCCTTCCTCAGCCCTAGAAAACTCATCCAGGGGGATCCATCCTCTGGGTCCTCTGTCCGCAAGGGGCTCTGATGCACTTCCCTCTCCAGCTAGGGGCGTCCCCTTCATACCTTCCCCCACCACTGTCCTGGTTTGACATCCCTGCCTTTGTGTATTTCACACTGCCCAGCAATTTATCCGGCCCCGCGAGATGGCCTCCTCATTCTTCACACTTTGTGTAGCCCTTCTGCAATACCCAATGTCAAGCTGCCCTCTTCCAGAAAAGACTACATGATTGTAGAGGCACCCCTGGGACATCGACATAAACATAAACGTCATCATGATGTTCTTCATGCCAGTATCTAGCCATTTATGTTTATATTGCAGGTCTCCCACTGATCTGTAAACTCCTAGAGGGCAGAAATAATTGCCTACCGTAGTTGTAAACAGCAAGTACAGTGCACAGTAGGACAGAGCACACAGCAGGTGCTTAGTGAAGCTGCTCATTAGAGTGAGAATCCAGGAGTCCATAAACATGTGTAATTGTAATTCTGAGGGCCACGGGCACCGGCGATGCCTTATGGAGTCATCTTTTGGAAATCTCTCACACACTATCTAAAAAAGAGCCAGTGCTGTATTTGTCTCCATCCTTCTGTGGTATGGAAAGGGCCAGGGAGCAGTGAGAACCGGAGCCTGAGGGAGTCATGAGCAGGTCCGCAACAGAGCGCGCTGTCCTCAGGCCAGGACACGTAGTCGCTAAGTCCTCCTCAGCACAGTCTTGTTGTTTATGTGTGTCTTTGTGCAAATATATAAGTTGCTGCATTTGGTGGTACCACAGAGTGTTTGTCTCTGGTGTGATGAGCGCTGAACTATGCATGGTCCTGCCCAGACAGGGATGGGTGTGGAGGCCTTGGGGCATGTCCTCCTCTCCAGAGGAGGAGGTTGAGCATGGAAGAGGCACTGATCTGGTGCACAGATCAAAGATGCCTTTGGGTTTTCACGGTCACAGGACTCCACAGCATTGTATCGACTTTTGTTTCAGTTCTGATCACACGAGGATGCGGTCTCCACTTAGGTACCAGCTCTCTAGCACTTGGTGATTGACTTACCAACACCTAGGGAGCAGGCCCTGGGCATGAAGCCACAGCAGCCAAATTCCTTCCCACGCAGAAGGCGATGCTGCTACTTTACTTCTTTTGCATTGATTCTTGGGGGTACCTTCTCATCGTGGCACCTATTAACGGTGTTCCACCTGCTGTAGTGTGACAGTTTACTTTTAAATTAAATATAATTAAACTTAACAAAGGAGTCAGCTTTCTAAAAATTAAGTAAACAAAATAGGCGAGGAACTGTTACAGCCAAGTTTGGGAAGGCAGCAAGGAAACGATTCGACTTGGGAAAGTGCCGGTTTACGTGAAAACACCTTAACCTGGGAAATGGCCACATGTTTCTGCCATTTGTCACCACTGTGATTCCCCAGGCCAAGAACGCCCTGGCCCACGCCCTGCAGTCCTCCCGCCACGACTGTGACCTGCTGCGGGAACAGTATGAGGAGGAGCAGGAAGGCAAAGCCGAGCTGCAGAGGGCACTGTCCAAGGCCAACAGCGAGGTCGCCCAGTGGAGGACCAAATACGAGACGGACGCCATCCAGCGCACCGAGGAGCTGGAGGAGGCCAAGTACGGCCCCAGGTTACGTAGGAGAGGTGACCCTGAGGCACAGGTGAAGGAACAGAGGACCAACCCTTCCCGGAGCACCCCTCCCCCGAGGCCCTGGGTTTTCTGAGCATTCACATAGGGCCTCCTGTCCTTCCTGTGGGGACCGTCCATTCGACCTGGTTCCTCGGTGCCCCCTCAGTGACCAAGCTCTTTGGGACCCTTGGGATGTTACATAAATCCTTTCTATTCATCAAACTTTAGGTCTTGCTCTTGTCAAGGTCCAGTCCCTAGAGACTGTTTGTTTCTCTTCCGATGTAGCCCTTCTGAAATAGTTCACTTTTGTCGAGGGAGACACATCTGGTTCTCTTAGGAAAAAACTGGCCCAGAGGCTCCAGGAAGCAGAGGAAAACACGGAGGCGGTGAGCGCCAAGTGCGCGTCCCTGGAGAAAACCAAGCAGCGGCTCCAGGGCGAAGTGGACGACCTGATGCTGGGTCTGGAGCGGGCCAACGCCACCTGCGCCACCCTGGACAAGAAGCAGAGGAACTTCGACAAGGTCCTTCCTCCCGCATGTTGGTGGCGGCGTTGAGTGACAGCCCTCATGCCCACGTGTGAGATGCTCACACAACCTGCAGGGCATGATGTCCCGTCCGGGGAGCTTGGGGATTGACGGTGTCTCTTGACTTTGGTGACAGTCCCTCAAAAGGGAATACTCTTTTTAGTTAAAGCTAATTCTGTTTCCTTTGATATAAAACCAACTTTAGGAACATGGTGGATCACGGTAGGGATATCAGAGCGTGGGGTCTGCTATCTCCCTAGTCCTAAGGATGAAAGGGTAAACCTCAGTGTTGCTGATTGTCCCCTGCCCTTCCTGCTCCTCACATGCCCTGCATTCGCTCAGGTCCTGGCAGAGTGGAAGCAGAAGCTGGATGAGGGCCAAGCTGACTTGGAAGCAGCTCAGAAGGAGTCCAGGTCCCTGAGTACTGAAATCTTCAAGATGCGGAATGCCTACGAGGAGGTGGTGGATCAGTTGGAGACACTGAGGCGGGAGAATAAAAATCTGCAAGGTGAGCCCTGGCTGCTGTGGTTCAGCTGGTTGTAGCGTCATCAGGTTTGATTCCTGGTCCTAGCACATACCGAGGTCATGGGTTCCATCCCCTGTTGGGGTGCATGTGGGAGGCAGCCAATCAATGTTTCTCTTTTTCTCTAACAATAAAATAAAATTTAAATTTAAAAATCTTCAAGATGAGCTCTCTGACCACCACAGGTGTGTAATATGCATCTTTCATCCAGCCACCCCTCCCCCTATGTGCATAACCACCTCTGGATGCCTTCTCCTTCCCACTGCCCCCCAAATCTGCACATCTGCTAAGTTCACCATGAGGCCTGAGGCCTCCTATGAAAGGCTCAGTTGCAGAAAGTCGCAACCTCTAAACCAGGGGACACAGTGGGGTGCTGAGGTCCCTGTGGGAGAACATTTCCCCGGATCCTGTCTCAGTGCGGCATGCAGTTGTGTGCATGCTCTCCACACTTCTCTCCTCCATCCTCTGGGCTGCTGCAGAGCTTTGGGCAGTTTGGGGCCACACAGTGCTCTTTCACTTGCTCTCTGCACAGCTCAGGTGAGGCAACTCACCTTCCTCTGCTCACACCTCACCCGAGGGCTTTGCCTGCTCTACTCCACATAAATGTTCTGAGTGAATCGCAGGCCCTAAGCTGCCTGCCAAGGCCTGCGCTGTCCCGTGGAGTCTGTCGTGCGGCCTAAATCAAGCCTGTCCTTTTGCAGAGGAGATTTCAGACCTAACCGAGCAGATGGCAGAAACTGGCAAGCATCTTCAGGAAGTGGAAAAGACCAAGAAGCAAGTGGAGCAGGAAAAGTCAGACCTCCAGGCTGCCCTGGAGGAGGTGGAGGCAAGTTCTGGGTCGCAGCACAGGAGGAGCTCAGGAGGGCGGGTGCTGAAGGAGGGGCCAGTGCACCCGTGGGGGGGGGGGGGGGACTTCCTGCCAGAAGGCCCTGGGAGACAAGTGGGCTCTGCTGTGTCCTCTGTGTCTGCTAGTTCATCCTGTCTCCCTTTTCTGAAGATAAATATATTTGTTTGTTATGTCCCCAGTGTTTCCTCTTGGAAAGCAAGAAATCCTTCACCAAACATCTGAGAGAGAGCCCTGGTTTTTAACAGCAGCACACGATCACCTCTGGCTACTGGGAGCCCTGCACTGACCACAGTGCCACGGCCTGAGCTCATACTCAGCTGAGGCCAGTGCAGGGCGGTGCTCGAGAAGTTTCTAAGAAAATTTGCGTACATTTATAAAGTTTCACAAAGGGATAAAGGAAGAGCAATTGCCCTGGCATTTTAGAGAATAGGTTGGCTCCTGACTTATAGCCTTATGAAATAGACACACTCAATAAAATTTTCACTAATTCCCCCCTTAAGACCTGGTTGTTAATAGCAAAGGTTTAGTTCCAGTTTCATTACTACAAGGCACATTCGGGAGCAAGTTGTTTCAGCTTCTTGAGTGTTGTTCTACACATCTGTAAAATGGGTGTTATAATCATACCCATCCTATATAATAAAAGGCTAATATGCAAATTGTCTCGAGTTCAACCTACTGGGAGACTGCTGCTCACTATGACATGTACTGATCATCAGAGGGAAGCTCAGAATGAAGGAAGACCCCTGGCAGGCAGCCAGAAGGCCTTGATCGCTGGCCAGGCCTGGGTACCCTACCCATGAACCAATTTTGTGCTCTGGGCCTCTAGTTTTATCATAACAACAGAAAATATCCATTCAAGTGCCCACAGCACTTCCAATCGCTCCTGTGTTTCTGTCAGGGCTCCTTGGAACATGAAGAAAGCAAGATTTTGCGCGTACAGCTAGAGCTGAGCCAGGTAAGATCTGAGCTTGACCGCAAGGTAACTGAGAAGGATGAAGAAATTGAGCAGCTAAAGAGAAACAGCCAGCAGGCAGCAGAGGCCATGCAGAGCATGCTGGATGCAGAGATCCAGAGCCGGAACGATGCCCTGAGGCTGAAGAAGAAGATGGAGGGAGATCTCAGTGAGATGGAGATTCAGCTGGGCCACTCCAACCGCCAGCTGGCGGAGACCCAGAAGAACCTGCGCACAGTCCAGGGCCAGCTCAAGGTGACTGTGGGGCCTTACAGGGGAGCAACTGGGCCCTCAGCCCGTGGGCTCCAGTCTCACCTCTGTTGCCCCCTGAAGGACTCCCAGCTGCAGCTGGACGATGCCCTGCGAAGCAATGAGGACCTCAAGGAGCAGCTGGCCATCATGGAGCGCAGAAGCGGCCTGCTGCTGGAGGAGCTGGAGGAGATGAAGGTGGCCCTGGAGCAGACGGAGCGGACCCGCAGGCTGTCTGAGCAGGAGCTGCTGGATGCCAGCGACCGGGTGCAGCTGCTGCACTCCCAGGTGCAGCCGGGCTCCCTCCACGGGGCTTTCTTCCTCTGAACATAAAAGATCATGCGTGTGTGGGAAGTCAGATCAAGGAAGGGTGAATGACTGCATGAAGGGGCTGGAGAGGGCTTTATGGTAGAAGCCATAATTTTAGAAAGTTATGATTGTCATTCAAAATAATTATTTTTGTCATTTTTATGGAGGTTTTTTTTAAATTCCTTTTTATAAACAGAGAATACAAGCAAAGGAGCAGTAGAAAAGTGCTACCCATATTGTTAACATTTTGAGACTTTTCATGCTAAGCCCTTGTTTGTATCAATAAATATTAGGTTTTTTATAAAAACGTCCTCAAACTTTTTGCAACTTATTTTCATTTAGCAATGTGTCATGAATATGTTTCTACATCTTTAGAGAGTTTTCTATGACTGTTTTTAATGGCAGAAAGGGAGTCCATTTTAGTTGTGCATTATGGCATTTTTATTTAACTAATTCTCTATGATTAGATGTTTTATATCATTTCCCCCCCCAAAAAAAATTACCATTAGAAAGACTGCTATGCTGAGACCGGTTTGGCTCAGTGGATAGAGCGTCGGACTGCGGACTGAAGGGTCCCGGGTTCGATTCCGGCAAGGGCATGTACCTTGGCTGCGGGCGCATCCCCCGTGGGGGGCGTGCAAGAGGCAGCTGATTGATGTCTCTCTCATCGATGTTTCTGACTTTTTATCCCTCTCCCTTCCGCTCTGTAAAAAATCAATAAAATATAAAAAAAAGACTGCTATGATGAACTTCTTTATAACTAAGTTTTCATATATATATCCATTATTATTATTTTCCTGATATTCCTAGAAATAAATAAATTTGTAATGTACTGTAAACTGATCTTTAATTAAGTTGTCCCAATTTTTATTACCCATTGGGAGCTCTCCTATAAATTCTCAAAGACCTTAGCTATTATTTTTTAAACTTGACCAATTTTATTGTTGAAAATATTTCTTTTTAAAAAGTATTATTTTTTTATTACTGAGGCAGAACATTTCATCATATTTTTTTTTTTTGCCACTTGGATTTCTTCTGTTGTGTCTTACCTATTTGTATTTCTTGCCCATTTTGCTTATTGATTTGTTTTACATTATGGCAGGGAATGTTTTGTCAGTAATAATCATTGCAAATGTATTCTAGTTTGTCCTCACTTTTACAATTCCATTTGTAGTATATTTTGATCATTAGAATTATTTTTCACTTTATATAGCTATGTCAACAAATCATTTCCTTCTTCTGACAACTTTTTGAATAATCTGTTCTTCCTCAAATATTTGAAAGCCCACTTTTATCGTTTATTCAATATTTCGTGTGCAATTCTTGGGTCTGTCTTGGGACGTTCTGTTTAGCCAAGACCAAACCAGTGTCTAGCAAACCCCGTGTGGAAATGAGGAATGGAACCTGATAATGGTTTACGTCCTTCCCCACCAAGCCCTCTCCCTTCCAATTGTTTGAAGTGCCCAATTATAACCTACACTTCTGGTACCGAATTTTCCTTGTAGAACACAAGCCTGTTAAACATCAAAAAGAAGCTGGAAGCTGACATAGCCCAGTGCCAGGCAGAGGTGGAGAACTCTATCCAGGAATCCAGAAACGCAGAGGAGAAGGCCAAGAAAGCCATCACCGATGTGAGCTCCGCTCTTTCTTTTCAGAGATGCTCTTGGGGGAGAAGGAGGGAGCTTCTAACCTGCGCATGACACACAGGCTCCATCTCCTTAAAACCTAAGTCCGTCAGTGGTGGCTTCTTGAAGAGACAGACTAGCAACATGGGGGAGTGCTATATATCAGCACACACAGCACCAACCTTAGCATCTTGCGCCTGCTCTGGGGAGGGATGGGATGGGCAGATGGCCCATGGATGTTTTCTGTGAACTTACCCAGGCGGCCATGATGGCCGAGGAGCTGAAGAAGGAGCAGGACACCAGTGCCCACCTGGAGCGGATGAAGAAGAACCTGGAGCAGACGGTGAAGGACCTGCAGCACCGTCTGGATGAGGCTGAGCAGATGGCCCTGAAGGGTGGGAAGAAGCAGATCCAGAAGCTGGAGAACCGGGTAGCTGGTCCGAGGGGACTCCCTCCCAAAGTGATTCCCAGTCCCTGGGGAAAACCACAGTTTGGAAACGTGGGTGGTGGGAAAGCGGCCACTGACTAAGCAGACTGCAGACTTAGCTTAAGGACTTCTTACAAAACTCCCTGTGAGCCAAATGTCCCAACTGTTTTCTTTTCGCCGATCCCTCCACCCCAACTCACACAAATCCACTATAGAATGCTTCTGCCTCAATGACTGCAGTGTGATGACATTTGTAAGTGTTCACATTCTGGGTTTATAGAGTTTCAGACCCACATAAATGGGGGAGGAGGTGATACAGTTTACAATTTAAAAAGGACACGTTTTGGTGGGATTTAAATTTTGGACCAACCTCCACTTTGATAAATAGTGGCCCATCCTGTATAAAGTCTGGAGTCTCCCTCCATCTCCCACTCCTGGACCCCACTCCCTCCCCTGACTTCCCCATCTCTGAAGGCATCTGGGGCATCCTGGGGAGGGCGGTTGGTGCCTCCTGCGCCAGCGTGCCACATCAGTGCCCCACACAGGGCAGCCCTATGCTTTGTCATTTGGGAGTTTACTTTGTGGTTGTTTAGCTTCTTTGCTGATTGGTCCCTTTGTTGCTTGTTTCCCTTTAGGCCTGTAATGGCATACTTAATTTGTTTTTAAAATGAGCTCTGCTACCAGTTAATATTTTGAAGGAGGAGGTTGTCAGATGCTTCTTGTCCCCAGGAGAAATGAAATGGAAGAGTGGGAGGGGAAGAGGAGGAGGAGGCCACCGAGAGAAGGAGACCACTTTTTCCAGCAGGAAAGACTCTGCGGGAGGTGATCCCAGCACTGGCACACTTGAAATGTAGAAGGGTTTTTGGCTGGAAACCACGCAGCATGAGTAGCAAAAGTCAACACTGGGGAAGTCGGGGCTTCCAAAAAATATCTTTACTTGTTTGTTTTTAATTATTTCCAGTCCTATTAACATGAGCTTAGGCCTTGAGGGAGGAACTCAATTCCTTGCCACCCTCTGATTCTGTGATTCCTGGGTTGGCAGGGGTCCCTCAGCCAGCCTCCACCTTCCCCCACCCCTGCAGGATGAGGAACCTTCAGCATCCTCTCATTGCCAGCTGCCTAGTTACCCTGGTTTCATAAACCTTACAGAGGCCCCCGGGAAAGAATGTTTTGTAGAACCTGAAGGCAGACACCTCCCAGGACCCATATGGTGTGGATGGAGGTGGGATCTTGTTTGGAGCAGGGGCCAGCGGTGGCTCTTTCTTTCTTTCTTCCTTCCTTCCTTCCTTCCTTCCTTCCTTCCTTCCTTCCTTCCTTTCTTTCTTTCTTTCTTTCTTTTTTAAAATATATTTTACAGAGAGGAAGGGAGAGGGAGTCAGAAACATTGATGAGAGAGAAACATCGATCAGCTGCCTCCTGCACACCCCCTACTGGGGATGTGCCTGCAACCAAGATACATGCCCTTGACCGGAATCAAACCTGGACCTTTCAGACGTTCTATCCACTGAGCCAAACCAGTTTCAGGCCTTTTCCACTGGTAGATTACAAAGCTGAGCTGGGGACTCTGTAAGCCCAGAGTCGCCCTGCCTGTGGCAGCAGGATTCCCACTCACTGGCAGCCACCCCATGCCCCCTTTGGGCTCTCTCTGATCACGACTTGGGGCCACCATTGGAGACCTGTGTTCTCAATGGCTGTCCTCTGCTGTCAAGACTTCAGATAAGGTGGATGCGGCTATGAAATTAACCACGCCTGTGTAGCGCTGTGTCGTTTAAAAAACATTTCCACGTCTTTTGTGTCATTTGATCCCTCACTGGCAGTAGCTTGGGCAGGAATCATCATCTCCACCTCAAATGTACAAAAACTCATTCCCAGTGCGGGCAGCTGCCTTGTTTGGCTCACTCAGCGGACCCGAACTTGAGTGCGCCCCAGACTGCGTCTGGCTCTGGTTCTCGCCAGGACCCCCGCTGCCTCGCTCTGTCAGGAGCCGGGCTGCCTAGAGCAGCCATGCAGTCTTCGCCTGCAGGACACGTCGGGCTGAGGCCCAGCTCTGACCAGGCTGTAGGCTCCAGAGGCAAAGCCGGGCCGGTAGTGGAACTGTGTGCACCTGCGGCTGCCCCTGACCACAGAGGTGCCTTGTTCTCATTTTCACCAAGCCCACCGCATGCAGGTGTGGTGGCCTTGTGAGTACACATGGCTTCTGCGTCCTCAGAGGAGAGCTGAGATCATCCTGCAAGGACAGGAGCCCGGTCCATGGAAAGCCGGGGTGGTCTGGCCTGCATTCTGCATTCTCTTCACCAGGTGAGGGAGTTGGAAAATGAGCTGGATGCTGAGCAGAAGAAGGGAGCCGAAGCTCTGAAGGGGACCCACAAATATGAGCGAAAAGTCAAGGAGATGACTTACCAGGTAGAGGCTCCGAGCCTGGGTGAGTGCTCTGACGGGAGGCGGCAGTGGCCGGGCTTGGCAAGGACGCTCTGTTCGCAGGCCCAGGAGGACCGAAAGAACATCTTGAGGCTCCAGGACCTGGTGGACAAGCTGCAGGCTAAAGTGAAGGCATACAAGAGGCAGGCCGAGGAGGCCGTAAGTGGGGGAGCTCTTGGAGGCCCACGCCGGCCTGAGTGTCGCCCAGCCCCGCTGGGAGTGTGTCCTGTTTCCTATAGTCCACAGAGCTCAGGCGGTTTTCACAGGCCATAAATCAAGGACACCGGTGGTACCCTCCCTCCCGTGGTCTGAGTAACACATCCTGCCCACCTCCTCCTCTGCGCCCTTGCCTCACCCCATGTGACCAGCTCCCCCATCTCTTCACTGGGCCTCAGCCCAGCTTACACTATCACACCCACCCCAGAGCACCTTACCCACTTGCCTCTCTTCATCCTGACTCCCTAATCACCTCAGCCCACCCCACCAGCCATCCTGTCCCTGTGACCTAACCTTAGACACTTCATCCCACTCCCCTCCCTGGTCCCCATCCTGCACACCACCACTCCTGCTCTCCCTGATCCCTCCCTGATGCTCGCCACCCCAATCCTTCCTTTGTGATCTGCCCTCGGTCAAACAGGGAACACCAACAGGGAAGAAATGAAATTGGCTGGAACCGGCATTTCCCAGAGTATCTCCTGGGAACATTGGGTCTGAGGGTTGTTAGCAGCATGAAGCTGGGGTGGGATGAGGGGTGGGGAGAAGAGTGTTTTCTTTTATATAAAAGAAATCAATTGGAAATGCTGGGTTTAAAAACATAGAACTGATTTCTTTACTTCAAGGATTTCTCAGATTCGATAGGTCATATGTAATTGGCCCTGCAAAGTGGAAGAGGCATTCTAGAATGTAGCATTTCTCACCCTTCATGGGCCTGGGCACTTGTTGTTATATGCAGAGCTTCCCACAGAACCAGTGTTCTGAGGAACAAAACAGGGGGACCCTGCCCTAGATAAATGCCTGAGCATGTGGCTCCTCTCCTTGTCCATTCTCTTCCCTGTCCCAGGGCTGGTTGGTTCTGTCTTGACATCAAAGGGACAGATCTGTGCTGGTTACATAGCAGGAGATGTGTGCTGATTGATTAGAGCAGTGGCAGCGGGACTAGCCAACCTGGAGGGGGCCCAGAAGGCCACCTTTGTCAGGAACCCTTGGCTAATGCTGAAGTAGACTGAGACAATGGCCTAGCCATAGGCAGATGATGCTGGGAGCAGGAACAAGGCAATGGGGACGTGGGCCATTGGCCTCTGACACCTCCAGGTGCCGTAGGAGGACTCTAGACTTGGGTCTCTTTCAGAAAGTTCCAGTGGGAGAGATGGCATAGAAAAGGAGTGCAGGGACACAGGGGTGCAGATTGCATCCTCACCCCTGGATTGCTCAACTTTATCTCCTCTGCCATCAGTGAAGCAGGGACCCAAGCTGTATTGGTTCCCCAGTTCCCCAGCGGCCTGCAGGGACTGGGCGCCTCAGAGCCAGAGTAAGGGGTGCCTCAGCCTTTTACCCCTCTGTCTTGCACTCAGGAGGAGCAGGCCAACATGCAGCTGTCCAGATGCCGGAGGGCCCAGCACGAGCTGGAGGAGGCCGAGGAGCGGGCAGACATCGCCGAGTCCCAGGTCAACAAACTGAGGGCCAAGAGCCGAGATGTTGGGGGCCAGGTGAGAGCAGACTTTTTCCCAGATGTGCTGACCCCCAGGGAGGGTTCAGAAGGTATCTGTGGGTGCCTCTTCCCTGTGCTGGTCGTTGGCTCACAGATGCCACTGCTTTAGCCAGAACTCGTGGTTCTAGGCTACAGGAGAATAGCGAGGGAACAGGGGCTACACATCTTATCACTCCCATCCCTCCCCGTGGCCAGAGGCCCTGCTTTCCAGGAGGTGGACTCCTTCCTTCAGGCTTGAAGGCCTTGCTTTGGTCATGCACGCATTTTTACCTGAGGTTCCAGCCCTGCAGCCACCCCACTTGCAGAACGACACTCAGCCTTGCCTTCAGTGTGACTCATATCCTGTGTACGATTTTTTTCTCCCACAGAAGATGGAAGAATGAGGCCCTCCTGATGCCTGTTGCCATGGGCACCTCCAGGCGAGTGGAGGGAAGATATTGTGAGAAATAAATTCTCCTAACTACTCAGACACTCGGCTCCTCTGTGTTTATTACCGCAGCCCATCACTCTCCCGTGGGCTGCCTTTTAGATCCTCGCCTGCTCTCTCCTTCACATAAAGAGAGTAAGGAATATGAACGTGGAGGCTCCTTGCCCCAAGCAGAAAGGGGAAGTCCAGCCTATTGTCAGATAAATCACTGGCTTCCATAGCATTTCAAAAGAAAGACCCTTCAGGTAACTATAACTATAACACATTTTCTTCCTGGAACTCATGATTCTTTCCAATTCAGTCCCCCATTTCTCCCTAAATTTACAGATAGGGAAACTGGGCCCAGATGGATTTAGTACGCTGATGGTAGTTCAGGGCAGAGTGGAGAGTAGACCCAAAGATTCACAGACTCTATCTAGGGCTCTTTCCTTCAAGCAAGTCTGCTTTCTGTCCCATCCCTCTTGGGACCGAGTTACCTCCTCTCAGACCCATCCATAGTTCCCAGGCAGCAGACAGGTAGTAGGTGCTCTCAAATGCTCCACTCCTGGGAAGAGAGGTGCTTCAGAAGACTGGACAGGGGCCTGTCTTGCAAGCTTTGCTTCTTCCTCTGGCTGGGTACTCCTCTCGACCTGGATGGATTCCCCTCACAACGCTCGGGGCCTCCGGTGAAGGGAGCAGCTGGGCCTCAGGAGCTACTGACTTCCAGACTCAGGCCTGAGGCTGGGACCAAGCACCAATAAAGGAGCTACTGCTAGTTTTAGAGCTCGCTCCCAGGCCCAGGGGTCCCGAGGTTTCTGCTTATGTTCATTTGCTTACCCTGCAGGAGCAGGATTAGGAGCCAACACTACATTTGAGTCCCAGCCTGTCCACTTAATGCCTGTAGCTGTGTGGCCTGGGGTTGGTTACATGTGTTCTCTGAACCTGAAGTGCCTCCCAGTGTGGTCAGAGCACGGGCTGTGGGTTCCAGCAAACCTGGATGGAATGCTGATGCTATCACATACCAGCTGCGTGGCCTTGGGCCAGTCAGTCTGTTCCTTGAGTCCCAATGTGCTGATTGTAAGGCAGAGGTAATCGTAATCGCAGCTTCACTGGGACACTGGGTGGGCAGCAAGGGGGGGGACACCTTTTAGGGGCAACAAAAATGTTTCACAATTGATTGATGGTTGTATAACTGTGAATTGTGTCTCACTAAAGCTATTAACTGATAGTAAGTACTGGGTTACTGTGTCCCAGACAATGAGACTGACATCCTCCAATGTCTTAGACCAGTGGTCGGCAAACCACGGCTCGCGAGCCACATCATGCTTGCCAGCCGCGGTTTGCCGCTCTGTTGACTAATGAGTTTGCTGACCACTGTCTTAGACCAATCCTTCTAGAGCCTTCTTTCCATTTCATCACCAGCTCACCCCTGCATGACTTTGACACAGCGGGGTTGGGAACAGAGGGCTGGCAGCAGGGTGGTAACAGGAAATGATTCTGAGGTCAGGTGTCCTCAGATGTCTGACATCACCATTATCACTATCATCAGCATCCTCACTATTGTCATCATCATCATCACCATCGTCACTGCTATCACTATCATCATTTCTATCCTTACCACCACCATCACTGTCATCATTATGGTCACCATCATCATTGCTGAATATTAGGAATGAAAGAGTCTATTAAAAATGATATATTTATTTTCCTCTCACAGGCAAGGAAACAGGCCATTCTCAAAGTCTGGGTACCAATCCCTAGGTCAGTCCTCCTGCCACCCCACAACATCACCCTCCCCATAAGAGCAATGATACCATAGCACATACAAGATCGATTTTGTATGATGCTAAGTGTTCACATGCCCATTTTTTTTCATTTGTCTCAGAACAAGCCCATCAGGGGATGAGGCAGTATCAACACCTTCATTTTCTAGAGGCCATGTAGGGTGCCCAATGTTGAGCAGGAAATAAAATGTATTTTAAAAAGTGCCCTTAGTCTAGAGCCTGGCCTACAGTTAGCACTGGTAACTTGTTACATGATGGAGAAGGGGAGACATGGCCTGCGGATTCAAGTGGAGTGTAAGACAGGGCCCAGATGGACAACAGTCTGCGGCTTGGGCTGTGTCTCTCAGGAGCTTCCTCTGGTTTGAGGAGCTAATACATCATGCAGTTGGAGGTCATCAACAAAAATTTTTATAGTGTCACTCATCCCTGGCACTCAACAAAAGCAGATCTAAATTCCATCTGCTCAGGTACTCCCCAATTCACCCAGGGACTCCTAGGAAGAAGCCACCCCCAAGTATCTCTGCACTTACTTGGCCCCAGCACCTCAGCCCCTAGTTTCCAGACCTTTGAGTTAGAAGAGAAAGAACATTTCTACATCCTTCATAGTACATAGCAGTGTCTTACTACAGCAGAATCCCAATTATTGAATGGAGAGATGAATGAATGAATGATAAATTTCCTACCTAGGCACCAAGTATGCCCTGGCAATGATAAAACAAAAATTTTAAAAACTTTATGAGAACAGGAAGAAAGAGGAGAGGATGAACATGGGGTTCCTGTGCTGAGTGTTCTTCCCCAGCATCCCAATGGCAATTGGAAACCAAATTCAGGCCCTGGTTCTTGGGTTGGGTACTCCTGGCTCCTCCAAGATGAAGAGAGAAGTAGAGGGGACTTTGCACATGGTGAGACATGCACAGGACGAAAGCTTGGGCTTCTGTCTTGGCACATCCTACTTTCCAGGGCACCTGGGTAAGTCTGAGAATGTCTCTCAGCCTCAACATGAGCTGAAGAAAGCCCAGCACTTCCGACCTGCACTGTGATGGTGTTGAAAGATCCCTACGGGATACTACGCAGAAGGTTTCCTCCACTATAGAGCACTGCCCAATCGGCAAGGGCATTGTGGCTGTCTTGCTAATAGCAGAGATAATAATAATAATTATAATGTTATTATTATTATTACTATTATTATTATTATTATCATCATCATTATTATTCAGCAGTGAGACCCAGCCACCAAACCTGGTTTTTGAGCCCTGGGCCTTGAAGAGCAGAGTCTTTCATGGTCTATGGGCCCCTTCAAAACAGAGCTTTGCTGCCACCTCCTGGCTGTGGGAAGAAGGTTTCATTATGCAAGGGACCTAAAGCCATGAAATTAGACAGAGGCCTTTCTGGAAGTCATGGTCACCTGGCCCAGCCCCTTAGTCTGGCAGATGAGACATTCAGACTTGTGAGAAGGTTGGGTAACCCCTCAGGATATAGCTGGAAGGAGACACCCAGGTCTCCCAAGCTCCCACGCTCCACAACCGAGTTTCCAGAGAAGAAGACTCTGCAGAATCTCAAGTGGAGGTTAGGGCTGGTGGGCAGAGAGCATACCCGGGGATGGCCCTGGCAGTGGAGGGTGAAACCTTGCCCAGGGTCTGCTCCCCAGTCCTCCTTCTCCTGACCCGGAACTTCTAGCAGGCTGGATGAGGAGGCAGTGCACCTCCATAGACACCCCTGCCCCAGGCAGGGCAGATGACCAAGCCTGAATGTTTCTGGGAGGAAGGTGGTCCATGGCAGTTCCAGAAGGCCCAAGACAAAGGATAGGGGTTCTTCTCCCAAGCAAGGTACCCAAGCTACCTGTGCCATTGGACCCTGCAGACCACATCTACCTTTTCCCAGTGGCCCAAGACTGGCACAACGGGTTTCCTTGCCCTCTGGCTTTTTGGGTGAGTCCAGCCAATGGGGAGTTGGGATAGAAGAAGCAGAAGGAAGGAGAAAGAGGTCAAGGGAGTTCCTCCTGCAGTTAAAGGTCCCATTTCCTGTCAAGTGTCCCACTCCCCAGCCCTCTCTCTCCATCTCAGTAACTCTCCCCTCACTGCTGCTTGCACCTTCAGGCCTAGAGAAGGTAACAGAGCCCTGAGCTATTGGATCTGGAGCGCTGCTGTGTCCCTGTGGTTCCCCTCCATTTGCCCTCATCTTTGTCAAGTCTCTTCCTCAAACACCACTCATATGATGCTAATTTTGGGTGTACCATCTATCTCCTGCTGGAGCTTAACTTCTGTAGGACCCCCGCCTGGCACATCTATTTCACTCTCCACGCCTCCTCTGTGGCGCAGAACCAGCTGACCATGCAAAGCAGGCACATTCCCGCTCTGCAGCCCGGGGACATCTCTGGGCCATAGATCCCAGGCAGGTGATTAGTGACACCTTCAGGCTCACTGCGCATTTCAGACTGGCACAGTCCTTCTACCAAAATCCAGCTTTTAGGGCTTCCCGGGCCCCTGCTTGGTTGAAACAGCTCTTGAGCCCACGAACAAGCAGCCGTTTCCTCTGGGAGCTGGGCGGCACCATGGTGCCCTGGAACCAAGAGCAACCCAGCCCGTAGGAGCCAAAACATTTTTAAGGAATGTTGTGAGTCGGTGTTAATGCACAGACATTATTAAGAGCTAAATCATATAAACTTACAATGAGATAAATTATATTAAAAATGAAAGTAATAAAGATTCAAAACTCATAAGACCCGGACTATTTGCTGCATCTTATCATTATCTGTGCTCTGGAGAGCATTCACAACCGGTAAGCCTGCGTGGTGGAGCGCCACCCCGGGTGCGCCACTCTCCCCGCGCCCCTCTGTGCACTCGCTGGGGTCATGGCAGCAGCTTGGAGCAGGCCAGGGTGGAGGCTTCACACCACAGAAACTGGCAAACACCATGAACTGGCTTTTTATTTGTTTGCTTGTTAAGCATTTACCAGCACGTCACCAAGCGGAATCCATGAAACCCAAACAAAAACAAATCTGCAATTCTGCATGTAGTGATATTGGAGAGCGCAGGGCCAAGCCTGCCACCACTCCCCACCATCCCACCAGACGGCTGATTCAGGGCTGGTGTTTGCATCCTTGGGAGTGCGGGCAAGTGGGGGGACCAAACAAAGGGAAGAAAGGTGACCTCCAAGTCCCACCCACAACTGTGCCCTGCTCAGAGGAACTCACTAGCTGTAGCAGAAAGTGAGCTGCCACTCTCTAGGCATGAGAGATGATTTGTGGGTTCACCCAAGTGAAAATCTGAGGGCAGTCCACCTTCAGGCTGCTCGGATCCACAGATCCGTGGTTTGATCTAGGTTTTCCGATGATTTCTTTTTCTCTTTTTCTTTCCTCTTAGGTCTACCTTCCTTTAAATCAATTCATTCCCAGGAAGTCTGCCCCCTCAGAATTATAAAAGGTCAGCTCATATCCTGCCTTTTAAAGTCTTACGCTAGCAGCCTAAACTAAAGAGCTTCTCTTTCATCCGGGCCGGCATGGTTAGAGTGTCGGCTTGTGCACCAGAGGGTCTCGTGTTCACTTCCTGATCTAGGGCATGTACCTGGGTGGCAGGTTTGACCCCTGCCCCCAGCTGGGGAGCCTGTGGGAGGCAACCAATGGATGTGTCTCTCTCATATCAATGTTTCTCTCTCTGCTCCTCTCCATGCTCCCTTCCACTCTCTCTGAAAATCAATAGAAAAAATATATTCACTCCTCCAGTAAAGATTAATTATATATATTAAAGAGTAAAGAGCTCTGGAGAGAGGAAAATGGCGGCGGAACGGAGGGATTCAATCTGAATCTGCTCACAGGGCAGAGGGAGGGAGCAGCTGAAAGTCGCGCAGGGAGCATTTGTCGGCGACTAGGGGGACAGCTGTGCTCCAGGAGAAGATAGAGGACTGCTGGGCTGGCCTCCCTAGCCTGAGCGGCCCCAGTGCTGCTGGGTTCTCTCCCTGAGCCAACTGCGCGAGGAGGCGCGCGGAGGCGGACCAGGACATCTTGAACGAGAGGAGCCGGAAAACATACAGCTGCCGTACAAGGTACCGGCTACACCGCTGGGGCTCCCGGAGCACCGGCGCCCAGGTGCGGAGGCGCGCAGAGCCCAGGGAGCGCTAAACTCCAGCTCGGAAAGGTCAGATTTCCCTGGGGGTACTTTGGGCGCGAAACTGAGGGGGCTGGCAGTCTGGGAGATCTGCACCTTGGAACTCAAAACCTGGAGATCTGCACCTGAAATAGAATCTGTGGCTGTTGAAGCTGGTGAACGTGGGAGAGGGCCCTTGGAGCTGGTGGCAGAGTTGATCCCTGGAGCGCAATCGGTTTGGACCTGACAGAGGGGGGAAGCCCGGAAGATTTTGGGAGGGTTCTGGCTGCTAAAACAGCAGTCACCATTAGAGAGGCAGTATTGTTTAGTTCAGGATAAAGAGGACCAATAGACCCAGAAGTCAATCTAGAAACACTGCCACCCAGGGGCCAAATCACAAATTGACTCTTATGTGACAGGGAATTGATTATATTTTCTCTTCGACCTTGGGAATACAGTCTATTTTCATCTACACTTTAGTATCTTTTACTCTACCTCAACTTCACCTTTATACCACCACTCTCTGGCTAACCTTTCCCTATTTAGTGCCTTGTTTCCCTTACACTTTTCCCGCTTTAGATTTACCTAATTCTTTAGCCTTACCCCCTGTTAAAATTTCACCCCACTGACATATCTAATCTCTAACCACCTAATCCAAGTGCATATATACCTCTAGCTTCTCTGACTTCACTATCTTAAAGTGTTTTTAGCCCTGTCCTGTTGTTGTTGTTTACTTGACTGTTGATTATATTGATTTTTTAAGCAGGTTTATGAGATTGATTTGCTTATTCCGTTATTTTGGTTTGTCTTGTAGGGGGGGTATTTTTATTTTTGGTGTTGTTTCTTGTTTTGTTGTCCTCATCTGCATTGTTTTTGAGATAGATTTTTGCTTCTGTGTTCCCTCACCTCTCTTGATATTAGTAGTTGTGTGTAATTTGTATCAATCTCCAAGTACTTGTTGCAGGTTTGGTTCGGATTAAGGGCTGTCCTATAGGAGTTTTCACCCCACATTTATAATTTACTCCTTTTATTTCTTTTTTTCTTCTCCCCCTTTTCCCATTATCATTTTGGCATTCCTGTCTTTCTTTTTTGTGAGTGTATGTGTGTGGGGGGGTCTCTTTCTTTTTTGTGTGAGTGTGGGTGTGTGTCTGTGTGGGTCTGGGGGAGGTTCTCTTTCTTTTTTCCCACCTATCACCGAATTTGCCTTTCTCTGGCGGTCACCTTTATTTGGAATTACAATTACTTTGACTACATTCCGGTTGAGTGCCTGGTGCGTTGCACCTGGTTGTGTTGTATTTTGTGCCTTTAAAGCAACACAGGAGAGTGAGAACTACATAACCACATACACAGAGAAGAGAGACCATGGGAAGACAAAGAAATAGCCCACATATGAAAGAAAAGCAAGGCTCACCAGAAAAGGAGGTAAACGAAATGAAGTTAACAACCTGTCAGAGAAAGAATTCAGAGAAATGGTCATAAGGTGGCTGAAAAGAATGGAAGACAAATTTGATAATATGAGTAAGAACCAAGAGGAAATGAGGAAGACCCAGGAAGAAATGATGAAGAGCCAAGAAGAAATGAAAAGTGACATTGCTGAAGTAAAGAACTCAATAGAAAGTATTAAGAGTAGACTAGAAGAAGCAGAGGATCGCATCAGTGAGCTAG
This sequence comes from Antrozous pallidus, assembly GCA_027563665.1. Classification (NCBI taxonomy): domain Eukaryota; kingdom Metazoa; phylum Chordata; class Mammalia; order Chiroptera; family Vespertilionidae; genus Antrozous; species Antrozous pallidus. The sequence continues at coordinate 9,983,386 of CM050526.1, forward strand.
AAGACCAGGTAGGAAAAAATAACCAAGTAGAGCAGCTACTAGAAAAAAAAATTAAAAAGCAGGAGGAGAGCCTAAGAGAACTTTGGGACAACATGAAACAAAACAACATCCGTATAATTGGGCTTCCAGAAGGACAGGAAACTGAGCAAGGAATAGAAAACCTGTTGGAAGAAATAATGACAGAAAACTTTCCTGGTATAGGAAAGGAAAAACCCACACAAATCCAAGAAGCTCACAGAGTCCCAAGCAAAATAAACCCCAAAAGACCTACGCCAAGGCACATTATAATTAAACTGGCAAACACCAATGACAAAGTAAGAATCTTAAAAGCTGCCAGAGAGAGACAAAAAGTCACCTACAAAGGAACACCCATCAGACTAACAAGTGATCTCTCAACAGAAACCTATCAGGCCAGAAGGCAGTGGAATGAAATCTACAAAGTCATGCAAAGGATAGGTCTGAATCCTAGAATACTGTACCCAGCAAGGCTCTCAATCAAAATTGAAGGTCAAATCAGGAGCTTCACAGATAAAAAAGGACTAAGGGAATTCGTCACCACCAAACCAGCAATGCAAGAAATGCTAAAGGATCTGCTGTAAAAAGAAATAGGAAGCGAAGAAGGATCACAGGGGCAAAGAACAAAAATGGCAACTTATAAGCACCTATCAATAATAACTTTAAATGTAAATGGATTAAATGCTCCAATCAAAAGACATAGGGTAATAGACTGGATAAGAAAACACAACCCATGTATCTGCTGTCTACAAGAAACCCACCTCCGAAAAAAAGACGCACACAGACTGAGGATGAAAGGTTGGAAAAAAGTTATTCAGGCGAATGGAAATGAAAAAAAAGCTGGGGTAGCCATACTTATATCTGACAAATTAGATCTCAAAGTGAAGGACATAACAAGAGATAAAGAAGGCCACTTCATAATACTAAAGGGAGCAATTCAACAAGAAGAAATAACTCTTGTAAACATATACGCACCCAATACAGGAGCACCCAAATATATACAAAAATTCCTAGAGGACATCAAGGGAGAGATAGACAGCAATACAATCATAGTAGGAGACTTTAATACCCCATTATCACCATTGGACAGATCCTCTAAACAAAAAATCAGTAAAGAAACATCAATTCTCAACGACTCACTGGACCAGATGGAATTAATTGACATCTTCAGATCATTTCACCCCAAAGCCACAGAATATACATTCTTTTCAAGTGCCCATGGGTCATTCTCAAAGATAGACCATGTATTAGGTCATAGGCAAAGTCTCTCCAAATTCAAGAAGATAGAAATCATATCAAGTATATTCTCAGATCACAGTGGCATAAAGCTGGAAATCAACTACAATAGAAACAATCCAAAGAAATCGAACACATGGAGACTAAACAGCATGCTATTAAACTATGACTGTGTTACTAGAGAGATTAAGGAAGAGATAGAAAACATCATGGAAACAAATGACAATGATAGCACAACAATCCAAAATTTATGGGACACAGTGAAAGCAGTTCTGAGAGGGAAGTTCATAGCTCTACAATCCTACTGCAAAAAACTAGGAACAGCGGCAATAAATTATCTAACCCAACAACTCAAAGAGTTAGAAAGAAAGCAACAAGAAAAGCCCAGTGTAAGCAGAAGGAAGGAAATAGTAAAGATCAGAGCAGAAATAAATGACATAGAGACCAAAGAAACAATACAGAAGATCAACGAAACCAAGAGCTGGTTCTTTGAAAGGATAAACAAGATTGATGAACCTCTAGCCAGACTCACGAAGAAGCAAAGAGAGAGGACCCTAATAAATAAAATCAGAAATGAAAGAGGTGAAATAACAACAGACCCCATTGAAATACAAAGGATTGTTAAAAAATACTATGAACAACTCTACTCCAACAAACTGGACAACCTGGAGGAAATGGATATGTTTCTAGAAAAATATAACCTCCCAAAACTCAATCAAGAAGATTCTAAACAACTCAATAGACCAATAACTGTGGAAGAAATTGAAGCAGTCATCATAAAGCTTCCAGCAAACAAAAGCCCAGGGCCAGACGGCTTCACAGGGGAGTTTTACCGAACATTCAAGGAAGAACTAAAACCTATACTCCTCAGACTATTCCAGAAAATTCAAGAGGATGGAAAACTTCCAAACTCCTTCTATGAAGCTAGCATCACCCTAATACCAAAACCAGATAAAGACGACACAATGAAAGAGAATTACAGGCCAATATCCCTCATGAATATAGATGCCAAAATCCTCAATAAAATTCTAGCAAATCGGATCCAGCAGTACATCAGAAAGATCATACACCATGACCAAGTAGGATTTATCCCAGGAATGCAAGGATGGTACAATATCCGCAAATCAATAAATGTGATACATCACATAAACAAATTGAGAGATAAAAATCACATAGTCATATCAATTGATGCAGAAAAAGCATTTGACAAAATCCAACATCCTTTCTTAATAAAAACTCTCAATAAGGTAGGAATAGAAGGATCATACCTCAACATAATAAAAGCCATATATGATAAACCCACAGCATACATCATACTCAATGGGCAAAAACTACAACCATTTCCCCTAAGAACAGGAACAAGACAGGGTTGCCCACTTTCACCACTCCTGTTCAACATAGTACTGGAAGTATTAGCCATTGCAATTAGACAAGAAGAAGAAATAAAAGGCATCCAAATTGGAAAAGAAGAAGTTAAGCTATCCTTATTTGCAGATGACATGATATTGTACATAAAAAACCCGAAAGACTCCATAAAAAAGTTAGTAGACTTAATAAATGAGTTCAGCAATGTAGCAGGCTACAAAATTAATGCCAAGAAATCTATGGCATTTCTATACACTAATAGTGAACTTACAGAAAGAGAGACTAAAAAAGCAATCCCATTTACCATCACACCAAAAAAATTAAGATACCTAGGAATAAACTTAACTAAGGAGGTAAAAGATCTATTTGTGGAAAACTACAGGACACTGAAAAAAGAGATAGAGGAAGATGTAAACAGATGGAAGAACATTCCATGTTCATGGATTGGGAGAATCAACATAATTAAAATGTCCATACTACCCAAAGCAATCTATAAATTTAATGCACTCCCCATTAAAATACCAATGGCATATTTCACAGACCTAGAAAGAACTCTTCAAAAATTCATCTGGAACAAAAAAAGGCCCCGAATAGCCACAGCAATCCTGAGAAAGAAGCACAAAGTCGGTGGGATTTCCATACCAGATTTCAAGCTGTATTACAAGGCTACTGTTCTTAAAACAGCCTGGTACTGGCACAAGAACAGACATATAGATCAATGGAATAGAATAGAGAATCCGGATATCAACCCAATCCACTATGCTCAATTAATATTTGACAAAGGAGGCAGGAACATAAAATGGAGTCAAGACAGTCTCTTCAATAAATGGTGTTGGGAAAATTGGACAGATACATGCAAAAAAATGAAACTAGAGCACCAACTTACACCATACACAAAAATAAACTCAAAATGGATACAGGACTTAAACGTAAGACAGGAAACCATAAAAATATTAGAGGAATCTACAGGAAGAAAAATCTCAGACATATGCCAAAAGAACTTCTTTGATGATACTGCTCCGAGGGCAATGGAAGCTAAAGAGAAAATAAACAAATGGGACTACATCAAAATCAAAAGCTTTTGCACAGCTAAAGAAACCATCAACAAAACAACAAGAAAACCCACTGTATGGGAGAACATATTTGCAAATGTTATTAGTGATAAAGGTTTAATCTCAAGCATCTACAGGCAACTCACCCAACTCAATAAAAGGAGGACAAATGATCCAATAAAAAAATGGGCAACAGACCTAAATAGAATCTTCACGAAAGAAGACAAAAGGAAGGCCCAGAGACACATGAAAACTTGCTCAAAGTCACTAATTATCCGAGAGACGCAAATCAAAACGACTATGCGGTACCATCTCACACCTATCAGAATGGCTTACATCAACAAATCAACAAACGACAAGTGCTGGCGAGGATGCGGAGAAAAAGGAACTCTTGTGCACTGCTGGTGGGATTGTAGACTAGTACAGCCACTGTGGAGAACAGTATGGAGATTCCTCAAAAAACTAAAAATGGAGCTCCCATTCGACCCAGTGATCCCACTTCTAGGAATATACCCCAAGAAATTAGAAAGGCAAATTAGAAAGGATATATGTACCCCTATGTTCATAGCAGCACAATTTACCATAGCTAAGATTTGGAAACAGCCGAAGTGCCCATCAGCAGATGAGTGGATCAAAAAACTATGGTACATTTACACAATGGAATACTACGCCGCAGAAAAAAAGAAGGAGCTCCTACCATTTGTAACAACATGGATGGATTTGGAGAGCATTATGCTAAGTGAAATTAGCCAGGCAGAGAAAGACAAATATCACATGATCTCACTAATTTGAGGAATACAATCAATGACATAGACTGATGAACAAGAATAGATCCAGAGACTGAGAAAAGTCCATCAGAATGTCAAACCTCAGGGTAAGTGGCAGGTGGTGAGAGTAAGTGGAAAAGTCAATATACTTGAACTCTTGAACTGAGGTAAGTGATTTGTGTTTTTACATCCCTGACAAAGTTTATATAAAATTATAAAAAAATGGCAGCTAGTCTGACATTGAATTGACATGGCCTAGAGCTTGTCATATCCTATGGAGACCAGTCCTTAGGCTAGGCCTTGCTTAACCTCCCATGACACCATAATACCCTTACATGATATTATTCTACAATGTCATTATAATATTTGATATTTGACAACAGCATATTATACAATTATCCCAAATAAACTTACAAACTAATTCTTTGAATGTTGGGCAGCAACATAAAAAAGAATAGGAAAGAAATTAATCCCTTTCAGAAGGAATTAAGGCACTGGGAAGGCATCCGAGCATTCTATATTGGCCCTTCTTGCCCTTTCTGCCAAGAGGGACCTTCTTGTTACCATCCAAATACACACAGCTGATGCCAGAGTTTTCAGTTCGAGCTGTGGCTGAAGCCTTTGGGCAGCTGGCACCATCGATCTGTATCTCGACCAATGGTGTGAGCTGGGCCCTCTCTGGAGAAGAAACCTGGGTCCCCCGAGATATGTGATCAGTACCGGGACCCCGCCAGCAGGCGAGGGGACCCCAAGGCAGGTACTGGACGTGGAGGCCACAGGGGGGCATAGACTACAAAGGAGACAGAACTGAACCTCACATCACCCTGTTTGGCCCCGGAGGATGGCTGGTTAGCCAGAGACGGGTAAGATTCCTCAGGGAAGGAACAACCTAAGACAGGCACAGTCGCAGAGGGGCCAACAGGAGAGAACTAAAAGGTCAACAGAGGTGGGGCACAGACCCTCACCCACAAACCTTGCAGGGGTTTGAATTCTCAACCCTCCTAAGGGAGGTCTCCTACCCCCACGGCTGCTTCGCCTCCCACACACAACTCATACGGGGACCCAGGCGGCAGACAGAGACTCGGCCAGCAATAGCTGCTGTATATCTAAATTCAGTCTATTACCAGGAATGCTCGGGACCTACTCAAAATTGCAAATATTCCTTTCCACTAGTATTCACAGGGTAAACTAAGATTTCTGCTTGAGTATTAAAATTGACAGGAAAATAGTAATCAAGTTTTCAGATTAATTTAAATTGGCCAAGTGAAATATGAGAATACTCAAGAAAATTATAGTGTACTGGACAAAAAGCTTTTCCTAAAACATTAACTGAAAAATCTATTAGTAGTTCATCTCACTGTAATTTGCCTAACATCCAAAGAACCTAAAGCAGTCACTTTGTGTGCAAAAATTAAAATTTAAAATTATCAAGACTGCAATAGAAAATTTCCAAAAGTCCCCATTAATCAAAAAAGGGGAGGGGACAGCGGGGTAATATCATGTAAGGGACTAAAAACAAATATCGAGTAAGTAAAATACATCTAGAAAATTCTTACTCCAGTAAAGTAAATTCCATTTGTAAAAACAATAGCAGGACACCCATGAAAAAACACACATGGTGTCAAAATAAGCCAAAGGAAAATCATTTAGGCAAAAATTAAAAAGAATCCCAAGTCTATTTTGCATAGAGGATCCCTCTGTTAACTTTTGGTCGAGAATGTGTTTGTGTGTTTTCAGAGAACAACTCCAAGACCATGTGGGTTCCTGCGACGATGAGGAACTGATGGATCTGTTCCAGTCACGAGGACGGTCCAGAGATGTGGGACACTGACGACACCTTGCCATGCTAGCAGTCAGCAGCTGTGCATGTCTGCAGGCAGCCCAGGACCAAACCAGAGAGGATGGATCATGCATTGACACGATATGTCCACCATCTGGATACCATTGCTGACTTATACACATAATGAATTATTTGACACTGAAACTGGGACTCAGAAGAGTTGGACATTGAAACCGAGACTGAAACACTTTTTGTTCTTATACATTTATTTCTAGTATGCAGAGGCAAGATATTTTTGAAGAAAAGAAACAGGGGAGAGTGACTGATATAGAGGCAGGATCGCCTTGAACAGGGGAAGGCTTGGGTGGATGGGAGGCGGATGCGGGGGGAGATCAACTGAAGGACTTGTATGCATGCATATGAGCATAACCAATGAATGAAAGACACTGGGGCGGGGAGGGGGGAAGCTGGGGATATGTGCTGGGGGGTAGGGGAGGCTGGGGGGAGGATAAGGGGGAGGGGGAAAGGAAAACATGTACTACTATTATACTGCAAAAAATCAATAAAAAATAATTAAAAAAAAAAAAGAGTAAAGAGCTCTCCTTGGACTTCCAGCAAAAGCTCCAGTTTTCAACTGGATGGTCAGGTCCCTGACCAGATGGTCAGGTCCCTGGTCAGGGGTGGTGGGAGGATTTGGACCTTCGATAGATTAGTTCTGAATCATGGGGACCAACTCCACCCAAACCCGTGACTGAGTGTTAGGAGAACTGTTTCCTCCTCCTCCCAGGAGAAGCAGGGCTGGCGGGGAAGCACCAGCTGCTCCACACGAGGGCCGAGGCGCCCTGTGCTGTGGACGTGCTATCTATCCCCTCACTGTGGAACTGGGTCGGCCATGCCCTCCCACAGGTCAGAGTGTGGGCAAACCCATCCAGTGTCTGGGAACCTCTGGCACAAAGTGGCTACCTAAGAATGCCGGTGGGCAGTTCCCTTTCTTCCAAAAGTATCCTCGCTGTCTCTTTCTCATGAGAGAGACAACGTTGTGAATAAACGATTCTAAGGCATAGGATGTGTGGGGTATTTTTCTCCATTGCCTGTTGAACTAGCGGGCACTCAGACCCTGCAGAAACCCCCTGTCCTCCAGCACTCCCTAGTTCCAACTTCTCACACATAACATCATTTCCTCCCCGTCCCTGACCCAGATTCCACATTCCACGTGGGCCTGGCTGCTGACAGGAGCAGAGACCATTGCTCAGAGGCACTGCCTGCAGGCAGGCGTTTCCTGTTGACTCAGGAAGGAGAGGTCTGGGCGGGGCCAGACAAAACATCTGGACCAGATCAGGACAAGGCTGGAACCTGAACCAGGGCTGGCCCACAGTGGGCTGGTGGCACTGCCCGGGCCTCGCTTGCTCTGGGGAGCAAGCAGGCAAGCTAACCATCTAACAACAACGTGACTGAGGGCCTGTGACATGCAGGAGCAATTCCGAGCACGGGGAACACAGCAGTGACATAAATAAGCGATATCTTCCTCTCAAAGATATTCCAGCTTCATCTCAAATGTCATCCGTTTCTCCAAGTGGCTCCGGACTCTCACCTGCCCAGCTGGTTCTCTCCATTCCTCTGCAAACACGCTTCCCCTCCGGGCCTTTGATTATTGTAATCATTTATTTCCCGGTTTCTCTCTGGTGTTAAACTGCCAGCCTCATCCAGGGCCACTCTCTTTATCATTTTGGAATCCTCTAGCACAGATAAGGCAGTCCCTGGAGGCTTCTGGAAAGCAGTGATGTTCATTACAGAATTTTGATAATGAAATAATTTCAAATAGCCAAAAATGCTTAGTAATAAAGGATAGCCTGGATGCCTTATGGTAATATCCATTATAGCTGACATTAACTGAGCGTGTCCTATGAGCTAAATGCCATTTTTAGAACTACATGATCATTGCATTTCATTCTCACCAAACCTCTATGCTGTAAGGTCTTACCATATAGTGTCCTCATTTTACAGGTGTGGCTCAGAGAGGTTAAGAATTTGCCTAATGTGCCAAAACTGGTTTGGCTCAGTGGATAGAGCGTTGGCCTGCGGTCTGAAAGGTCCCAGGTTCCATTCTGGTCAAGAGCATGTACCTTGGTTGCGGGCACATCCCCAGTAGGGGGCGTGCAAGAGGCAGCTGATCAATGTTTCTCATCTATGTTTCTGACTTTCTATCCCTCTCCCTTCCTTTCTGTGAAAAATCAATAAAATATATATATATTTTTAAAAGAATTTGCTTAATGTAACACAGCTAGTAAACGGTGGGGCCTGATCTTGCAACTGCCATGCTAGTCTAGGATTACTTGAAGGGTTTGTATACCTGGTGGGTTATGCATATTTTAAGGCAAAAGCACAAACAACATTTGGCTGCATCCAGATGTGTATTTACTAAAAGATGTTAAGTGAAAGAAGCTTATGTTAATATATATGTACTGATCACAGCCACTTGAAAATGTATGTATGTATGCGTCAGCCACGCCCATGATCTGGGTAATGAAATGGAGTTTCTAATCTCCTTGAATCTTCATTTCCCTGTGAAGCTATGTACAATTTTTTAAAGTTATCTATCTCTGAGTGTTATGTCCCAGGAGCTGGACAACTGCTCGCTCACTATTTTGACAGATGAACCCTTACTGTGATGCTAAGGTACAAGATGGGCTCAATTCTGCTGCTTTCCTGGAAACACATCTTCCATGGAAGCTGGCTTTGGGGAAGTGGGATGGGCTTGGGGAAGTCCTGAGGGTAGAGGAGGAGACTTTGGGGTGGTGGCGATGAGGGACCCTGGTGAAGAGTGTCACAAAAGTGTCAACTTTGTCACAAAAGCTACTTTGTCGGGCTGGCTCAGAGAAATCCTTCTTCGCAGCCAAGGAAGGGCCCCTCTCTGCTCTGTGCTATCCTCCCAGCCCCTCGATTGCCCAGGGTGGCTCTAAGGCATGATGGTTGCTGGGGTTGAACTGAGGTGATTTCAGACAGGGTGGGAGTGTGTGGAGAGGAGCGGTGGAAAGCAGGAGGCTCACCAGGGCTGTGTCCAGGCTGGACAGATGCACGTGGCACTGTCTGGCTCTGGTGTGATTTCCCTCCCACAGTCACAAGAGCTTCCCAGAAGCATGAGTGATCTGAAAATCCCCCAGGGACAGGAGCCAGCTCAGGAAGTATTGAAAGAAATAGCTCCAAATGGCAGGAGGACGTGAAAGAGAGTGAGGAGAGAAGAGAAGTTGTGGACTGAGGTGCAGGGAATGGATAGTATGCATAAAGGCAGGCTGGGTTGTGGGTTAAGGGTGTGAAAACATTGCTACCCAAAGAGCAGTCCAGGGAACTTGTCATATACAAGTTGAGAAGAAGCCTGGAAATGGGAACACAATTGCTAGCTTTAAATATTTAGGTAGACAAGAGAAAAGTGGCAATGTGCTATGTGCCGCCCTGGTCTAGCCTTGTTATTCCACATGTGCAGCAGCAGTAGAATCTCCTGGGTAGACTCTCAGGCCCCTCCCAGACACCATAAACCCAAATGTGCACCTTAACAAGATCTCCAGGCGAACTGCCCTTAATTCAAAAAAGCCACCTCTCTCAGGATTATGCCTCCTGACCCAGGGCAGCCTGCATACAATCCCTGGGCAGAGAGAGGATAAAGGATGACCCTTATCAAAGCCGAAGGGCCATACCAACTCCAGAGTCCCACCTCTATTACCCCACCCCCATTGAACTGGCTGAGACCTCTGTTGGGACTGCATCTCAATTCACTTCTCCCAAGACCAACCATGCAGCCTTCATTTCACCACAGGTTGTCCGGGAAGACCCAGGAGATGGAGTTCACAGCTCCCCAACTTACCAACTATATGGAGGTGGGCACAGCAAACCTGTTTTCCCATGTGTGAAATGAAAGTAATAAAGTCCATCTCATAGGATTATTGTGGGAATTAAAAGAGACAATTCATGCACAGTGATTAAACAAGACTAGGCACACAGTCAGCATTTAATAAATGGCAGATTCAAAACCATTATTATCTCTACTGTCATCATCAACTCAAAGGCTTCTTGGTCCCTGGGAATTATCAAATATATTGAGATCCAATTGAGTAGATTCATGGTGCATCAGTTCTCAACATGTGGTCTGTGGACCTCTGGAAGTTTTGAAGTCCCTTTCAGGGGGTCTGCGAGGTCAAAACCATTTTCATTATAATTCCAAGATGTCATTTCCTTTTTGTTGACTGTGTTGACATTGGCACTGAGGGTATACAAGCAGTAGTAAATTATTGCTGCCTTAGCCCATACCAAGGCAGTAGCACCAAAGTGTGCTAACCATCCTCTGTTCCTCCTTGCCAGGTAATATAAAAAATACAAAATCCACTTTTACTTAAGTATACTCTTAATGGAGCAATACAAACAATTAATTTCATGAAACTATGACCCTTGAACACATTTTAAAAACTATTCTGTGGATGAAATGGGAAGAATACAAAAGCACTTCTGCAAACCAAAGTAGAATGATTATCTTGAGGGAAAACACCTGTGCAATTGAGTTACAAGCTGCATTAGCCAATTGTTCATGAAACATCAACTTTACTTCAACTATGAGGCTGGATTTCACAAACTCTGGGTGTCTTTCAGGCAATTCTTGGAAATGGATCAAGTGTGTTTATCACAAAGAAAAAAAAGACAAATGATATTTGACCAAAGAAAAAAAAGAATAATTGTAGTCGATAAAATTTGAGCTTTCCAATAAAAAATTAGAATTTTTGAAAACTTGAGCTTGATAGCTTTCCAACACTTAAAGGCATGTCTGAGGAGAATGGCCTGGTATTCATAAACATGCTTTCATATTGTACTGTCTAACAAAATGCGTTAACATTTGAATGTCTGCATAATTCAGTGAACCAATGTTTTCCCAGTGACCAATGCTCAATATTAAAGAATCATCCTCGAATAAAAAATCCATTCAAAGTGCAAGACAACTGGGCAGCGTGGCTCATGGACTGAGCATTGACCTGTTAACCAAGAGGTCATGATTGGATTCCCAGTCAGGGCACCTGTCTGGGTGGTGTTTGATCCCCAGTGTGGGGTGTGTAGGAGGCAGCCGATCCATGATTCTCTCTCCTTGATGTTTATATCGCTCTTTCCCTCTCCCTTCCTCTCTGAAATCAATAAAAATATATTTTAAAAAACAAAACATGCAAGACAGACCAATGAACTCTAATGTAGCAGAGTATAAAAAGCTGATATAGTTTTAGCTTTTACATTGCACCTAACTTTTAGAAAATTACCAATTGTCAAGTTTTGATGAATAATCAAAAAGGAATATCCACAATTATTTGAGAAATCTATTAAAATATTTCTTTTTTATAGCCATATATACATGTAAGCCTGAATTTTATTTATATACTTTAGCCAAAAAAAATTATTTTAAGCTTATTGCAGTGGATTTACTACAGAAGTAGACAGGAGAATCAAGTAGAAATTAAAGGGATTTGCAAAATTTAAAACAATGCCACTCTTCTCATTAATTTTGTTTTATGTTGGAGAATACAGTATGTTCATTCATTTTAGTGAATTAATTGTTATTTTTTAAAATACATGAAACATTTTCGTTTTTGTTTTCTAGCTGGTAAGTATCGGTAGGCAGGCTTTGCAGGGATGAAAGTCCTTCAGGGTCCTGGATCACTCTTTAAAGTATAAAGGGGTCTGGAGAACAAAGCTTTAGAGAATCACGAACATGGACTTTAAACCTTGCAGGGCTCAGCTGCTGCGGCTTCCACCCCTGTCCCAGCACCACCTCAGCCTGCCCCGGAGAGGCAGACATCCCGGGGCACCAGTTAGGGAAAGGGAAAAGGAAATCTCTTCTCACTTCCTTTCCTGGAATATGCCCCACCAGCCTCCCTTCGCGTGTCACACCCTGTGCTCCCAAACAAATGGCTGTGGAGGATTTCCCATCATGGAAAACGCTGAAAATGCCTCTGCCAGCCAGTGGGGAAGGGAAGTGGAGGAGGCCAGGGCCTAGAGACCAGAAGAACTGCTTGTCATGCACACTTCTGCACTGATTCTCCTTCCAGCAACCCTCTCATGAATAGCTTTGGGGTGGACGTGAATGTAGCCACTGCACTGGGTGGTTCTACAGTCCTCCACTTCCTCCTACCCTGAGAAAACAACCACATAGCCCACAGTTTACAAAGATTACCTTCCCACTCAGCTTAAGGAGAGACTAGCCTAAGTCACTGTGGTCTGCCCCCTGCTTCCAGCATACGAAGCCCAGAGAAAATGTGGCAGGTGCTCTCTGCTCCTCGTGGTGAAGGGGTGTTATGTCCAGGAGGGGTGCCCAAAGCTCTGGAAAGTAATATGGGAAACACTGCTATGAGACACCAAGTCAGGACCCCACACTTCACTGTAGAGGCTCAAGTGATTGAAACATTTAAGGAATAAATAATTCCAAACTTACCCAAATTCTTCCAGAAAACAAACAACAAATAAGAAGGGATGGCCCCTCCCCAGCTCATTTTGTAAGGCCAGGGTAACCTTTAATATCCTCCTTTATAATAAAAGAGAAACATGTGAATTGACCATACCTCCACCACGCCCACTAGCCAATCAGGAGGAGTATGCAAATTAACCCACCATACATAGGCACCAAATGGCCTGTAGGCCAACAATAGGCCTTAAGTGGTGGGGTTGCAGAACACCCCCCGGCCTATAGGCACATGTACAAATCAGCTGGGGGCTGGGCAAAAACCTGGGCTCATTGCCAAGTGCCAAGGGACAAAGGCAGGCATCCACCCCACCCCAGCTGCTCTGGGCTGGTGGGCAGCATGTGGAGATGCAGAGCTGCCAGTGGGCTGGACAGGATGAAGCCAGGCACCCGTCTCTGGGCCTCTGGGCAGTGTGCACAGGCATGGACGGCTGGTGGGTGGGGCAGGGTGAGATGCCTGCCTTCCTGCCTTTGTCACCTTAGGCAGCATGCTCTGGGCATGGACAGCAGATGCAGATGAAGAGATGCCTGTGGGCAGCCCGCTTTGGGCCAGTGGGCAGTGCTCACAGGTGTCCTGGGCCTGTGGGCAGTGTGGAGAGCCTCTGGGGAGGCAGGCTGGTGGAGGGCAGCCACACCAAGTGTAGCCTGTGGACTGAGCTCAAGTAGCACCTGCAGCAACAGTGCCACGAAGTGGCCCAGAAGGTGTGCGATCGCAGGGACAGCCACCATGGTGGGCCAGATTGATGTCCTCCTGGTTGTGCCACAGGGGTTTGCGGATCTGCACAGCTCCAGGCCTCCGGCGTGGTACCTGATTCCTCTCCTCCTTCATCTGGCGTGCAAACATCCCCCAGCATGCTTTCACCTACACACACCTGCAACAGACCTAGACCATGGTGTGTGCAAGTTTCAGGCCCCCCCCGCCCACTCCTCCTCAGCACTTCCATCAACCCCAGCATGCCTACATCCCCCACAAGGACATACGCACATACCCTCTGGCATGCTCACAACCTTTGGAGAGTGTCTGGGTGTTCTGAGTGTTGAGGCTGGGCACCTGTGAGATGACAGTGAGAGGGCCGAGTGGTGATGCCCTGTTCCCATGGAAGCCAGTGTGGCGATGAGATTGCCTCCAGATCAGGAACCCAGAGGAGGTGAGGGGTTCTGTCCTCTCAGTGAAATGTTGGGAGAGTCGGGGCAACTGCATAGGAGGAATGTGCACTTTGGGTCCCAGCACCTGTGAGAAAAAGCTGCCCTGACCAAGCCTCGCTCGCTTCGGGCCTAGCACACTCCTGCCAGGCAGTGGGTGATAGGACGTACTTTTCCAAGTTAATGGGAGAAAACACTGATTCTCCTGCTGCCCATGAAGGTGGAAAGCGGAGTGGGGAGACATGCGGGGAGTGAGTGAGGTTCCCTGTCTGGGGGTTCCAAACCTGTGCTGGTTCCTTTCACAGCTGACTAGAGATATACAGGGTAGCCCCACAAAATATATACACACTCTGAATACCTACTAATTCCAATGGGTTTAAGCATGAAAAGAAAGAAACAACAATGGAATTGTCATCTGTTAGAAGTGCGGGCACAAACTGCCATTCGGACATTCCCAGAGGGGTCTGGGATTGGAGAGGGTGCAGGCTAGTCTGAGGGGTTCCCTTCTCTCCCCTCCCCTACCACACACAAATTTCATGCACTGGGCCTCTAGTAAAAAATAAGTTATAGGTCAATATCAACTATGAATGTGAACATAAATGCAAAATATTCTAAGAAATATGTTAGGAAATAGAGTCTATCAATATCCTATCTAATAAAAGAATAATATGCAAATTGACCATCACTCCCACGCACAAGATGGCTGCCCCCATGTGGTCAAAGATGGCTGCCCCCATGTGAACACAAGATGGCCACCACAAGATGGTCAGCAGGGGAGGGCAGTTGTGGGGGTCCAGGTCTGCAAGGGAGGGCAGTTTGGGGTGATGAGGCCTGAAAGAGAGGGCAGTTGGGGGAAACCAGGCTAGCAGGAAAGGGAAGTTAGGAGCAACCAGGCCAACAGGGGAGGGAAGTTGGGGATAACTAGGTCAGCAGGGGAGGGAAGTTGGGGGTGACCAGGCCAGCAGGGGAGGGCAGTTAAGGGTCACCAGGCCAGCAGGAGAGGGCAGGGGGAGAACCAGGCCTGAAAGGAAGGGCAGTTGTGGGGAAACCAGGCCAACAGGGGAGGGAAGTTGGGGATGATTAGGTCAGCAGGGGAAGGAAGTTGGGGGTGACTAGGCCAGCAGGAGAGGACAGTTGGGGGGAACCAGGCATGCAAGGGAGGGCAGTTGGGAGCAGTTAAGTGTCAATCAGGCTGGCATGGAAGTGGTTAGGGATGATTAGGCTGGTAGGCAGAAGCACTAGGGGACAATCAGGCAGGCAGGCAGTCGAGCGATTGGGAGCCAGCAGTCCTGGATTGTGAGAAGATTGTCCCAGATTGTAGAGGGTCCAGGATGGGCTGAGCGACACTTCCTCATGCATGCAATGGGGCATGCACCAGGTCTCTAGTACAGTATAAGAAGGATAATATATCCTGGATAAGGTTGGGTTCATTCCAGGATTGTAAAATTGATTTACCATTAGAAAATCAATATTCTACATGAACGGATTAAAGGAGAAAGGTCATATTGATCACCTCTATGAGTACAGAAAAAAACGTTTGATAAAATTCAGTACCCTTTCCCTACTTAAAAAAAACAAAAAATGTTCCTTCTTAAACTAGGGATAAAAGGGAATTTCCATGACCTGATAAAAAGTCTCTACGAAAGGGTTTACAAAAAAAGACTTAATGTTGAAATCTTTTCCTTTGAGATTGAAAATAAGACATGCACACCCACTATCATTTCTATTAATCAGAATCCTGCTTCATATAATGCAGCAAGGGAAAAATGAAAATACAAGGATTGGAAAGGAGGAGGCAAACTTGCCATTATTTGCTGGTTGTATACACACAATTTTCCAAGGAATAAACACTAAATATTAGAATTGATAGGGGGTTTAGCAAGGCAGTGATTGTCAAAAATCAAAATACATTAAATGCAATGGGGTACCCTTGAGTGTACCCTGGGAGGAAAAAAGACACTGCTGGAAAAATGAGTGATGTACAACTAAAATCTGGAGTTTACTTATTAATAATGTATCAATGTTGATTTCTTAGTTTTGATAGAAAATGTTAACATTAAGGAAACCTGGGTGAGGGGACCCTCTGCATTATCTTCCCAGCTTTTTTGTAAAGCTAAAATTAACTCAAGCTAAAAAGTCTGATTTTAAATTTTTTTAAATCAAAATACTAAACCCAATTGTGTGTGTACGCCAGCATCAAACAGGTAGAAACTGATTTTTAAAATTATCTTACTTATAATTTAATATTTAAAAAATCAAATTTTACCTAGCTGGCATGGCTCAGTGGTTGAGCATCAACTGACCTATTAATTAGGAGGTCATGGTTTGATTTCAGGTCAGGCACATGCCCGGGTTGCGGGCTTGATCACCAGAAAGAGGCATGCAGGAGGCAGCCGATTAATGATTCTCTCTCCCTCTCCTTTCCTCTCTGAAACCAATAAAAATGTATTTAATGAATAAATAAATAAATAATCAAGTTTCTAGCAGCAAATAAAACAAAACATGTATAAGAGAAAATAAAAAAAACTTGTCATTAGAGTTGTTTAAGAAGACCTAAAACAAAGATATAGCATGTTTATTGATCATAATACCCCAATAGTATAAAGGTATCAATTCCTACCAAATTGATTTATAGATTCAGTACAGTCCAAATTAAACTTTTTTCTTAGAAGGACAACTAAGGCACTTTTCATGAGGAACATGGTGGAAATTTTTGTTATCCCAAAAAGAAACCCATGGGGTACTAGGAAGAATGTGTTTTTTAAAAAGAAGCAGTTTACTTCTTAAAAATAATATGCTACAGAAAATAACGGATACTTATTAAGTGCTTACATGTGCCAGGCACTGGTTCTAAGTCTGGTTTCTCTTCTGTATACTAGTATACCCATTCAATGCTCTCAACATTTCAAAGAGGTAGCTACCTTTATTGCCCAATTTAACACCTTTAGAGCATCAGACAAATTCAAGGAGTATCAATGAGAACAAGGCCAAGGCCAAAGCCCATACTGGAATCCCTGGTCCCCAAAGGGTTCTGGCTGCCAACATAATCCAGAGAGATTTAGATGCTCTACAAATGTTATCTCCTGAGCTGAGCCCAAGGGAATGCTTGTTTCACGCTAAAATCAGCCCCTTGCACTGGCCAAGTTCAAGAAATGTTAGGGTGGAACGGATAGGGGTGGAGGGGAAGGGGGTGCAAAACTTCCCAGGTCATTAGGATTTCTACTGGTGCCAAGAACAAATTGGGAATTCCCAGAATATTTCCTTTTGTTTTTTCCTCTTTAGCATCTTGTGCTTCACAAGACCCCTGGCATCTAACAAAAGGTGCCAAAATAAAGTTTTGAGTTTTGGAATGTTATGCAAATCAACCTCCTCCGCCCACCCCAGTCCCTCCCCCGCCTCCTCTGTGAGATCAGGGAGAAGCTAAGCAGTGAGTGGGTTAGAGGAGGCTTCCATGATGGGCAGAGCCCATAGGCAGCAAGTCAAGATCATGGCCACAGGGGCTTGGGAAGCTACACAGTGCTTCCTCACAATGAAGTACAACCTGGGGGCGGGGCAGCTTCAGCACAGACCACTGGGCTGTTAGAATTCCAGAGAGGAGGGACCCCTTGGGCTTGTTCCAGGCTTAGTCATTACCCAGGGCTACACCCCCTGGGAGACTAGGTCAAAGGAGGAAGGAGATAATAGAGGAGAGGCCTGAACTTTATTGTAAGGTGTGTCCTAGACTTCCTCCTCTACTGAAAAATCTTGTTTGCCCTTGAAACTAAGGAACAACGGGAAATGGTATATTCCTAAGAGTGTGTGCCCTTTCCCTGCCAAATACTTTCCAGGAGCAATATTAATGATAATAGCTGTTATTTATATTTATTAAGTGCTTTCTACGTTCTACAACCTTTTAAGCTTTCACTCCCTCTAGAATCATCTGAGAATGATACTAATGTGCCCATTTTGTAGATGCAGAAATAGAGGTTAACATTTGCTGAAAACCACCCTGTAGAAAGGGAGGGAGCCTGGATTTGACCTGGGGAGATGAGAGCCCACACTTTCAACACCTCATTACTCTGCCCTTCTAATAGTGGGCATGGCAAGAAAGGCAGGAGATCCCCACCTGATGTTCTCTGTGCCTCCGAGCTTGACCTGAGCCAGAACTAAGACCCACACAGCCTTTGGCGTCCTCTCAGGACAACTTGGGTCCCATGTTCACCAATTCTCTGTCTTACCCAGTGGCCCTTGGGGCAGATTCTCAGGGCTACAGTCAGTCCCTGTTTCTCCCTGTGGCATCCACACTCCCACTTGGCAGGCTCTGGGATCCTGAAGCAAGGGCCTGATGCCCCACCACTGGTCCAGCAGCATTGTGCTGGTTCACCGAATGTCCTGTGCTGTGGCTCAGGCACAGTGACATCTGAACCCTCTACCCTGGGCCTGGCCTCATCATGGGGGCAGTTCCAGTCCCTCTACTCAGGCAGGTGCAAGGTACAGAAGATATATTAACAATCATTCTGGATTTGAGGTTAAAGAATGCTTCCCACCACTCTATCTATCTATCTATCTATCTATCTATCTATCTATCATCTATCTATCTTTCACACACACACACACACACACACACACACACACACACACACACACACGAGCTGCGTATTTCCTGCAGACCACAATGACTTTCCTTATCCAACAGAAGAATGAAGCCTTTTCAAGCCTTCACCTGTACAATCATCACCGGCCTATTTCCAGGCACTTGTAAGAATCCCTTTCATCACCACTGGCTCTTTCTGCCCTAACAGGATTTAAGGCTTTTCTTTTGCCACCCTTTTCTCTCCCTGCAGCTCAGATGCAAGCTCCTCAGACCCCTGCCACTCTTCTGCTTTGCTCTCCCCTCTTGTTCTTCCTTTCATGGTTAAGATTGATCTCTGCCTCGCACTTTTGTGAAATTTCCAGCTATAGTTCTTTCATCTTCAGCTGGCCTCATCTGTGGCATTTTAATAGTAGCACCTGAGGTGGGGTCCGTTCCCATTTCACTCTCCAGACCTGAAAGTTCCTTTCTGATGCACCAGACCTGGCCAATTGCTACAAATATAGGTCCATCCATTTATTTACTTCTTTGTTGACTTTACCATCCCTGGAATCAGACTGTCAACACCGTGAGGACAGGTACCCTTCCCTTCAATATTATATCTTGGTACACAGGGCAGTGCCAAGCACACAGGAGTGGCTCAGTAAATACCTGCAGAATTGGCTGAATTCACCAATTGAACATTCTTAGCAATTCAAGTCACATACCAACATCAGTGCAATCACAAGGGAAAGTGTAATAGATTGACTGAGAGAGCAGGATGTGAGTGCTGGTTCTGCTACTCAGGAGCTGGATGACCTCAGGCAAGACAGTTAGCCCCCCTCCCCCCCTGCCTTAATTTTCTCAACTCTAAAATGGTGTTATCAGCAGTACCTTCCTCAAGATTATTGGGAAGGGTAAATGAATCAATACATGTAAATACAGCTTAAACTGCGTATGGCAAGAGGTGAGTTTCAGTAAACATTATCTATGATGATCATTAGCCACTTTACAAGTCCCGTGTGTACTTACAGCCAAAAAATGGGAAGGACCTAATCCTGACATGTGAGTTAGCCAAGCAAGCTGTTATCAAAGAGGCAGGAGTGAGGGGTTGTAACATCCCTGGGGTCAGAGCAACTATCCCTAGGGGTGGGGGGTAGGGGGGGAGGTGGGGAGGAGGGAGGAAAGGCCATACTGGGTCTTGAGAGCAGGTGAGGGGTGAGGAAGGGCCTAGTACCATGTGACTGAGGTGAGGGGAGGAGGGCAGCAGTAAGGCTGAAGGGTGGTTTAGGACCAAACTGTTCAAGGCTAAATACATTATACTTCATGTACAATTAAAATAAAAGGAAAGAAGCCCTCTGCATGTGCTATTCCTCAACACATTCCTAAACTAAGCTGTGCCTTTCTTAGACTACTTTCAAGACCAGTGGAATTTCCTCTGTTTCAAAGTATAACTGGAAGGTCATAAGGGAATGGTCATTTTTTTTTCTGAGCCTGTTCTCCAAACTTGGTACCTTTTCTACTAATTTTAAGGTATATACAGACATGAGAGACGTTAAGACTATTATGAAAAAGACCTTAGAGGAAGCAGAGTGAAATCTGCAGTCGAGCCTTCTTCTTCGCAGACTGACAATAGCCTCTTCAGGAAAAGCCTCAATAATACACTCATTTGAAAATATTTAATGAGCATCTCCTATGTGGTAGGCCTTGTTCTGAGCCTTGGGAATAAAACACTGGACAAAAGAACCTCGTGGAGCTTGACTCGAGGGGCGATACATTTTAACTGCTACTGGTTAAGTATATGTGGGGTTTTGCAACAGCATCTTGGATTTCTTATAAAGGGATTTAATTATTAAAACTCAAGTCAAGGGGTATTGGGAACCCTGGCCAATGTTGAGCATCTTCCCATGTACTGAGAGGTCACCAGTTTCATTTCCTATTAGAGCATATGCCTAGGTGGCCAGATTGATCCCCAGTAGGGGGTGTGCAAGAAGCAGCCAATCTATGTTTCTCATTGATGTTTCACTATCTTCTCCTCCCTTTCTCTCTCTCTCTCTCTCTCTAAAAAATAAAAAAAATAAAATAAAATCAATGAAAACATTTTTTTTCTTTTAGCGAGGTATTTAGGGTAGGAAAAAAATGGGAAAAATCAAGTAGGAAGATGGCCAGAAGAATGCTTCCATCAACCCATTCCCTAGGTTTCTGGCTTCCCAAACCCTTGGTTCTTTCCAAGGTCAGTCTCTAAGATTCATATTCCCTTATTTTTGTTCCTTACCACCACCCTTCAGCCAAACACTGGCAGAGCACATTCAGCTGTGAGTATTGAAGAACTCTGCAATAAAGGTTGAAACAATGCAACACTTTTGGAAGTGGCCTCGCTCTCTGGCAGCACAACTATGTCTTCCTGGCTCTTTCTATCCTTCTGTTCTTCCACCCTTAGTGCCCTTTCTTCCACATGCTTGTGCCATTATGGTTCCAGGGTGGCTGCTCCAGCGCTGCATGTCCCTTCAGTGTGTGCGGCTGCATTCAAGATGGGCAAAGACGAGATCAGTGAGTTCTCAAGGAGGCTCAGGCAGAAAAGAAAAATCCTCCCAGAAACCCCAAGTAGACTTCCTCTTCTTATCATTGGCCCAAACTAGGTCACATAGCCACATCTAGCCCAAGAGAGACTGGGAAATTCTGTATTTGAATTTTCAGTTTCCATAATTGGAGACAATGAGAGAGAAGGAGGCCAGGAATGGCTCTTGTCAGCACACAGCAGTGTCTGTCAGAAAAGCCTTCACAGAGAAACCATGAGGCATCAACTGATGGCTGCTCGAACCATTTTAGGCTGGGAAATTTTTAAAAACTGAGAAGAAAGGGCATATTTTAGGCTGACCCACACATTGTGAGTTAGACCAGAGCTGGGTCCATCTTAGAAAACAACCAAGGCTAGAGAGCCCCTCTGCTGAGGGATAAGCCCCGTGTGGAGGGGAAGGGCTCCATCTCTGTGGCGCACTCGGAAACTCCACAGCAGGAGCCTAGGAGGCGGGTTATACTGTGCTGTGGGCAGAAATTGAAGATATCATGTTGATGATATGGTGATGTCAGTTGTTAGGGATTCAAAGCTAAAGGAGCGGGCAACTTCCTCAGGTTGATCATATAAGCCCATCAAATCAAGACATGATTTTGTCAGGAATAAGAATGGGACTAAGGAATCTTTCCCATTAAGAATATCCTTTTCCCTAACCAGCTGAATTGCATCCTTGGCCCAAGTTATGTAAACACTTGCTAGCACCATAATTATGGGTCCAAGTGGCTCATTTATGACGACTGCAGGGCTTTGGGCTCCCACACATGGGGAGCTGGAAAGGGATGGTTCAGTCAAAACAGAAGTTTGGCAGGATACAAGAAAAAAAGGGAAGAAAAACCCCCAAAGTTTTGTGTGTGTCTGCACATGTGTTTGTGAGGAAACACACCCACACATAATGTTAAAGGCCACACTGGACTGATTCCATCCCAAGTCCAGGCCTGTCCTTATATCTCTGACCACATTCAAATGTTTTAATTCAACAAGTGATTTGGGCTATCCACAGTGCCTTGCTCTCATCTGGACAAGCTCAACTAAGTTGCTTTGTGAAGAGAAAACAAGTTATCATCATGCTGCTGTGTTTGGAGACATTCTCAGTAAAATGAGCCCAGTTTCTGCAAAATGTGGTTTATCCATCTATTCATCTGTCCAAACATCCACCTATCTACCATGCCCTTATCTTTCCAAACCATCTATCTATTTATCTGCCCATCCATCCACCCACCCAACACTCCTTCATGTCCCTGGGCTTTCACTGTGCCCGCTCTCCATTGTCCAGCAGAGATACACTTCCACCCTGTTCAGCCTTCCCTTTCCATGGGGAATGCCTGTCTCCCTTCTCCATTCTGTAAAATCCCATTGATTCTTAGAATAAAGGTTCAATTCTCTCTTGGAAGATCTTTCATGGACCCACATTATCTTCCATCTTAACTGTTCTGGTACTTATATTTTGTATCCCTCTTTTGTTATGTAATAAGCTAGAGGCCTGGTGAATGAATCTGTGCATGGATGGGGTCTGGTTGACCTGCCCCAATGAGGACCAATCAGGGACTGGGGTGGATGTGGGGAGGGGCCGAGGAAGGTTCAGGGGAGGGGGGGCCGATTGGGGCCCCACTTAGGCCGATTGGCCACTGCACTGCTTGTCATAGGGGCTGGTTGTTCTGAACGTTCTGGTCTCTTGACTTTTACATATATAGATTACTGTCTTTAACACTTTGTTACTGTTACATTACATTGCACTTGAGATTTAAATATTCTTCATTATTCCTGATCTCTCCAAAGAAATAGTAAACTTTGTGAGGAGATTACAGTATTTTACTTCTTTGCAACTTCCCTCCACAGCTGACCTTTGGTATAACATGATGCAAATTGTAGACACTTAACATACTTGGATAGGGTGCATAGTTTCCTAGTCTGTGGAGTGAGGATAATATTGGTAATATAGGAATATTGTGATGATTAACTGAGATGGTGTAAATCAAAGAGTTTCTTAAACTGCAGAGTCCTCAAAACATTATTATTGATGATAATATTGCTTTATTTTTAACAAAAATAAATAAAATCGATAGCCATAGGCTAGGTTGTCTACAATCTGGGTGAATAAGATTATACTCAATAAACATTTCATTAATACCTGCAGAATGCTTGGGTCCCCTGCAAGGGACCAGAGCTACCAGGTGGATGGAACACAGTCCCTGCTTTCTTATTTTAGCAAAGAAGCAGACACATAAGTGCCTGAGATTGTGTGTGAGGCTGCAGAAAGCACCATAATACAGACACAAAGTGCTCTGAAACACTTAAGGAGCTCTTTCCTTCTGCCTGGGGGATAGGAATAACTTTAAAGAAGAGTTGTCACTTCAGCTCACCCTGAAAGATGGATGGAAGTCCCATAGATGGAGAAAGAGGAAAAGAATATTCTAGGGAAGAAACAGATAGAAGTACAATATGTTTGGGAAAGAGGAAGCAGGACTGGTGATCATCCTAAGGATCTGTGAACCCTGTAAGGACCGTAGACTGATTCCAAAGGCGGTGCACAACCACAGAGGAGGATTAGATTTGTATTTCAACTAAATGGTTATCAGTGACAATGCTATCCATTACAAATAACAAAAACAACAACAAATTAAAACCGGCTTAAACAGCAAGGACATTTATTATCTCACCTAACTGGATATTCAGGAGTAGGCAGTATAATTGTCCCCCTGAAGATCCATGACCTTCACATATCTCTGTTCTGCAAACAACAATTGCTTTAAAATTGGGGTGGTTGCAAAATGGCAGTTCAGTAATATATCCAGGCATTATCAAATCCTAAAACACCCTCCCCACAGGTGTCCCATTTCACTTCTTGCTGGGTCACATGGCCTTGTCAGAGGATAGGGGCATCAGCCATGGCTGGCTGAGAGCAACCATCTGGGATGGGAAGATGTTGGAGAGTCAACCATGATGCCTACCACGAAGCCCTGGCTGCTGGCATGCAGATGGGCAGGCCTGAGGGCGGGGAGGCCTGTTGAGAAGATAGTGCAGGATTACTGGCATAAAGTAATCAAATTGGACCAGAGATGTGGCAATGAGCGTGAAGGAGGAGGAGAAATCGAAGACATCTTGCATGTGAAAAAGGACTTGGCAGCTCATCATCTTGTAGAGTGAGAAACCAGGATCTGAGAATGCGCTAAGCTTTTTATCTTAGGTGACATTGTGGTTACTATCTTGTTGCCTGAGGTGGGTGTCGGGGTGACTTGGCAGGCCTGCTCAAAGCCTGCTTGACAAAGACTGAAACATGAGAAAGGGAGAATTCACCCAACTTCTCTCTTTCCCCAAGAACCAATACAATGTGTCAGTTGAAGGGCCAACTCTGATGTCATGCTGCCTGCTTCCCATCACTTGATTAGGAGCTGAGAACCTTTGTGAAATGGGAATTTGTTGGGTCAAGGGCTACATGTAGTACCTGGCACATAAGAGCCATTGGATGTAATAGGTAAGAAGAGAGGCCAGGGTTCATCCATTCACTGCAGGACCCTAGTCCAGTTACTGAATGTCAGCTTACTCAACTACATTATGGGAGAAATACCTGCTCATGGGATGTTAAGAGAATTAGATTAGGAAAATAAACCAAGATCTAAAGTAGAGCTTTGGTATTTGATGGAAGAGTCCTGCTTAACTAGGGAGCAGAAAGTCCTGATCCTTCACCCCCAGCCTCCTGTGTATCTCAGGCCCACCCTGGACTCAAGACTCCAGCAAGCAGATGCACACACTCCCAGGCTTTGCATGAGAGGAATTGAAGAGAA
The DNA here is from genome assembly GCA_027563665.1 of Antrozous pallidus. Classification (NCBI taxonomy): domain Eukaryota; kingdom Metazoa; phylum Chordata; class Mammalia; order Chiroptera; family Vespertilionidae; genus Antrozous; species Antrozous pallidus. The sequence continues at coordinate 10,008,137 of CM050526.1, forward strand.
GAAAAGGAATGAGCTGGCACCGAGACCGGTTTGGCTCAGTGGATAAGAGTGTCGGACTGCGGACTGAAGGGTCCCGGGTTTGATTCCAGTCAAGGGCATGTACCTTGGCTGCGGGCACATCCCCAGTAGAGGGCGTGCAAGAGGCAGCTGATCAATGTTTCTCTCTCATCGATGTTTCTGACTTTCTATCCCTCTCCCTTCCGCTCTGTAAAAAATCAATAAAAATATAATAAAAAAATAATAAAAATAATAAAAGGAATGAGCTGGGTTCAGTTGGACAGTGAGGAGCAAGTGGTGATGGTGCCAGCCCCAATTTAGTGTCCAAGCCCAAGGACTCTGGAATCTAAGAGTGTGGCAGGGTTTCTGTCTTGTTTTTTACTGAGCTGGTTCTGTTGCAGGCTTTTTGTTGTCCTCTCACTGCAAAGCCCCATTTTGTTCCTGTCTATTTGCTCTGTCTGATTATCTAATCTTCCTGAGAATTCTGCAGACAACCTAATAGCCTCAAATTTCTTTCTGCTTTAATCTGCCCAAGTCATTTTCTGTGATTATAACTAGGAGACCTGACTACACAAGTGGCATGGAGTGGGATTGCCCTATTGGTTCCTTCCCTCTTTGGCTCCTTACTCTCAATGTCTTTCTACTCACCCAAGTCTTGTTTGAATTACATGATGCTCTGATCAGTGGGAAGAAACCATGGAGTCACACTCCATTGCACGGTCATTTGATCCACTGTTTCCCATGAGAGATCCTTCCACAGGATAGAAAATCTGGGTGGAGGGGTGAGTGGCAGAGCAATTTTTAAAATTGCCCTCAATTCTAAAAACAAAAGGAGTTTTGAAGGCAAACAGACTTGTTCAGCAAACCCCAAAACATGATGCTGGGGAACATCTGCGAATGCTTAGGAGCAGAATTCAGGGGACTGAGAGACAGAAGTACTCATTTACATGGTAATGGTCTTTTTGATTTCTTAAACTGATGGACCTAATTAAGTACCCAGGAGAGGCAGAGTATAATAAAATATATGGGTTCAGGAAAGATTTGCTTAATTGATGGGCAATGAAAGCATATCAGATGGTAAAGAGGACCCTGAAGAGTTTTAAGAAGTACATCCTCAATATTCTTGGATGAAAATTGCCACTGGCTGCTGCAAAACACCCTATGTATGACTTGGAGATAGAATATTAGGCTGGCTGTGTTACTGAGAGAGAACTCATTTAGTTCACAGCTCCCACCCCAATCCAATGTAGGGATCCCCACACACACACCAATCTAAGAAGATAGCTATTACTCATTGGCTGTTCAGCCTCTGCTTAAAAGTCCTTCAGTGATGAAGCAAATGGTTGGCCCAGTAGAATGATGTATTGGCATTGGTTGTTTTTGTCCCTAGGATTCATTGGACACCTCTCTCTCTCTCTCTCTCTCTCTCTCTCTCTCTCTCTCTCTCTCTCTCTCCCCCACTCTCTTCCCTTCCCCACATTGCATGAGGTCTTAGAAAAACTGTCAATATGGATATCCTGCCTTCCCTTGGCCAAGCCAGGCTCATCCAACTCTCAGTTCATGACCTTTATATCTTGGGTGTAGTGGTGCCAAGACCTTTACAAGAAAGTGGGTGTAATTTATTCCAACAGTGTCATCTTGCTGCGCTCTTTTTTCTATTTAGAATCCCAGACATCTCCTGTTTCTTTCATTTTTTTTCCAAGCCTGCTTCCCCAGCCTTATCTTTCTGTGACTCCCCAAAACCTCCAATAACTTTTATCCACTTATGTTAAATAGAGTATGATTCTGTTGTTTACAACCAAAAAACCCCACTGACCTATGACATTAGTAACAATCCCAAGTTGTTAGAAAGTCTTTTCAACTTGTCCCTAGGATTCATTGGACACCTCTCAACTCAACTCAACTCTTCTCCCATGTAACTAACTTCTATTCCTTTTCTGTTTTCTGGAGCAACTGTTTTCTGGAGCAACTTTAAGTCAATGTTCTCCATATGATGGACATTTAAATATTTGAGAACATTATGCCTTCTCTTAGTCACTTATTTCCTGGGATAAATAGCTGCAACATCTCAACAGTTACTTGTAGAACATAATTTCCAAATCGGTCAACGTCATGGGTTCTCTGAACACTTAAAATGTGTTCCCCAGAGCCCTGGCTGGTTTGGTCCAGTGGTTGAATGTTTTCCTGACACTGAACGATCACCAGTTAGATTTCCAGTCAGGTCACATACCCAGGTTTTATGCTCAATCTCGGGAGGGTGCATGTTTCTCTCTCATATCAATGTTTCTCTCTCTCTCAAATAAATAAAGACATTTTTTAATGTGTTCCCCAGGAGAAAATGAAGAGTATAATGGGCTCATTTCTCTCAATCTACCCTTTAATTACATAAATAGCCATTTCTTTGTTTAGCAGGAACATTACATTGTTAGATTATATTAGATGTATTGTCAACTAAAACCAAATTAAAACGCATTGCTTCTTCATCATAGAAGCAACACTATCTTTGTAAATTAGAAATACAAATATAACGTATTTTTTAAAACTCTCATAAGCCATCACTCAGAGATAATCACTAAAACAAATTTTTGTAAAATCTTCCAAACTATTTTCTATGCTTATTATATTGTCTTTCCTATTGGTTATATAATATTCCACTGTATGTTTTATATTTAAACTATCCCCTGGATAGATTCATTGCAGTTTTGTTTTTTTGCTATTATAAACAATGTTTTGATAAATATTCTTATATACCATATTTCTCTTTTTTTCCAGGTTTATTAAAATATAATGACATGTAACAATGTGTAAGTTTAAAGTGTACAACTCATTGATTTGATAAATTTATATATTACAAAATGATTACCACCATAACATTAGCCAACACCTCCATCACATCACATACTGTAATTATCACTACATTTTTATGGTGTGAATATTTAAGATCTACTCTCCTAGCAACTTTCAGGACTGTAATGCAGTATTACTAGCTATAATCATGGTGCTATGCTTTAGATCCACAGAATGTGTTAATCTTGAACCCTTTGACCAATATCTCCCCCTTTTCACCACCCCCAAGGCCCTAGTAACCACCACTCTACTCTCTGTTTTTTTTGAGGTTGGCTTTTTAAGATTCCACGTATAAATGAGATCATACAGTTTTTGTCTTTCTCTGTCTGACTTATTTCACTTAATATAGATGATGATTTCTTTTGTTATTGATTTTAGAGAGTGAGGGATGGAGAGAGAGTGAGAGAAACATCATCGTGAGAAAGAAACATCAATCGGTTGCCTTGTGTATGCACCCCAATTGGGGATCGAGTCCCAAACCTAAGTATGTGCCTAGACCAGGAATTGAACCCAAGACTTTTCAGTGTATGGGAGAATGCCCAACCAACTTAGCCACACAAGCCAGGGCTACGATGATTTAATAATGTCTAGAGGTTGAATTGCTGGGTCAAAAGATAAGTTTTTTGTGTGAGGCTTTTAATCATCTATCACCAAATTATCCTCCAGAAACCAATTTACACTCCCAATGGCAGATTATAAAAGGGTTTAAGGCACTTGAAATTTTCACATGAGAGCCTGCCTTGCCAGGTATCTCCATCCTATAGTAGAATAATCGATTTTTACTGATACTTGTTCAATTTTATTTCATTGGCTCTAGGGTCTGTTTTCCATGTAATTAAAGGGTAGATTATTACATGAGAGACTCCATCTTGACTTTTGAGAGTCAAGTATGAGCTTGAGTCTGAGATTCGGTCAAGTATGGAATTACTCATTCATTCTAGTTTTGCATCACTGCAAATCTGACTAATGTCCCAGTTATTGTTTTATTCAAATTACAGATAACATTGTTGAGAATGGAGCCAAGAGCTGGGCCCATGGCCATGCACGAGGCGTGTTCAGCCTGAGAGGTAGTCATCTACACACCCACCTACCACCTCTGGTGCAGTTTACTTCTCCACAGTCTTGCTAAAGGACCCACCCACAATCTAGCAACTAAGGAGGTGGTGGCTGGCACTGGAGGATGGGACTCCTACACCTGTCAGTATCCTCTCTGACTGGTCAATACTTAGGGTATGTCAGTGAGAAAGAATTATCAATATTGTCCTTATATCCATGAGCCTGCTACCAAGATGAAATAGACGTTGGTAGTTTTCATATTTGTCTCAGATATCTTTTGATAATTTTTGCAATAAGATGGCTCAAATATAGTTAGGTCCCATGCCCATACCCCTCCCACCCTGATAAGAAAGAGTATGTAATTCCTTTGCATTTTTGTATTTTTAGAACACATATATATTCATAAACAATGCACATTACTAATTTTTATTTGAAATTTTCACATAAGTACCATTATATGTATGCATCTTCTGAAGACTCCTCAATATTGTTTTTTGTAGTGTATCCATATTGATATATATAGATATAATTCATTCATTTGAACTGCTTTATAACCTCCCATTTACAAAAAACAAGTCCTGGCTGAAGGACAATTAGATTATTTCCACAAAGATCATTGTGAAGAATATCCTTGAGCACAGTCCCTGGTGCACATCAAGAGTCCCTCCAAGGCAGCGCGTAGTGGATCTGCTGTGCCACAGGGTCTGAGAATCTTCACCTTCGGGGAACTGACTGCTCTACAGGCAGTTAGTTTTCATGTGTCTTCCTCCAGCACTGTGTAAACTCCTTTTTCCCACCTCCTCACCGACTTTTGGGATTGTCAGACTTACTAACAGGGCCAAACATTGGGATATAAAATGATTCCTCAATATTTAAATTTATATTTCCCTAGATATTAGTCACACTAAGTTCACTGGTTATTTTGAGTTTCTTTCTCTATGAGTTGTGTATTCATAACTATGGTGGCCAGCTCCCCAGACAGCACCCAGTAATCTCTGGATCCTGCTGTTTGTACCTTGTGGAGTCCCCTCCTACATTGTAGGGGGGTGGAGGGAGAAGGAAGAGGAGTTTCTGAGGCTGATGGAATAGGCAGAAGAAATGATATGTCACTTCTGAGATTAGGTTATTAAAGACAATGCAGCTTCTGTCTTGGTTTTTCGCTTTCTCCTGGATCACTTGGTCTGAGGAAAACCAACTGGCTGCTATGAGCAGCCCTATGGGAAAGCCCACATGGCAAGAAACTGGGGCCTCCAGCCCACAGCCAGCGAAAACAACCACGTGGACAACTTTGGAAGTGAATACAGATGAGTGCAGCCTCAGGGACATCTTGAGTGCTAGACTACCCAGCAGCAAGCTCCTGAATCCCTAACTCTGAAGATAATAAATGTTCGTTGTTTTAAACTGCTAAGTTTGGGGTAATTTGTATGCAGCAACCGATTACTAGAAACTGTTTTGGGACCCTACCTGGTTTGGCTCAGTGGATAGAGCGTCAGCCTGCAGACTCAAGGGTCCCAGGTTCGATTCTGGTCAAGGGCATGTACCTTGGTTGCAGACACATCCCCAGTAGGGGGTGTGCAGGAGGCAGCTGATCGAAGTTTCTCTCTCATCAATGGTTCTAACTCTCTCCCTCGCCCTCTCTGTAAAAATTCAATAAAAAATATTAAAAAAATGTTTTGGGGACATTTTTCTATTGGGTTGTTTTTCTCTTTCTTATTAACTTACAGAGAATTTTTAAATATTCTACACAATGATCTTCTGTTCGTTAAATGAGTACAAATGCCCTCTCCAAACTTTGGCTTGTCTTTTTACTTTATTTATGGTACTTTTTGATAACAAATGTTTAGCATCTAATATAATTAAATTAACTATTTTTCTATTACAGTTTATGTCCTTTGCGTTCCATTTTTAAATATCTTCACTGCCTCCATGGTAAAAAAGATAGTCTTCTATGTCTTTAGCTAAATATTTTAAATATTATGTTTATACTCTTAAAGTTATTTAAGCAGAATGGAAACAGTGGTTGACTTGGCCAAAACCTCTCTTGCTAATTAATACTTTTATTTGTCATTTATTTTTAAACAATTTGTTGTGCATTTTTCATTTTGAAGATTGATTCTTGGTTCTGACAAAGACCAGAGCCAAACAGTTATCAAGTAACACTGCTGTCCCCGTGGCCACTTTTTGATGCAGTGACTTTATCCCTGCCTCTCTGGTTGCCCCACACATTGGATAGGTTCTAGACAGCAGACCTGCCTTTTGGTGGGTCAGCATTTGGATCCTTTTTCTATGTCTTGAGAAGTCCTCACCCTTTAGTCTTGGTACAAAGCAGAGCTGATATGGCTGACACTGGTTTCCCAGCTCTCCTGCCAGGAGATGTGCTCACACATCACCTGGAATCTGCCAATCAGATGCATTCCTCTCGGACCCTGAATGCAAAGCCTCATCAGCGATGCTGGCACCGTGCTTTTCAAACCTTCATACCCTTAAGAGTCACCTTGAAGTATTGTGGAATATGAATGGCTGACTGTGAGGTGAGGTGTGAGCATTTGTAACACCTTCCCGGCCATGCTGAAGCTGCTGATTCCAGACCACACTTTGGGTAGCACTTTTGAGTAGAACATCCTCTCAGGTGATGATCATGGACCCCAGGGGTGAGTTCGGGTTGCTGGGGCTGCACTGGGTGTTTGCAAGGGAGTCTGGGAAGTTCTGTGAAGGGGTTGGAGCATTGTTTCTCACTGGGGAGCTGCTGACCTTGGTCCTCCAGCCCTTCTGACCATTCTGTGAGCCACCCTGCAGCTTAAGTCAGCCAGAGTTAGTTTCTGTTGCTTGCAGGCTAATCAAGGATGCATTCCTTGCCTTTTAAAACTTCCTTTGAGCCCTAAACCATTCTTAGCTCTAACCTTCCTTATACTACTCTTCTAGATTTGCACTTTTGTATTACATCCATGGGATGTAGGCCACGTAATTCATCTTTGGTATAAGTCTGTTAAAAATTATGGCTTTTTCTTATTTCAAGAGTAATATATTCTTATTATAAACATATCTGGAAAACACAGAGAAGCTCGAAGAAGCAAATCCACCATCATCTTTAATCCTACCACCACAATCACTATGAATCTTTTGTTATATTACTTTCAGTTCTTCTCTACATATACACTTTTTATGTATTTGAGACTATACTGTACATACTGTTTTGTAACTCATTTTTTTCATTTCAACAATATAAACATTTCTCCCTCAAAAAGTATTGCACAAGATGATATATAATAAGGGCACAGCATTCCAGCACCTAATGTACTGTAATTTATTCAAATAACCCCTGTTATTTGACATGTAGGTTGATTCAAATTGTTTGCTATTGTAAATTACACTGCCAACTTCTGATTCAAAATGGCACATGGTGAGCAATCCCAACTATAGCCTCTTCAAATTCTCAAAAATTCATTCATCCAACAGATATTTCTTGTGTGTCTACCATTTGTCACACATTGTTCTAGCTGCTAAGGATAAAGGGATGAATAAATTAGACCAAAATCCCTGTCTTCATTGTAGTTTACATTTCAGTGGGGTGAATAATAATAAAACTACATGTCCCTAATACACACACACTCAAGCATAGAGTATAGGAATAATATACCAATAATCCTGCATAATAAAAGACTAATATGCAAATGACCAAATGGTGGAATGACCAGTCACTATGATGCATGCTGACCACTGGGGCAGACACTCAATGCAGGAGCTGCCCCCTGGTGGTCAATGAGCTCCCACAGGGGGAGCACCACTCAGCCAGAAGCCGGGCTCACAGCTGGCTAGCACAGTGGCAGTGGTGGAACCTATCCCACTTCTGTGGCAATGCTGAAGATGTCCGACTGATGGCTTAGGCCCCAGACTGTGAGAGGCACATGACAGGCTGAGGGACACCCCCCCCACACACACTCAAGTGCACGAATTTCATGCACCAGGCCTCTAGTGGAATAATAATGATGGCAGCTATTACTTATTAAATACTTGCCATCTGTCTGGCATTATGCTAAGCCCTTTCTGTGTAATTAATCCTCAGACATTATTATCATCCCCATAATTCAGGCAGACCTAGTGTTGAATCATTTCTATCTGACCCCTCCCCAAAGCCTCTGATGGGATCAAGAGGAAGATGCCACTCCCAGAACAGTGAAATCCCAAGTGACAATGAGTTTAATCAAGGAAGTGGACCAGGACCTGTGCTTCTGAAACCTCAGTTCAGCTGTAGACAAGGAAGGAAATAAAATCTGCCCCTAGGAGACAGCAGGCAATTTGACTTTTACCTGTTGACAAGCATCAGATCATGTTTTGTTCAAGAGCAAATTATAGAGAACAAAACCAGCATGAAACCTATGAAAAAATAAAGAAGGGAGGAAAAACAGATGCCTGATTAGAAGGCCTAGAGAAAGAGCAAACCACAGATAAGCATCCATTGCTGGATATGTAAAATGCTGTCAGGAAATTTTTTCACATACACACAGTACAAGAACATGTGGCCTTTCTGAAATATAAAATCGTAAGGAGAAAACAGACTGAAGAGAAAAAGAAACAGGTGAGATAAATAAAGGTAGCATTAAAAGAGTGTTAAAGAAGAAGCGGAAGGAAACTAACAGCAAAAGCAGGTTAAAATTCACAACTACCTTCACAAACAGTAGAAACGATGTTACAAAACAAATTGAATCAGACAATACCATATATCCGTGAAGATCTGAAGCAATAAGAAACTAGAACACTTGCACATTCCTTATGGGGAACAATTTAACAATATCCAGTACAATTAAAGACCCACATACCCACTCCCACTCCACATACTCAGGATAATGATTGCAAAGGTTGTTGAACATTACAATGACCTACTTTCTAAAGTCCAGACACCCAAGTCAGACCCTGTACCAATTAAATCAGAATGTCTCACGGGTGTGACCCACCCATCAGTAGTTATTAAAGATCCCTGTGTGACTCCAAAGTGCAGCCAAGTTTGGGAACGACTTAGAGACATCACTGTGTATGTGTCCTGGGTGACATCTTCTAGAATGTACACAGCACATTGTGTGTCATTTTGAGAACCCAGAAATTTCCATAGTCCAAAGGCAGAATGCACTGTGGTGCATTAACATAATGAGATACTACAACACAATGAAAATTAATTGCAACCACACCCATCAATACAAATGAATTTCACAAACATAATGTTGGGGAAGAAGGGAGAACAATTCACAGGAGCAATGCATCTTGACTGCATTCACATAAGGGAAAATTGCATAATTAGACAAAGGTATTGTATAACACATAGTTTGTTGTAAGACTATCAAGAAATGCAGGGAATGAGAAGCACAACCTTCAGGATAGTGGTTAACAGGAAGGAGGAGGTAGCTTAGATATTGGTCTTGCCTGACTTTTTAAACTAGTGGTGGTTATTTATATCTTACCCATTCTATCTAATAAAGAGGTAATATGCAAATTGACCATCACTCCAACACACAAGATGGCCACCCTCATGTGGTCAAAGATGGCTGCCACAAGATGGCCGGCAAGGGAGGGCAGTTGTGGGCAATCAGGCCAGCAGGGGAGGGTAGTTGGGGGTGACCAGGCCAACAGGGGAGGACTATTGGGGAGAACCAGGCCTGCACGGGAGGACAGTTAGGGGCAATTGGGCTGGCAAGGGAGAAGTTAAGCATCGATCAGGCTGGCAAGGGAGTGGTTAGGAGGTGATCAGACTGGCTGGCAGAAGCAGTTAGAGGCAATCAGGCAGGCAGGCAGGCAGGTGAGCAGTTGGAAACTAGCAGTTCTGGATTGTGAGAAGGATGTCCGACTGCCCATTTAGACCCAATCAAGCCTAAACAGGCAGTCAAACATCCCTCAAGGTGTCCAGATTGGACAGAGTGCAGGCTGGGCTGAGAGACACACGCTAATGCATGAATTTTGTGCACCAGGCCTCTAGTATGTTATTAATATTATTTCATGTGCTTTACTTATGTAATTAAATATTACAAAGAATTTTAAAATAAAAAAATAGAGATTGCCTTGGCTGGTGTGGCTCAGTTGTTTGGGCATCATCCATGCACAAGGAGGTTGCAGGTTCAATTCCAGTAAAGCGCATATGCCCAGGTTTGGGGCTTGATCCCTCTGAAGAGCATGCAGGAGGCAGCTGGCCAATGTTCTGCTCTCACATCGATTATGTTTCTCTCTCTCCCTCTCTTTTCCTCTATCTCTAAAAATCAATAAACTAGTCTTTAAAAAGAAATAATAATCAAGTGAAGATATAGATGTAGAAGCTAATCTGAAAAATTCATCCAAAATTCAAAGAAAAAGAACAAGAAAGAAAAAATAAAGAAGGAAAAATGAAGCAATGGAGGACACTGAAAGGCCATAATTTTCTAATTATAATTAAAAAATAGAAACATTTTTTAATCCCGCTGCTTAAATATTAATTTACATAATCTTAGATGAGATAAGAACTTCTGGAACAGAAACCATAGAGAAAAAAATTTTACCTCAAAAAATAAAGACAAATCTAAAACAGCATCAATGTTATTGGGTAATGTGTTGGATTAAATTCATTGCAGCTAATTCTTTGTGCATGGCCTTGAATATTTCCTTAAGTAAATTGTTGGAAGTAGAATTGCTGACACATAATAGATGTTCAAAAATAACTGTCAAAAGCATGAGTGAACAGAGAAAGTTCTGCAAAAGTAAACATTCATGCAGAGATTTTCTGTAAAGCAGTAATGTCACAGCTTACTTTTGACCAGTGGACAAAAGATGATTTTTATCTCCTTTTCCACTTGTCTGTATTTTTCCTTTTCTGTAATTCATATGCTTGTGTATTAAAGACAAAGTTACTTGTGTAATAAAGACAAAATGTAATTTTATAAGTAGGTGTATGGAAGGCAACTGCAACAAAGGTACTTTCTGGGTCTTGCCTGGGAATTTTCATGCATGGTGAAAACAACTTGGCTAAATTCTGAAAGATTAAGTTGAAAGAAAACTTGATTCCCAGCCAGAGCCCGACAATACAGGAGCCTCGTCATGACAGCCAGCCTCCATCCACCCCTAAGATTCTTGCCCTCATGTGGCTCCTCTCCCACATTTCAGAAGAGTTGGTCTGTGAGACCAACATTGTATGACAGAAGAGACGGTATGTCACTTCTGAGGTTAGGTTATCAGAGACACTTCCATCTAGACAGTTCTTCATTTTTGGATCAGTTGCTCTGGGGAGAGCCAGCTGCTAGGTTGTGAGCCCTATGAAGAGGCCCAGGTAGCAAGGAACGAAAGCCTTTTGCCAACAGGCACGTGGGTGCACCATCCTGGATGTGTTGCCTCCAGCCCTAGTCAGATTTTTGGATGATGCAGCCCAGCTGAAATCCCAACTGAAACCATGGGAGACCTGGAGCCAGAATCTCCCAGTTAGACCAACCTTAATTTTGACCCTCATAAACTGTGTGAGAGAGTAACAGTTTGTTTCAAGTTGCTAAGTTCTGGGGTAACTGGATCTGCTGCAATAGGTAATTCATATGCTTTCTAAACTGGGTTATGGCTTTTAGCACCAGGAAGAGGTAAGGAAAGGGTAGGGGGATAAAATGGAACAAGAGAACATCTTTGAGAGGGAGCAGAGTTCTTTATGAAGTATGTCTTTAACCACCCCCCCCCCTTTCCATGCAATATGGACACTCCTGATGGGTCTCTTGAGTGGGAGATTCCAAGGAAATACCTGGATGGTAGAAAAGTGACTCCAGAACCTGGGGTATGTATCTCCTTCCTTCCTAGAGTTCCTGGTAGTTGGCAAGCCACAGGGGTGCCCAACAGATGCTGATGTAAACTGTTGTGAAGTTCCACACCTGGGCACAGAGTGGGTGGTGGCTCGTCCCTGGGATTTCATAGAAGGAGGCCCAGGAGGGTCCTACCATCACGGGTAAAGGCAGGCTGACCCAAGAGAATCATCCCAGTTGACCAAGCGTCCTACTGGGGATGGAGTGGTTGAGGCTCTGAGAGCTTGACCATCTGCCTCTGAGGGTCCCACCCAACCTAGGACCTTAGACAAAGGCATGCTGCCTGGCCATCACCTGTATGCCAAGTATGGCATCGCAGCCAAATCCTACATATGGCTCCACATAAGTGGTTCCAGCCAAGTGTGTGGCTTATCTAAGAACACTGAGTGCTGGTCAAAAAGAGAAGGGGGCCTCTTTCTCTTCCTCCCACAGGGGACTCTTGGAGCAAGCAGTTGGTCTGTGAGCGCTGCAAGCAGGAGGAGAAGGGCATCAACAGACACTGGGGTCTTCTGCTTTTCAAACCCAGGGCAGGGGCTCTGAACCAGACTCTGGCAGAAAATAACAATGTTTGAATGGGATGGAATGTTTCCTCGAAATGAAACTATTTTAACCTGGAAATGGCTGGACACACATTATATTTATGCTATCATGCCACCTTCAGTTTTTCCACTGCTGAGCATAAATGGGGAGGTGGGTGGAGAAATGGAAGGAAGTTATAAAACTAAAGTAGAGCCGCTCTGGGCACATGGCTGAATGGAGTCTGTGCAACCGAGCAATGAAGCCTGAGGCCCGTATTCTCCTTCCTCTTGAAGGTTAAGCTGGCGGTCTCCCATGTAGGCACCCTGCACTACTTCGGGATCTTCAGGACATTGTAAATGCAGATTTTTTTAAATGACCATTTTATTTTAATGAATTCCAAGATTTTTAAATCCTCACCCAAGGATATGTTTATTACTTTTAAGAGAGAGAGAGAGAGAAGAAAAGAGAGAGAGAAAGGCATTGAGGGGTTGCCTCCTGCACATGCCCTGACAGGGCATTAAACCCAAGACCCTTGGGTGGATGGGACAACACTCCAACCAACTGAGCCACCCAGCTGGGCGAATTCCATGATGTTTAAATGCTTTTTTGTCCCTTTCACAGGCGAGAGGTAAAGCTGTGCCAGTATCAAAAAATTCCAATCTCCTTCTCTTCACAGGACTGCATGGCTGCACTTCTGTCAGCGAGTCTTCTGGGTGCTGGGACACTGGCAGATGCTCCTGAAGCACTTTCTGGGTCAAAGGCCCCTGTCTCCAGGAGCCCCTCATCACTCCCATCCTTCCCAAGGGACATCTGGACTAGATCCTAGAGTGGCTGCTGCTTTGGGGCCTTGAAGAACTAATCAGTGGCTTCTGTCATTTTGGAAAAACTTGGCTCCCCCAGAACAGTAACCTTCTCTTGGGCCAGGGCCAAAGGCAGTGGGCAGTTGTGCCCCTTGCCACCAGGCAGTGGATGCCCATGGAGCTTGGCTGTCCCATGCGGTGCACCTGTCCTTGGCACCCCCATATTGGCATCATTGGGCTCCCAAATATCTCAGTGAACACCATCAGGTGGACCATGGAGAAGGTAATGGACACGCGGCCTCTGTGGGCCTCTCGTTAGCTGGACCCGCTGGCACAGAACCTCTGGGTCAGCAAGGAGGTGCAGCTGTGGATGCAGATGTGCGGCGCCTGCTTCTTCTGAAGCTCTTTAGTAGCTGCATCCAGAACCACCTCATGGTGTGCAAACACTAGATAGAATCTTCTCTCCCCCACTTCCTGCAGGTCCAGGGTATATCCAGTGACACGTGGGCTTCAGCTGTTCTGTTGAAGGCTTCTTCTTTTAGTCTGTTGTCCTTGAGATTATCCTTGGTGGTCCTTTCCTTGGCCATGGCCTTCAGGGGCACTCTGGCCTTGGCACTCACCCGGTTTGGCGCCATCACTGCGGTCTTGCTTGTTAATTTGAACCTTTGAAAGGACGTCAGATGGGGTCATTACAGCTTGGTCGCTTCCTCAAGTAGGAGCACCAGCTCTCCCAGGGGGGAGGACCCAGAATGACTTGTCCCCAGGGATGCCGCTTGACACCACAGTAGCCAAGTCCAAGGGCAACAGGCTGAGGGAACAATGTTGGCTGATGGTGATGATCCGTGTGCACAGCTCTGCTGTCCCATGTGCCCACAGTGAGATCAGGCGATTGGCAACCCTGAGGAGGTGCATAGCTGCAGGAGGGCTGGCCTTACTGTTTTTGAGATGGTAAGCTTCATCTAAAAGTTAGTCATGGCCGGTAGTCCTGTCCCAAGCCGGTATATTCCTTGACTAAGTGCAGGTATGTTTTAATAGTGTAGCATCTCCTGTTCCTTGTAAATACTATTCCTTCTTAGACTCTGGATCAGCTGCCCAACTGAATGTTCTGGGGTGAAAGAAAAGTCCTATGTCTGCACTGCCCAACATGATAGCCACAAACCACATTGAACTACTATTAGATTGGCTACTACCAACTTGGCAGATGGCCAGTGCAACTGAGGGATGACTGTGATAACCTATTTAATTTTAATTGTTGAAATGTAAATAGCCATATATTAGTGCTATTGCATTTGACAATGCGGATTTGACAATGGAGCTGTACATCTTTCCTTCTACCCCACTTTTGGAAATCTGGTTTCCTAACTTTGAGGGCGTCTTTGTTTGGTCGTTTCCTGTTGCAAACTCCAAAATGGCAGGGCCACTTCAGCTCGCGGTTTCTATTACCCCGCACCACCCACCAGTCCTTCCTGGTGTGTCCTCAGAACCAAAGTTAGAATAGCATTTACAATAATGTTTACACGAGGAAAATGTGAGCACAGACTGGATATCTGAAAATATTAGGAATCACTAAAATCGCACGCTGAAATGTTTAGAGATAGGATGGCAAGGTGACTGCAGTTTGTTTTAGAAATGGAGATACCTGGCAGGCTTGCTCAGTGATTGAGCTTCAACCTATGAACCAGGAGTTTGATTCCCCGTCAGGGCACAGGCCTGGGGTTGTGGGCTTGATCCCCAGTGTGGGGCGTGCAGGAGGCAGCCAATCAATGATTCTCTCTCATCACTGGTGTTTCTCTCTCTCTCTCCCTCTCCATTCCTCTCTGAAATCAATAAAAATATATATATTTTTAAAAGAAATGGAGGAGGGAGCAGTTGGAGAAGATTGGATGATGATTGCTAAAGCCATGTGGTGGGTTCATGGATGAATCTCTGATGAGTCTCTCTACTGTACATGTGTACACATTTTTAATAAAAAATTGAGTTTTCAACAAAATGGGAAAATGCTCAGATTATTATCAAGTGGAAGGGGAAAGCAAGTTACAAAATGATAAAGATACAATAAAGTGAGAAATTTATAGGAGTGGAAGAAAATACATAATATGTAGTATTCAGGATTTAGGTGCTCAAATTCTAGCTATAACACTGACCTGGTTCAGGGATTTATTGTTATTACTAGAGGCCTGGTGCACAAAATTCATGCATGAGAGGAAGGTGTCCCTCAGCCCAGACTGCACGCTCTCCAATCTGGGACCCCAAGGGGTGGGGCCTAAATGGGCAGTCAGACATCCCTATCACAATTCAGGACTGCTGACTCCAAACTGCTCACCAGCCTGCCTTCCTCATTGCCCCTAACCACTTCTTCCTGACAGCCTGATTACCCCCTAACCACTTCCCTGCCAGCCTGATTGATGTCTAACTGCTCCCCTGCCAGCCTGTTTGCCCCCAACTTACCTCCTCTGATGGCCAGCTCCCTCCCAACTGCCCTCCCTTGTAGGCCTGGTTCCCCCAACAGCCCTCCCCTGGAGGCCTGGTCACCCCTAACTGCCCTTCCCTGCAGGCCTGGGTACCCTCCAACTGCCCTTTCCTGCAGGCCCAGTCACCCCCAACTTTCCTCCTCTGCCAGCCTTGTCACCCCTAACTTAACCTCCTTACCCCCCCCAGGCTTGATTGCCTCCAGCTGCCCTCCTTTGCAGTCCTGGTCCCTCCAAACTGCCCTCCCCTGCTGGCCATCTTGTATACACATGGGGGCAGGATCTTTGACCACATGGGGGCAGCTGTCTTGTGTGTTGGAGTGATGGTCAATTGGCATATTATTCTTTTATTAGATAGAATAGAGACCTGGTGCATGGGTGGAGGTCCATTGGTTTGCCCTAAAGGGTGTCCCGGATCAGGGTGGGGATTCCCTTGGGGTATGGGGCGGCCTGGGCAATGGGCCTGTGGTGGTTTCAGGCCAGCCATGCCCCCCAGTGACCCAAGCAGAGGCCTTGGTATCTGGGATTAATTTATGTTCTACAATTGAAACTTTGTAGCCTGGAGTGGAGCCAAGTTCTGCTTGCTCCATGGCAGCTGCCATTTCTGTGGGAATTTGTTTACCTTCTATAACTGAAACTTTGTAGCCTAGAGTGGAGGCCTAGGTCAGCCAGGGCTGCAGAAGCTTGGCTTCCTCCACCACCAGGAGCAACCCTAGCCTCTGCTCTCTCTAGTTACATGGCTGCTGCCATTTCTATTGGGATTTATATATCTTCTATAATTGAAACTTATAGCACTGAGTGGAGGCATAGGCCAGCAAGGGCAGGCAGAAAGCTTGGCTTATTCCATTGCTAGGAAAACCCAAGCCTCCCTCCTGCTCTCAGTGGCTGCAGCCATCTTAGTTGGGATTTATTTGCATATTTGCTCCTGATTGGCTTGTGGGTGTGGCTTGTGGGTACAGAGGAGGTACAGTCAATTTGCATATTACTCTTTTATTAGATAGGGTTATTATTATTATTATTATTATTATTATTATTATTTTGCTTTGCTAAACCTCAGTCTCCTCATCTACGAAAAGAGGATCATACTAGAATATACCTCTTCAAATTGCTGTGGAGCTTAAATGGTTTAGCCAACACCTGGCACACAATACAAGTTCCAATCTATATCTGGGCAATAGATGTATAAGTGGTTGTTGTTGCACCTTCATATTATCCAGTTTTGCACAAAAGTGATGTCTATTTTTTTACATTCACGGAGGAAATTTATTTTTTAAAATAAAATAACAGCTCCTTCCATTGCTACTTCACTATTATGAGAGACTGTGAGCAAAGTAAGTTAATAGTTTATCAGATGTTCTAGACTTTAGTAAAAGAAAATTTCAGTTGATGTCTGGATGAGTGGAATTCCCCTTGAAAACCCAGTCTCATGGCCTTTGTGATCTGTATCAGGAAAGCCTCACTGGACACTTCCTCTGGCCTGACAGGCGGGGCGGGGGTGGGGCAGGGTGTGCAGGACTGGGGGTGGGGAAGTTATTGCTATGATTCTCCTCATTACTCAGGACCGAAGCTCTCCACTGTCCACTGATGGACAGACCTTCTTGACTGATGATGCTACACAATTTTCCCTTTCTTTAAATTTGTATCTTTAAACAAGGTGTATCCTTACACGGTCACTTTCTAGTTACGAACCTCCTCCGAGTGACAGTGATGCTCACGACATTATACTTTTCTTCCTTCAGTAACATTAAAACCTTGCCTCTTCTATTCCCTGCCCCCTTTGTGTTGGGAGGTATACATGTAAGGCCATAAATAATGTTCTAGTCCCGGTGTCTGTATTTGTGCTGGGGGATAATGGTACTATCTCTATCCTGTGTCTGCCTCCATCACAAAGGCTTCTTTCCACTTTCTCCTCGACTGTTAGTGGAGTGAACCAACTGAAATGACATTAAACCAGAGAGACAGCAAGGGAGGAGGGTAAGGGAGGAGGACTCTGGTTCACATAACTGGAACGTCCAAGGGATAGGGTTAGCTTTTAGACACGGCTAAATCCAGGTGCTCTGTCTTCTCACAAATATTCCTCTCGCCGTCATTAGGTTCAGCTCTGCTGTGTGAGCCTCATTCTCAGGGTGGCATTCAGCAGCTCCAAGTTTATAATCTACCGCTTAGCCTCTCTAGAAGAGAAAGGAAATACACTTCATTCTCACGTCATTTGAGCCCTGTCCTAGAAGCAACTCTCATTGGTCCAGATTGGGTCATGTGGCCACCTCTGAACCAGTCATTGAGATTTTGATAGACTTTCTGAAGCCAAAGGAAGGTATCAACCCTGTTTAGTTACCTAGACTGTGAGTAGAAGATGGATAATTTCCCTTCACAGATAAGAGGCTGTTAGCAGATAGCAATTGGGTGCTGAGCAGAGGAAAACAAACAAACAAACAAACAAACAAACAAACAGCTGTCCACTCTGCATCCCATAACAATCTTTCTAATGCCCTTTGATGTTATTTGGGAAATCTCCTGCCAAACATATTCTTCCCTGTCGCTGTGGCAGGCTCTTGTCCTTTGCCAGTAACCTCATGGTCGAGTATCTTGAACTCTTGCCGAGGAAATGAAATCTTCAACGCCATCAGCATCACCAGCTGTTCGTTCCCCATATCCTCTCTTTTCCCTTCCAAAGTCACAGCCATTACCCAGATGAAAATATGGAACACCACCTGTATCTTCAAATTTTTCAAAGTCCTTTTCACAACCTTAAAATCTTCCAGAGAAGTATCTCGGATTTCTTTTAACTGTGCCATTTATCTGTACATGAATCAGAAGTAGGCAATGGCTGGAGATTCCATGCAAGCATTCCCTTACACCTTGTATCTGTGCTCCAGAAACACAGTGCCCTCCAAGCATGCCACAACTGTTCTCAGAAGGGAGTCACCTCATTCTGGAAATGCACAAGTCTTGGAGTTTTTTCCACCCAGTTGTGGCTGTTTCTCCCATGTGTACACTGCAGTACCTGGCACAGTGCTAAGGATATACTAGATGTTCAATAATACATGTCCTGTCTCCATTCTTGCCCTATCTAGGTAGGCTTTAAAAATAATTAAAAATAAAAATACTAAGCTGAAGATGCACTCTAGAAAGAAATAATTATCAGGGACTTTGTAATGTATTTACTAAGCTAGGTGGTGGATACTTTAGTGCTCATTGTATTTCTGAAACACTCCATAAGTTTAAAAAATTGCAGATTACAACCCAAACTGACAAAGCAAAAAGCTAATCTGATGGTGTCACTCCCCAGTTTGGTTCCCCATAGGACACAAGATGACATTCAAGCTCCTTGACTTCACATAAGGCCCAAGAATTGTCCCAATCTTCCTTCTCCCCACCTGTTACAGGTTGAATGTTTGTATCCATCCTACCCCCAGCATTTATATGTGGAGGTTATTTTTGGAAGTGGAGCCTTTGGAAGGTGATTAAGGTTAAATGAGATCAGGAGCTCCCATGATGTGATTAGTGCTCCTATAAGAAGAGGAAGAGAGACCAAAGCTTCCTTTCTCTGTGGTGAGAGGACACAGTGAGAAAGTGGCATCTGCAAGCTGGTAAGAGAGCTCTCACCAGGAACCCTGATCCTAGACTTTCCATCCTCCAGAACTGTGACACATAAGTGCCTATTGTTTAGCCACCTGGTCTAAGGAATTTTGTTATAGCAACCTGAGCTGACTAAGAGACACCACCCTCCATCCCACATCCATCACTTCAGGCATCTTGAACTACTCCCAGCTCCCTGAATGTATCATCTCTCTTACTGAGTGCTTTGGAGTCTGTCTTTTCTCCCTTTTGTCACGGCCTAACTCTGTTTACTCATTGTATTGGGCAGAGTAGGCTAACAAAGTCATCCCAGAATTCAGCGTTTTTTGCTCGTATAACCATTCCAAGATGAGCAGTACAGATGACTGGGAAATTCTGCTCTAGTGGTTATTCAGAAACCCAGGTTCCTTCCAGTCATTGCTCTGCAGCCTCCAGGCCTTTAGTCATCTACATGATTGAAGCTGGGTTCCAACCACATGCTTGTAGTGATAGTGATGCTGGGATATTTTCAAGTCCAGACTCAAATTGGCCCACTAATTCTATTAAGTAATAATTTAGTCACATGATCACAGCTAAATCCTGGGGATGCTGGGAAATGTAGTCCCCAGTTAAACAGCTATGTACCTTCCTATAAGTCTTTTATAATGGAAGAATGAATTTCAAAAAACAATTGATGTTCAGACTTTGATTCCTATGATTAGCCTTCTTTGTCCCCTAACTTCTCTGTCTAGGTTAGATGTTCCTTTGCAAACACTTAGTGTCCTACATAGCAGTTATCTAAGTACTTGCTTCTCTCTCAGCTTCACCCACCTCCCTGGCCCAGCTAGACTATGAGCATGGTGGTTGTGGCTCTGTGTCCTTAATGCCTAGATATTGAGTACAGTTTGAGTAATACAGTCTGAGGATCAGCTACTTAATTTGCAGGGCCCAGTGTAAAGTAGAAATGTGGAATTCCTTGTTCAAAATGATGAAGAATTTGTAGATGACAAAAGAGCATTAAACCAAACATGTGGTCCTTCTGAATGCAGGACCCCATGCACCTGCACAGTCACATGCCCATGGAGCCAGTCCTGAGAGTGAAAATAAGTAAGTAAATTGAATAGCCTGAGTCACCCTCCACAAGAAAGGTCACATCTCTGTTGTGTACTCTTATACCAGAAGTAAAGAGAAATCAGATCATGCTTGTGAATATTTGGGAAGGAAATCTTTGCTGTCCCTACAGGCTAAACTTAATGGAGCTCATCTCAGTGAGGACATATCCCACTTCCCATTGCTTTATCATTGGGGGGGGGGGGGTGGGTAGGGAGGGACACAGCAACTGGTGGGCTTCTAGCTCCCTAACAATCCAGATGCTCAATGTCTTGCCTTTTTCTCTCCTCCAATGGGGTCTCCTTTCAGCAAGTCATCTCAGCAGCAGTAGTCAATATGGTAATTCTCTTACCGCCTCACAGACTTCTGGGATTGGGAGACCTTAGACATCATTGCCAAGCAGTTCTCCGGCATCTGCTCCAACACCTCCAGTGACAGGGAACTTCCTACCTCCCGAGCAGCCCTTCTGTTTCTGACAGCTCTGGGGATGGAGTTCTTCCTCAAGTTGAGCACAAACTTCCTTCCTCGTGACTTCCCCCGCCCACTCTGAGCCACGTGGAGGAATTGAAATACTGCTCCCGTGCCCTCCAGGTGTTTAAAGGGCTCTGATGTTCACCTGAAAGCAGAAGTTGCTAACGAAGAGCACAGAGATGGAATTTAGGACACAGGTGTACTGTGCTTGGCCCAGGCAAGGCTAAATATTTTCATAGGTGGGTTGCCGGCACTGAAAAATCTGGAGGGTATGTATAAAATGCAGAACTCAAGCTTCTAAATCTTGGAAGATCTGGCAACACTGGGCTCATGATCCCACAAGCCTACTGGTCACAAATGATCCTAAAGAATGAATATTGGCCCAGCCAGCATGCTCAGTGGTTGAGTGTCAACCTATGAACCTGGAGGTCATAGTTTGATTCCTGCTCAGGGCACATGCCCAGATTGCAGGCTTGACCTTCAATATGGGGAGTGCAGAGGCAGCTGATCAATGATTCTCTCTCATCATTGATGTTTCTATTTTTCTCTCCCTCTCCCTTTCTTTCTAAACTCAATTAAAAAAATATATTTTTAAAAAAGGAATGAATATTAGGAGGGCAACTGCCACTCTCTAACACAACCTGGTGGATATCATGTCTATGCATTTAACTTACTGTCACAACCCCCAAATGACAGGAATGGTAATGTGCTCAGCCTCCCTACCAAAGAAATAGCCAGAGTTGTAACCCCAAGTGGTTAAAATTGATTTCTAAGAAAGTTATTTAAAGAGGAATGACTCCCTTTTTACCTTTTTTTCTTCCTGCTTAGAATGCAGAGGTATTGGTGGGTGTTCCAGCAATTACCTTCTGACCATGAGTCAGCCTTGAGGATAGGTGCCACTTAAATAAATGCTAAAACAGATAGCAGAATTCTGGTTCTTACATATCGCACATGGAGCATAACTAATAGAAAAAAAATAATTGGACTTCAAAATTAAGAACTTTTGTGCTTCAAACAATACATACAAGAAAGTGAAAAGATAGCCCTGGCCAGATTCAGTTGGAGCGTTGTCCTATACATCAAAAGATTTGGGTTCAATCCCTATTCAGGTCACATGCCTGGGTTCCAGGTTCGATCTCCAGTTGTTGCCGGTGTGGGGGACAATCAATCATCAATCAATGTTTCTGTCTCACATTGGTGTTTCTCTCCCTTCCTCCCTCTCTCTCTCTTTCTCTAAATCAATAAAATAAAATAAAAACATATCCTCAGGTGAGGATTTTTTTAAAAAGTGAAAAAAATCATTTTGAAAATCATTTTATTGATAAGGGACTTACGCCCAGAACATATAAAGAAGTATTACAATCAATTAAAAGTGTTTTTTAAAACCCAATTTCAAAAATGTGCAAAGGATTTGAATAGACATTTCTCCAAAGAAGATATACAAATGGCCAATAGGCACATGAAAAGATGTTCAACACCATTAGCCATCAGGGAATTGCAAATCAAAACTACAATGTGATACCACCTCACACCCACTAGGATGCCTGGAATCAAAAATAACAAGTGTTGGGAAGGATGCTGAAAAATTGGAACCTTGTGCATTGCTGGTGGGGATGTAAGATGGTGCAGCTGCTGTGGGAACTAGTTTGGCAGTTCCTCAAAAAGTTAAACATAGAATTAGCATATGATCCAGCAATTCCACTGTTAGGTGTACATCCAATAGAATTGAAAGTAGAAACCCTAACAGATACTTTTATACCAATGTTCATGGAAGCATTATTCACAATAGCCAAAAGGTAGAGGCAACCCAAGTTTCCATCAACAGATAAATGGATAAACAGACTGTGATATGTATATACAAATAATGGAATGTTATTCAACAATAAAAAGCAATGAAGTTCTAATACATGATACAACATAGATGAACCTAGAAAACACTATATTAAGTGAAAGAAGCCAATCATGAAAGACCATATATTGCATGCTTCTGTTTCTATGAAATGTCCTGAACAGACAAATCTATAGATATGAAATGAGGATGATTGGTTGCCAGGGACTGGGAAGAGACAGAAAGGGAAGTGAATACTAATGGAACAGGGGCTTTCTTTAGGTGTTGATAAAAGTGTTCCAAATTTAGATTGTGGTGGTGCCTCCATTCTATAAAATACTAAAAATCATTAGATTGTACAGTGTAAGGAGATGGATTTAACTGTATGTAAATTATACCTCAATAAATCTGTTTTGGAAATAGAGTAGTAAAAAACTTGCATTTATGTGTTTCACCTTCTACAACTATTAACTTGAGGCCAATTTCTTTTATTTATACTCCCATGGGCTCTTCCCCCACTCCCACGTTATTTGAAGCAGACCCTAGATGTCTTCTAATGCAGAATTAAAACTAGAGAATTCTTGCCTGGTCAGTGTGGCTCAGTTGGTTGGGTGTTGTCCCTGTACCAAAAGATTGCCAGTTTGATTCCTGGTCAGGGCACATGCCCGAGTTTCAGGCTTGCTCTCTGGTAGAGGTCATGCAAGTGGCAGCCAATTAATGCTACACTCTCACATCAATGTTTCTTTCTCTATGTTCTTTCTAAAAATCAATAAACTATTGATCAATAAACAGAAAAAGAAACAAACAGAAAAGGCCTACAGTCTGGTTTGCTGGCTGCATTGCCCCTGGTGGGTGACATCCAAACTTGATTCTCTAGTCTTCATGGACATGTTGTGAATGTCATAATGTCCTGCAGTAAATCTTCTTCTGCTTAAATTTTCTGCAACTAAAAACCTCAAATCTTGGATCCACAATTGGCATTGACCTTTAGTGTGTAATCATCCCCAGATGGCGTTTTGATGGAGCCATGGTATCTAAAAACAGTGTGAGAGTATTTTTTTAATTCTTAACGGAAGCCTCCTGGCAAGCCCAGGAGCCTTCTGGAGACCATGTGTAAATTTAAGTCTGTTGGTACGTGAGGATGGCATCCCTTCCCAGGGGAAACCCCAATAATAAAGAATCATTGCTATGAATGAGGTTGAACATGGTTCTCTACTATCTTGGATTCTGATTGTGGTTCCCCCTAAAGAGGAACCTTCCTTCTTCTCTGAAAGGTCATGGTAGTAAACATCATCCCACTGCCCTAGGGTGTTGGCTGACTCATCTCTTCTGTCATATCCTCCACAATGGACTCCACCACCAGCTCCTTCCTGCACCTTGAGTAAGCTAGGTAGGCTCTGGTTAACATCGTTACTCAACCAGGTTTTTCATGTAAACTACGAAGCTCTGGGCTCAAGCCCCAAGGGGCCTGTGTTCAATCCCCTGCTACAACTTCTCCTGTGAGCTGCCTGACCTTCAGCAGCACCCTCAGACTTTCTACAGCTTTGTTGCTTGCTCTGTAAAAGAGGAATAATAATCTTATTGAATATGTGCGTTGAAAGGATGACACAAAGATAAATTTATAAGGCACCTAGCTCAACGTCTGAGACATGAAATAGCCATTTGACAACCCTGGGCCCCACCCTACCTACCACCTTTTTCTAGTAAATATGAATTCAGGTTAAATATGGAATGGGCATTTGCCCAACAAGAGAAGATTGGGTTCTTCTTGTTGTTGTTATTTTGAGTTTAAGAAATGGATTCATGTTCTTTTCTAAATGGATTGCTTTTATATAATAGAGGCCTGGTGCATGAAATTCATGCACTGGCAGCGGGAGGAGGTTCCTCAGCTCAGCCTGTACCCTCTGCAGTCCAGGACCCTTTGCTCCTTACCGCCCACCTGCTCACTGCTCCTTAGCACTGCTACAAAGAGGGAGAGGCTCCTGACACCAGGGAGGAGCTCCTGCATTGAGCATCTTCCCCCTGGTGGTCAGTGCACATAATAGCAACCAGTATTCTGGTTGTTCCACCATAAAGGTCACTTAGGCTTTTATAATCCTATCTAATAAAAGAGTAATATGCAAATTGACCATACATTTGCTACACCTACCAGCCATGCCCATCAGCCAATCAGGAGTGATATGCAAATTAACACCCATCCAAGATGGTTGCTGCCCAAGGCCAGAAGAAGCCTCAGCCACAAGGCTAGGGCTGGAGCGGAGCCAGCCAGCAATCAGCCCCATCGCAGGGTGATCGCTAGGTGCCCAAGGCTGGGGGTGAGCCATCAATAGGCCATCCCTTGAGGTCTCCCAGTATGTGAGAGGGGGCAGGTTGGAATGAGGGACCACCCACCCCCAGTGCACAAATTTTGTGCACCAGGCCCCTAGTATTCTATCTAATAAAAGAGTAATATGCAAATTGACCATACCTTTGCTACACCCACAAGCCACACCCACAAGCCATGACCACAAGCCAATCAGGAGCAGGGTGCAGAGCAACGGAGCATGCGAGGGGTGGGGTGGGGGTGTGGAGGTGTGGGGCTGCAGCGTGCACAAGGTGGGGGCGGTGCTATGGTGCACGCAAGGCAGGGGGCGGGGCCATGCTCGGCACATGGGAGGCCACCACCTCCGCTGAGTGTGGGGTGCCCCGGGGCTGGGTGGTAGCCGCTGGGGCTAAGGCCTTGGCTGGGGGCGGGGGTGGGGCCAAGGCATCAGGCGAGCATAAGGGGGCCACCAGGGCTGGACTGTCGCTGGGTGGTTGCCAGCGGCTGGGGCTAAACTAAGGCCAGGGCTGGGTGGGTGGAGCCAAGGTGGCCGGAGCAGAGCCAGCCATCAGCCCCATTGCAGAGTGATGGCTGGGTGCCCAAGGCCTAAAGCTTTGGCCAGGGGTGAGGGGTCATTAGGACATCCCCTGAGGGCTCCCAGTATGTGTGAGGGGGCAGGTTGGGCTGAGGGATCACCCACTCTCAGTGCACGAATTTTGTGCATCGGGCCCCTAGTAGATAATAATGACCAAGAATGAAATATTTTCTCTGCAGCAGACACTGTACTAAAGGCTTTCTGTGTCTTGTTTCATTCTCTCAGCCTTATTGTGAAGTAAGTATTATCTCAGAGAGTAAGAAATTCAGGTTTGAGGTGAATTTACTGGCCCAAGGTCCTAAAACCACTCCATGGCTGGGCTGAGATGCTAAGCCCAGCTGCCTGGTTTCAGAGCCTTCCCTGAGCTGCATCCCCCATCAGTTCTGAGCTTTGCTTCTCCACTGCCCAATTTCCCCCCTTCTTAAGGAGGCTCATACCCCTACCTTAGGGCCCTGGGCCCACCACGATCTGGGGTCCATCTTTATCAGGGAGGCCTCCCGGTTTAGACAGTTATCATCAAGTTTAGGCATGTCCTGCTGTCCTGGGCCATCCCTGCTGCCTGGCCTGCTTGGCCAGGGGACATCCTCAGGGTGCAGGCCAACTTCCAGGCTTGACCTGTTAGCTTGCTTGCAATTCTGACCTCTGCAGATGCCTGCCTCTGCACCACCTCCTGGTCCTGGCCACGGCTTTGCCTTAATGACAGGTCTCCCCCCTTGCCGGATTGCTGATCATCCACTGTACCTAGACCACCATGGCCTGACTTCTGTGACCTGTATGCTCCCCGATTTCAGCTTTACTTTGCAAAAGGCAGTTTCAGGAATAGCTCCCATCCGGGGACTCCTAAGAGATAGCATGCTGAGAGAATGATGAGCAGCACTCCAGAGACAGGTCACAAAAGACAGTGACTTCTGTCTTACTTATACACTCTTTCTCCCTTTGCCCTCTTCCTGTCTCTTCTTCCTTCCCCATCTCTCTTTCTTACCCCCCTCTCTCTCCCTCTTCCTTCCTCTTTCTCTCCCTCTTCCTTCCTCTTTCTCTCCCTCTTCCTTCCTCTTTCTCTCCCTCTTCCTTCCTCTTTCTCTCCCTCTTCCTTCCTCTTTCTGTGCCAGCAGCTCTGCCACACCAGGTGCCACCCCACATGGCTCTCTTCTGGTCTTCCTGGAACACGAGCTTGCTTTCCACCTCCAGGTGGATTTGGAAAAGAGCTTCTCCTCTCACTAGCTTGGGTTCATGCAAAGTTAGAGATGCTCTTTGGGGTTCACACAGGACCTTATTCCTCAGGGAAGAGTCACCCTGCTGCACCTCAAAGCTTCAGCCGGGCTCCCCATGCCTGACTGAAATTCTTCCCCTAGGGCCTCAAGGTCTCCGTTGAGGGTCTGCCCTCTGCTGGCCTGCCTACCCCAGTTTACAAGACTCTCCTGGGGAAAGCTAAACCCCACTTGAGATCATGTCTCAGCCTCCATGTAAAGTGATGGCTGCAAATTAATCCTGGCACATATCTGGGTTGCTGACCTCACAGAACCAGTGAATCTGACCTTGAGACCCTCTATCCCCAATGACCACCACAATTTGAACATGTACATTCCAGACAATTTAAAAGAGCTCATCACTTTATGGTAATGCTTCATGAACATGTTCATCACTAAGATAGACAGATACAGATAGGGAGATATCCTAACAACTACCTGACAACTGAAACCCACTTGAACTTGTGGTGAGAATCAGGCGGAGCAGCAAGATCTCAGAGGTGAGCTGAGCATCCACCTTTGTCCCCATGTGAAGATGCAATGCTCTGATTGAGATCAAATATCCTGGCCCCTACACTCACTGGTTGTGTAGCCGGGGACAAGTTAGTTAACTTTTCTGCGCCTCAATCTCCACTTCCATTAAGCAAGGGCAATAGTAGTACCTCCTCATAGGGTTGTTGAGATGATAGGATGAGGTGACCACATGCAAAACACTTGAAATGATGTCCAGCATATAGGAAGTACTCAATAACTGTTACCTCCGTGGGTCCTACCATGGTAAATGCTCTCACATATATCACAGTGGTAAGTCCTCTGTGTTTCCTACCCCAAAATCATTCTCCTCTCCCTTCTTCCTTGCTTCCCCTGTTAGCTTTTAGAAAAGCTAGAAATTCATTTCCCCAGACTCCCACCCAGCAAGAGACAGCCATAGGTCAGTTCTGGCCAATGTCATGTAAAGGGAAATCTGTGCGAGGTATCTAAGAAATGTTTCTTCCTTGATAGGAGAGATATGCCAAAAGTTCCTCTCTTGTCATGCTTTGGGTGCTCTGGTATAAAGATGTGATGCTTGGAGCTGAAGCAGCCATCTTGCCACCATGAGGGAAGAGTCACATTAATTGATTTAGACTCAAAGCTTATATCTCTGATCACTGATATCATTGATCTTACCGTGGAACCACCATCCACTTGCCTTCTCTTAACTAGGTCAATTCAATACCTTTCATTTTAAAGCAACTATAAGCCTCACTTTGTGTTACTTACAACCGAAAAATATCTTATGTGTCTTAAATATATTTTAAGTAATACTGTAAGCGAAGGAATCCTTACAACATAACATAACTGTGACAGAGTATTGTTCCAATGTCACAGGTGACAAAGCTGAGAGAAATGTGGCAGACATTTTGAAGGTATGTTACCTAACTTAATCCCCCTATAAACTCTGTGAGGCAGGTTTTATTCCCTTGTACAGGTTTCTTCACAAGGTGAGAAGGTTCAACAATGCCCATTTGACACAATTAATAAATGGAAGAGTCAGGGCTTAAGCCCAGATCTCCCAAATCTAAATACAGCATTCTTCCTAATGTTCTTTTGTGTTATTTTTAAGCACCAAAATCATTTTGCACATTTTAGTTTACTGCCAATGTTGAATAAGTTGAAATTCGGTAACCCCAATTCAGGTAATGTCAACCTGAACATAATTATGTTTATTGCCTAGAACGCATTTGCTCACTAAATATTAGCCATAATAAAGAAGAATGGTGAGGACACCTGGGTGAAATTCACAGTCCGAGACCCATGTGCCAATGTACATTTCTGTCTTTAGGCTCTCGGAGAATTTATATTCCCAATCCACACTTCAGCTGGTAATTGCCCAGCGTCTGTTCTTTTAAAATCTTTATTACCCTCTATTCTCTCCCAGATGTTGGGTTGCGCTGCATTGATTTCAGGATTTCAGTGAGAAGTCCAGCTGCCGGGTTTGGGAAGTGTCCATGTTTTTGTTTTGTATCTTTTCAATCCTTCGACTTGAATTTATGATGAGGTTTTGATGAATAGCACCCTTTTCCCAGCCGGCCCTCTTTGCATGTGTCTGAGTCTGCAGTATCTTCGGTCTCATTATGCGGATGTGTTTCTTGTGGGAAAATTTATGTGATAAGTGTTGCCAAGAACCAGGAGCCAGGACCCGGGATTTGTAGTCTAAACATCCTTGACTCCATTCTCTGCAGTAGATCCAACGTGACGTCCGGCAGACCAGGTAGCTTGTTAATTCAGCCTCTGGCAGGTTGAGAGTTTGAGGAAGTGTCAGTCCTGCTGTGAATTGCAGACAGATGATGGGAGTCAAGGATTTGGAGGAACAGTCAAGATTATGGGCAGAGGAAGGGGCAGGTATAGGAATGGATGGGAGAAGGAAGATGGGACACGGCGGTTTGGCCCTCTGTCACCCCGAGACTGTTGGCTCTGTGCAATAAACTTGGTTAAGTTCACTTACTTCTTGGCTTTCAACTTGATTTTAAGTTCCTTGAAGTAAGAGCTATTCTAGTTATCTCTTGCTATATGACAAGTCACTCCAATTTCAGGGGCCTGATGTGAGAGGCAGTGCCAGGTTTTGAGTGTGGTCTCAGAGGGGATGGAGCCTGAGAAGGTGGTGTGGGTGAGGGCAGAGACAGGGACCACAGCAGCCCACCAGGCCCCTGCCCACATGCTTGGTGGTGGACATGGAGGACATCTCATGGCTCCCTGCCCTCTGGTCACACCTGGTCACCCTCCACCCTGGGGGAAAGGCACTGCTGCAGGTGCACAGGGAGGCACACCTGGTGTGACAGGCAGAGTGGCCTAAGGCTCTGGGGCCGTGTGGCCAGGCCTCAGCAGACCGCTCTCAGGATTCCTCTGGTGCCCTTCCTCCCTGTTCTGGAATTTTTCTGGCTCCTCTGGTTCAATCCCTTCCTGGAAAACTTTGGGTGCCCAGATGGGCCTGGGCTGTGTCCACCTGCAAAAGTAAAGCAGGAGCAAGGCAAGACCAGGGCTGGAGGAAGGGATGGGAAGGCTCAAGGTGGAACTATGCCCAGAAGCTTCGGTGCACACACCGGGGAGCTTGAATATCTGCCCCGTGAGTCAACAGGACAAGCCACTCGCCGAGAGCATCTGGACAGGGGAGCCTACCCCAATGTCCTTCTGTCTCATGAGGGGGGTGGCTTCTCCATTTCTGTAGACGAGGACAAGAGATCCAGAAGTGTCACAAACCCGAGGCTACTCAGCTGTGAGGGGTGGGGTTTGACTCAAAGCAGGGATGTCTAATGACAGGGCCCACTTTCCACCTTCCCCAGGGCTCCACCCACAAGGGCTGTGTAAGTGAACAAAGAATCAGACTCGCAGGAGCAGAATGCCCTTTAGAGTCACATTCAAGCTTTTTATAAATTTCATTTCAACACTGCTCTTTATTGTTCCTATGGTCCTCCCTGTGTCTCTGCCCAGCTGACAGGAGCGCTATCTGACCCCTGACCCAGCCTCTGAATGACCTCTCCTCTTTCCTGGAGGAGGTCTGGGCGGTGTTTGACTGAAGACCTCATTGCAGGAGAGAAGCCCCCTGTCTCCTCTAACAACACCTGCATCTTTCACTTAAAAGGACCCCAGTTAGGGGTTAGGGTAAAGACCCTATTGGAGTTTGGATCAGGACCAGTAGGAAGCAGGAGCTCAGTGTGAAAACAATGGGGGTCCATTACTGAGGAGCCGAGGCGACATTTCTTATTCACCCTCGTGAGCCCTGAGAGGAGCAAGGTCAAAAAGGCCACACCTCTGGGGGCGTTGCACACCCTCCCTGGCAAGGTCCTAGGGCTTGGCTCTGAGACAGAGCTGTCCACTCTGGGCATCCTCTTCTGCCAGCTGCAGAGCGGCATCCTCTCTCCCACGGCTCCTTTGCTCTGCTCCCTCCCTGGGCCAGAGGTGAGGTCACTGGCTGGTGCGGCTGGAACCAGAGCAACCACAGGCCCATGCAGACCCATAGGATGGAGACAGACCCCTCTCTTCACGCACTTGAACTCAACGTGCTGAATGACAGGAGTTCAGTTGATAAACCCTCTTTCCAGACCAGGAGGAAGCGCTGGCTGTGCATCTGACTGAGCGAGTTGTTACAACACCTTTCCCTGAAACGTGACAATCCCATTCTAATCTACTGCTGATGCAATAAGCAAATGTCTTCAGTGATTTCATAAGAAAAGCACATATAGGTTTCCTGCTTCCTCCTTGAAACCATGAATAATGTCAGTTCCCTTTGATAAATGAACCCATTTGAAAATCAAAAAGGATTATTTCATTTAGTAACATTCGGTGATTAACAGTTGAACAGTAATTTAAATAAATACAGTGCAAATCTGAGCTGGGACCCCAAGGCAGTGATCTGTGTGGAGTAAAGCAATGTTCACTGGACCTAGGCAATTTAAAATCATGTTTTCTGAGGTGGCTGTCTATTGCCAATTTACGTGTCCGTAACTCGAGCCATATTCAAGAACCTCAAGTTATGGTGATTGAATGGGTTAGGATTTGCCACTCTGTTGACTAATGAGTTTGCCGACCATTGTCATATACTACCCTTAATCTCTTTGCACACAATATGCCACAATTGCCTAATCCTCACAGCTTCCAACTACATGGTAACATTTAGGCTAGTCCAGTGGTTGGCAAACTCATTAGTCAACAGAGTGGCAAACCAATGGGTTAAGGTTACCCCAAAATATTTCTTCTGGAAAGGCAGCAGGGTCCTGGGGACAATTGTCCTTCCCCCACATATCCCACCCCTTCAGTGTCCTCAGTGAGAGGAAGGTGGGGTCAGTGAGCAGAGTCCCTTCCCTGGCAGCAGGTGGCTGCCCTGGGTTCTTCCCCTCTTCCCTGCTTTCCAAACTTTCTGTGCTACCGCCCAAGGCTGAGTAGTTCCCCCCACAAAGAGGTCTCTGCTGCCGTGATCCAATCAAGAATCTTGTGATGGCGAGATTATCCTGGTGGGCCCTACATCCCATCACACGTATCCTTAGAAAAGGGAGGCTGAGAGGTTTTACTGTAGAAAAGGAAGAAGCAGCGTGACCAGAGGTACAGAGAATAGAGTGATGTGGCCATAAGCCAGGATGATGGACAGCCCACAGAGAAGCTGGAAGGGGCAAGGCCAGACTCCCCCAGCCTTAGAGGGAGCCTGCTTGTCCGCGCTGCCTTTAGCCCCGTAAAACCAACTTCCGATTTCTGATCACAACTGTCTGAGAAGAAACGTGTTCCTGTCAGCCACTGAGCTTGTAGTAATTTGTTTCAGCAGTCACAGGAAACAGAGTCACCTTCCTGACTGTGGCCAGCTCTGCCTACCAATGGCATGATTGTTTAGGTCAGTCCTGAGCTAACAGAGACATCCACTTTCACCTGTGCTAGCGCTAACATTATGCAACCACAAAAACATTCCACTGACTGTAAATGCTCATCCCTGTGCTCCTGCAAGTATCCAATGAGCCTCCGACCACCAGTGGGAGTGCCCTCACTTTGTGGAACACTGACCCAGCTCCACACAGCTTAGCAAGAATCCATGGCACAGCTGGGCTTTCGAAACTGCTCTGTTCAGTTCAAAATTCACTTGAAAGTGATCAGAAAAAAAAAGGAAAGAGTCAGCCCCTTTAAAAATAGAAGCCATTTCTCCTGCAAGAGTTTGCAGAGCCAGATTTTAAAACGCAGAATTTAGCAGGATCTTCAATCATCCTGGAAGAGTTCCTGGCATACAGATGAGGACCCTCAAAAGGGAAGGAAGGAGCCATAGAGAGTGCAAGCTGGGAGCTGGATCAGGTGGCAGAATCCAGCTCCATCCAGAATCCTACATCTCTCTTCCCTGCTACAGGACGGAGGGTAAATGGCAATTGCTGTGCAAAGGAGAGTGCAAGGATTTCTAATGCTGAGGGGTGATGAGGTGGCAGAGTCAATAGGCCCCCAACTGGAGAAGAATATGATGATGATTAACAGTTTCCTGTGAGTTACAAAGGGAGTTGGGCAAAGCAGCAAACTTGCCTTCCCAAAGTTGGAACTGGCCCAGCTGGGGAGGTTTCCAGTTCCAGAAAGGCAGTCAGGGTAGCCCTTCTCTGTCCTGGGAGAGATACTCTGGGCCAGTGTCGGCAAACTCATTAGTCAACAGAGCCAAGTATCAACAGTACAACGATTGAAATTTCTTTTGAGAGCCAAATTTTTTAAACTTAAACTTCTTCTAATGACACTTCTTCAAAATAGACTCGCCCAGGCCGTAGTATTTTCTGGAAGAGCCACACTCAAGGGGCCAAAGATCCACATGTGGCTCATGAGCTGAGGTTTGCCGACCACAGCTCTGAGGCAAGCACTGGGCACTGACAGGTTCTGAAAGGAGCCAGCGCTGGATTGGCACGTCTATTTCCCACTCTTTTCACGCCGTGTTCATCATAAGGCATGTGGCGTGTGCTTTCATTGTGTTTTGTCACAAGGCATCATGGCACACAGCCAGTGCTTCAAACCTGTCTGATGGAAAAACTGACAAACAAATAGATTCTCTCTTCCAGTGTATACATTTCTTCTACTGGGGAGAAACAAGTAATTTGATCCACCTGCCAGAGGGGAGAAAACCAAGGCCTCTGGCCTAACCTAAATCAGGGGTCACATTGCCCTCCTCCCCCTGCACTTTGTGCTTCAGCACTGACAGACCTGGCCCAACTTCTAATCACCAGCATCATCCCCAGGCTCCGGGAGGAGCCCTCTCCTTTTTACCTTCCCAGCATAGTTCTTTCTTTTTCTGACACCAGAATCGCCTTTGGAAAGGGAATTTGAAATTGTTGGGTGGAGCTGAGGAGCCCCCTGGGTTCCCAGGGGGTGGCCATATATTGTAGATTAAGCCAATCAGCATTTCCCATCTCATTGGGCACAGTGAATGTGTAAGGGAGAGGTCAAAGAGAGTCAGGTTCAGAACTTTATTTCAAATGCTGGAAGAAAAATCTCCATTCCTGAGCTAAACCCGAGTCAGTAAAACTGGAGCCGCTGGTCCCAGGGTCATGAGAGAGTTTTATGAGGGTCAAGTTACATCAAAGCAGAAGAAAGCAGAGTTAAGATACACAGAGAGGTCACAACATTGTTTGAAACCCTAAAGCCTCATACGTCTGAAGCTTCACACCTTTGCACACCCTTTCTTTTTTAAAAAAAAATTAAAATTGATTTTAGAGAGAGAGGAGAGAGAGAGAGAGAGAGAGAGAGAGAGAGAGAGAGAGAGAGAGGTGGAACATAGATGAGAGAAAAACATTGGTTAGGTGCCACAATCCAGACATGTACCCTGTCTGGGAATTGAACCAGAGACCTCTTGGTGCACAGATCAAAAGTAAACCATTGAGCCACACCGGCTGGCTATACCCTTCCCCTTTCTTAATGTGAATCAATACATTATCCTCATTTATGTTTTAGTTGGATTTTGTATTCCTTACATTTAGAAGTGTCCTGATGATTAAGTCTGAGCCACGAGCTGCACTTTTGCAGAAACAGCGCACACACCTCTTCTTGAGAAGCCTGTCACAGAGGTCCATCTGCTGCTCTAGCCAGCACACAGCCAGACTACCAGGGGTCAGCCTGACTGCATCCCCCTTGTGCTATCTGCTGGGTTTCCCGTGCAGGTATTAACCTGCATTAACCCTGCAATCTCATGACTTGGGATTTTCTCCTTGTAGCCAGCCTCTAGTGGTCTTCAACTTCTTAATTTAGCCTCTGATCATCCTTCCCAGCCCTGCTGCCTGTGTGACCAATAGTGCTGACTATATGACCCATAAGATGTGAAAATAAGACCAGTAACTTCTGTGTTATGAAGTTGCACAGAAGTGCAGCTCTGTCCTCCTAGTGCTCTGGGGGCGAGGAGGGGGTAGGGAGGCAGCTGCCATCACAAGGATAATAATACAGCAGCCCCAGGAGAGGCTTCACATGCTGAGGAAGAGAGGCGTCCTGCCAATAGCCAAGACTAGCTCACCAGCCTGAATGAACTGTCTGTGAAGTGGTTCTTTCTGGCCTCAGTCGAGCCTTCAGATGATGCAGCCCCTGCCGATACCTTGACTGAGACCTCAGGAGACACTCAAGGTGAGAAGCTCCCAGCTCAGCTGCTCAAATTGCTGACCCCACAGAAACAAGGATAATAGACACTAATTGATGTTTTAAGCCACTACATTTTGCAGTAGTTGGTTCCACAGCAATAGGTAACTCATCCACTCTTCCTCGTCAGTCTCCTCCTCCTGGCTAACCTCCCTGTTTCCTTAACAGGGTACCTACCCATGCTCCATGCAGCCCTTCAGTTACATCCTCTTTCTTCAGTTTCCTCCCTAAGAATCACCTTTGGTACTGCCCCCACACTTCCTCTCTTTCTCTCTATTCCTGCCTTCTTTCTCCACCTGAATAGTTTTTTCCCTTCCTACATCCCCAGTCATTTTCCTCAACAATCATCATGACAACAAGTATGGTTGACAGTCATTGTTAGAGGAACATGGATTGATTTATGTATCCTAATAGACTGGGAAGTTTTTGTTTTGGTTTGAGGCTGCTATCCTCTCCTTTGCCCCATCTTCCTAAAGCATAGAAAGAAAGAAAATCTCCCACACCCCCTTCCTGTGGAGAAGTCCAAACTGCTTGAAAAGCCCTGTGAATTCTGATTTTTTACAGGACATTTGCAGTGGCAGAGGAGGCTGGGGAGCGTATGCCATGATCGTCATGGCAACACACTCCCTGGTGGGTCCTGGGCTGCACTCCCAGGCGGGGGGGGGGGGGAGGGGGGAGGAGAGGAAGGGAGGGAAGGGGTACTGCATCAGAAGGCAAGTCTGTCCAGGAAACAGAGGGGGCTGGGGCAGTGAGGCCCAACAGGTGTCCTATCTCACAAGGCACACAGACAGGTGGGCAACGCCAGAGAGTCTGGCACTAGAGAACTAGTAAGCTTGACCCAGGGTCTGACAAAAGCCACCCACCTGGGCAGATCTTTACTCTCCCTGGTGATGTGATCCATTCTGGGCTGCAGGTGATACCTGCCTCTAGAAATGAAGGTCAGCAAACTCCATCACTCACGATGTCAGTGGTCCCCAAACTTGGCTGTGCATTGACATCACCTGGAGATCTTTACAAAAAGCTGAGTCTGGCTCCCACTCCTAGGCATTCTGTTGTAACGTGTTGGAGCCCAACCTGGCCATCAGGAGTTTTTAAATCTGCAGGTGGTTCTAATATGTAGCAAAGGGCAGGAAGCAGTGCCCTATGTCAAGGGTCTCGGTCAGGGCTATGCATGAGAACAGACTGGGGAACATAAGAATGCATGCACCCAGACTTCCTCAACCCAAACCTCCCATCTTGGTCCCAGGTATCTGCATTTGTCACAGCTCCCAACACGTCTGGTAGCTGGTGGAGTTTCTTATCAGGAACCCAGCAGCACATGAGGCAACATTTGTAGAATGGATGTCCAAGAAGGAGGCTTCTTCCATAGGCCTCACTTTACCTCTTGGGAGTAGATCTGGATGGGGACGTTGCACTGAAACTACGAAGTTCAAGTTGTTATTGTATAAGCAAAAGATGACCTGGCATTGCTATTTTTGCATGGCTCAATCCAATACCAACTCATCAGGAGACAATTGTTTCAAGAGACTTCTGTAACCAAGGTGGGGATGGGAGGGTCAGAGTTCAAGGTTCTAAGTAGTCCCACAAGGATGCCTGGAAGGGATGTACATGCAATTATAGCACTTGCTACAGTTATCTTCCAGGTGTTAATTCTTGATCTCATCCTGTGACCTTCATGGAGCTGGGTTCCCCATCTTAGCAGATACAGCCTTTTGCTCAGAGCTGCAGCCCTTGACTCCCTGCTTAGGAGGTCAGAGGTTCGGTCTCTATTTGAAGAGCAACAGAAAGAGTATTGATAGAAGGTGGAACTCACCATGAGCTAAAGAACTAGATCCCTTGCCTCACCTGGTGAAGGGCCATAGGTACAACATCTATGTTCGTTATTCCTTGCTTATATGAGTATCTCATTTCTTTATTAATCTTTTTGAGATTTAGATTACAGAAATAATGTGAACTCATTGTAACTAATGAAACGATGTCAAGATTTATAAAGATAAGGTCAGCTCTGCCCGCCCTCCCCTCCATTCCCAGTGCCTTTCCCGCCAGGTAACTAATGTTAACAGACACCTCATTTAGTTTTCGTTAGGAAGTGAGTTTTTCCACATAAATGAATCTGTCCACTCATCAAAACTGTTCCTTTTACTTGCAAGCAGTTGAAGTAACTGAAGTAGTTTAACCATCATAGACAAAGATTGCCACGGGCTGAATGTGTCTCCCACAAATTCATATGTTGGAACACATGAGATGGCATTAGGAGCTGTGGCCTTTTGGGGGTGGTTAGGTCATGGGTACAGCTTCCTGAAAGGATTAATGCTCTTATAAAAGAGACTCCAGAGAGCTCCCTGTCCCTTCTGCCATGTGAAAACCTAGAGAAGTCAGCCATCTATGAGCCTGGAAGCAGGTCCTCACCAAACCCAAAATCTGCTAACTCCTTGATCTTGACCTTAACCTGCAGAATAGTGAAAAATTTGTTTCTAAGCCATCCAGTCTATAGGTCACTCTGCTGTGGCAGCAGAATGGGCTGAGACACAGATTATTCTAAAAAGTGCTATGCAGTGACTTGATTTTTAAAGTGGAAAAACTCAAGGTCATTACCATGCTTATAATACTTTATGTTTGAGAATGTTTTATAGTTCACTAGCCATCTTTCGATGCATCATCTCCTACTTGGTTTTTCTGACGGGCCTTTAAGATTAGTAGAGCAGACAGCTGTGTTCCTGCTACGCAGACCAAGAACTGAGGTCCTCCCTGGGAAGCGCAGAGTTCAAGGTAGCGTTCACACCTCCTGTTCTTGAAGCTTAGTGACTCTACTTACTCAACTGTCCCCACTGTCTACACCGCTGCTCTGTATGTTAATGACTACTCATTACCAATACCTTAGGGGTGCTCAGGTGTGCAAAATGGCTCTGGGCTAAGCCCCTTTTTACTTTCTGGAGTCTTTTTTAGTGATTCTCCCCGATCCCTCCTCCCTTCCCAAATCCAATGACAAGTTGTAATCTGGTACTTCTTCCTGCGGTCCAGATACCTTGTTCCACATGCCATGAGCTGAAAAACTAGACGGGAAAAATTAGTCTTTTAGAATTTGCATGCTGTGAGGCCTTTTCTGAGAGTTAGGGATGCAGAGGAGGCTCAGGTGCAACACTTCCTTTTTTATTACAGGGAAATCTCAAACTGTTAAAAATAAGAGGCCTTTCAAAGTGAGAGGTCACAAGCATTTATTTGCAGTCAAAGAATAGCTATTCAGGCAGAAGCCCAAATAATGTTCTGATTAGGAGACAAAGGCCGGGGGCATTTGTGAGAAAGGGGAGGCAGACAACAGCACCAATAGAAGGAATTCTAAGGAATGTTTTCAATTTTCAGTCTGGCTGGCATACTATCTGCTTTCTTGTTCTCTTTGCAAACAGTTCTTTGGGCCAAATGTTGCTTTAGGCCCAGTGCAGGGGTAATTGGACTGTCTTGGCATCCAAACATTTGAGCAAGGCAGTTCTTCTGAGATGGCAGCTATGGCTTCATTTTAAATGGCTGCGTTGATTTATTTATTCCAACAAAACCTATTTAAACAGCAGAGAGAATAGTATTATAAACCTTCCTTATGAGTTGGGCAACTTCAACAATGAACAACATGGTACACATTTCTTGCTTTGCTGGTTCCCAATTTCCATTGGTGAACTCTGGATCCCTGAAGTACCTGCATACCCCTGTACCACTGTCGCCAATGGTGGGTGCCCAGCGAGGACCACTGGCATAGATGCAGCTTGCTCCAAAGGCCAGTCCCCCGGGGTCCCTGCGTCCCTGCGGAGCAGTTCACGCTTCCCAGGCCTGACCCTGTGGTGACTACAGGAGGGAGCCTAGCTGGTTGCTGGCCTGACAGGGCCATCCTGCTGGGCAGGTGGAGGAATGTAACCCTGCCTTGGTCAGCTTCCTCACTGGGTGTGCTACTTCCTCACCCTAATTGTATGGGAGGCGGGAGAAGGCATTTTTATTAGTCTGGAGAGTAAATAGGCATTACTTCCACCTCCCTATGACACCAGCCCTGGAAGTTTCCACAGCCTACTCCCTCTGGCTTCTCAAATACCCAGAGTGAGTTCTCTGCTGGTCTGAACCCAGCCCTGTGTATGTGGGATAGAGCAGGGCCCTTGACCAAGAACATTGCCCAGGTGGCCTCCTGTGGTCCTCCCAGGGTCTTATAGGACAGGGATCACAGACTCTAGTCCGCCAATGAGAAGGTGGAGGTTTAGAGAGGTGATGCCTCATGTGCCAGGAGTGTGATTAGTAAGCAAAAAGAGGGGACTTGAATAAGCCTCATAATTTGAGTCTTCGTTAATGAACAGAGAGCTAATTATAATCATTGAAGAGACTGTTCCTTTTCTGTTGTGATTAATTCTGAATTTATTTTTAGTCTTTAGAAGAATGGAGACTGTGTTGAGGTTTTGTTCTGAGGGAGGAACGTGCCATCCCTGGTGGTTTTCTGTGGCCTGGCCTCTCCCAGGAGAAACGGTAGCCATTCATCCAATGCATCTCTGCCTCCCACCCCCCCACCCCCGGGGCCCTGGGGATTTGTGTCAACCTGAGTTAAGAAGTGAATCCTGGAGAAGCATTTTCACACCTGGATGAGAGGAGCACCACCCACAGAGCACAACCTGCTTCAGCCACATTGCCGGAGAAAGAAATTCAGAGCATTCAGGCCTGGCTTATCTTTAGGGAAAGAGAAGCAGGAGGGATACTAATCAAAAGGCAGTCCTTGGGCCCTGGCCAGTTTTGCTCAGTGGATAGAGCATCAGCCTGCAGACTGGAGGGTCCCAGGTTTGATTCCAGTCAAGGGCACATGCCTGGATTACAGGCTTGGTCCAACATGCAGGAGGCAGCCAATCAATGATTCCCTCTCATCATTGATATTTCTATCTCTCTCTTCCTCTCCTTTCCTCTCTGAAAAAGGCAGTCCTTGGTGTGTGTGTGCAAGTGTGTGAGTGGGAAAATATGTATGTGTGGTATGTGTGTATGTGAATGTGTGTGTGAGTGTGTACATACATGTGGTATGTGGATAGTGTGAGTTTGAGTGAGTATATGAGTGTGAGATTGTGTGTATGTGTGTGTGAGTGTGTGAATGTATGTGAGAGTGTGAGTGTGAGTGTGAACCTCAATGAGGGCAGAGCCTGGGAGGAGCAGCAGTCCTCCTAAACCATTCCCTGAGCTTCCAGGGAGCCCAGCCCACGTGATGGGTTTCCCAGGCTTTAGATGTGTTAATAGTGGCAATGGAGTTGGAGATAAGTCCTGGTCCTGGAGACTTTTGGTCTCTTTAATGTGGCTTTGCATCTCTCTGCTTGGCTCCTCAGTGCATATTTTGTTTTTATTTACTCCCAAAGGGCAATCTCATTTCCATATTCCTCTGCTGTGGCTGGGGACTGGTGGGAAGGGGCAAAAACTGGATTTTGGTTTCAATGTTCTTTTTGGTCCCACAACCCATTTCATTTCTCTGAGGCTCTCCTTCCTTTCTCTTCTATCCTCTTCTTTCCCCTTCTTCCCTTTATGTTCCTTTTGCAAATGAAACCTCTAGTTTTCACCAGAGAAGCAGGGTTGGATTGGGGTCTCCTCTGGCTGAACAGCAGGTGTGTGAGGGGCACCAGGGATCTGCGGAGGTGGGGGGAGGGGTTTGCGGGGGAGGGGGAAAGAGAGGGGAGGGGGAGGAAGATGGGCTTGCCTTTCTCTTCCCTCCTCCCTCATTGGTCTCTCACCCCAGCACCTCTCTCTTCTTTCTATCCCATCCCTTTTTCTTCTATATTCTGTCTGTCCTATTCCCCACAGTTCTTTCCTCTCCTCATTTACTATTAGGTTCTGCCTCCTGCTACCCTGCCATCATTTCACATGGTGGGGTGCCTGGCCCAATAGGATGCAAACGCAAACCCTATGTGTAAAATACGACTCTCTGGTGGTCCAATCAATTTCTGAAAACATGACAACCTTGGTGTTTAGGGTGGTCTGCTCTGGAATGGTGTTTCTAGTGCGATGTGAGGACTCCAGCAGAAAGGCCTAGGGTTTTGTTAAAAACACAGATTCCCACTAAGTCAGAATCTCTGAAAGTGAGGCCCAGGTCTAGGCATCGTTTTCCACATGCTCCTCAATGGTTCTCATGTTCATGGCAATTCCAGAAACTTTATGTAGCGGGACTTCTGGCTCAGACACAACTGAACACTTGCTCTTCCTTGGATCCCAAGGCCGGGTTTCTCCAAGACTCCAAGGGGAGAAGTGAATCCATTTATCTTCTCCAAAGTCATGATTCCTGAATGCATGTTTTCTCTCCACTAACTTTCTTTCCTTCCCACTTTTTCTTCTTTTTTAAATATTTTTTATTGATTTCAGAGAGGAAGGAAGAGGGAGAGATAGAAACATCAATGATGAGAGAGAATTGGCTGCACACTCTCTACTGGGGATGGAGCCACAATCCAGGCATGTGCCCTGACTGGGAATCAAACTGTGACCTCCTGGTTCCTAAGTCGACATTTTACACTGAGCCACTCTGGCCGGACTCTCTGTCTTCTTGAGGCTGACTCTCAAAATCACTAGTTCCAACGAGTACACACATCTACTATAGCGAGGGAAGAAAATTTCCATTTTCTATTTGCATACAATAGATATTTTAATATAATTTTTAAAATTCTAACTTTGTGTCTTATAAGATACATCCTGGTTTAGTGGTTCACATACTTAATTGATAAATAATAGAAATACACATACGTGGGAGTTTTTGTGGTAGAGGTACACAGTCAAAAAGCTTGGAGAGCATGGGTAGAATCTAGATTACATGTTCTTCGAGGTCAGGGATTATTTTCTGTACAAACTATTAAAACATAGTATCAATACAGAAAAGTGTATAAATAAGTACACAGCCTGGAGGACAATCCTGTGGGACTAGCACCGAGATCAAGAAGTAGCATATTACCAGCTTCCCAGACACCCCGATATAACTTCACCACCCTTTCCAAAATAAACTCACCCAAGTTCTAGGAACCCTGGAACCATGTCCATGGAACCATGTTATATGCGCTTTAGTACTTGGTTTCTTTTGCGCAACATTACAAATGTGGAATTCACTTATATGTAGCAATAGTTTTCTCATCCTCAAAGTGTTGCATTTTCCATGTATAAATGTCATAATGTATCTGCTCTCTCAGCCATGGGCCTTGAGCTGTTTTCAGTTTTGGGCTATTATGAATAGTGCTGCTGTGAACATTGTATGTGTTTTCCAGTGAACATGGGAACACACCTCAGTGAAGCCATCGCGCGGAGGGGATTGCTGAGTCGTAGAGGATGCTATGCTCAGCTTTGCTAAATATGGGGTTTTCCAACAGGCTCCCACTGGCAGGGTGTGAGCACTCCAACTGCATCCCCCATCACTAATATGTGGTATTGTCCATTTTGCTTTTAGACTTACCACTTGGTGAATGTATATTGTTACCTCCTTAGGATATTGACTGCTTTTCTTGTTGATGAATGAAGTTGATCTTTTATTAACTTCATTATTACTAACATTAATAAAACATTATTAACATTAATAAAAGATTAATGAAGTTAATCTTTTCATTTATTGGCCACTTGGATATCTTCTTTTGTGAAATGCCTGTTCAAGTCTTTTGCCCTTTTTCTATTGAGCCATCCATCTTTTTCCCCTGGATCTATAGAAATTCTTTAGCCCTGGCCAGGTAGCTCAGTTGGTTGGAGCACCGTTCCAATACGCCAAAGTTGTGGGTTCAATCCCTGGTCAGGCCACAGACAAGCAACCAATGAATGCATGGATAAGTGGAACAACAAATAGATGTTTCTCTCTGTCTCTCTCCCTCTGCCGCCCCCCTCAAATGCAATGCATACAATTTAAAAAGAGAGAAATTCTTTATATATGCTGTCATTTTTCTCTCTGTGTCTCCAGGCTATTTTATAGCCTGTGCTTACAGCTCTTCAGGTTGCTGCAGAATGAACTAGCACACATGGTAGGGAAAACTACTCTTGTTGAATGAATGAGGCCTTTATTTCTTTTGTTTATTTTTTGGTTTATGTTAACAGCTTAATTGAAGTATAATTTACATACCAAAAATTTACTTGTTTTAAGTGTACAATTCAATGATTTCCTGAGTTGTGCAAGCATTACCACAATCCAATTTTAGAACATTGTCAATACCCCTGGAAGAAAGCTTATGTATGCTCTATT
This sequence comes from Antrozous pallidus, assembly GCA_027563665.1. Classification (NCBI taxonomy): domain Eukaryota; kingdom Metazoa; phylum Chordata; class Mammalia; order Chiroptera; family Vespertilionidae; genus Antrozous; species Antrozous pallidus. The sequence continues at coordinate 10,051,034 of CM050526.1, forward strand.
ACTAGCCCTAGCCCCAGGCAATTGTTAATTTATTTACTGTCCCTTTAGGTTTGCCTTTTCTGGACATTTCATGTAAATGCAATCATACAGCATGTGAACATAGGCTTTGGTGCCTGGTCTTTCACTTAGTGTAACGTCTTTGAAGTTCATCCATGTTGTAGCATGTGTCAGTACTCCCCTCCTCTCCATGGCCCAGTGACTATTCCATTGCATGGACATTGTACATCTATGTGTTCAGCAACTGATGGACATTTGGATTATTTCCACTTCTTGGCTATTGTAAATAGCGCTGCTATGAACATTCCCTACACATTTTTTTGGGGGGGGGTAGCCATTTGTTTTCATTTCTCTTAGGTAGATACCTAGAAGGGAATTGCTGGGTCATATGGCAAATTCATGTTCAACATTTTAAGAAACAGAAACCCTCATATTTCTCTGCCATCCAGCGGCTGATGATGGAAAGGCATATGAAGCTGTCTTGGATAGAAAAAAAACATCTGCCAGTATCTGGATGTGAAATGCACAATGTTGAGAGAGAGCTAAGAAAGAGACTAAAGCCTGCTCTTAGGTGTTTACAGTCTAATCTGGATGTTCTAACACGTGTGTTTGTAGACTAACTTGGCAATATGGAAAATTGGAATATGAACAGGGGTCCAGATAATCTATGCAAAATGAATGCAGGAAGTACTGAACGCCCACTCTGTATCTTTACAGGACTCAATGCTAAGCTTTTTGAAGGATATATGGAAGTTTAAAACAAACTCCCTTAAGTTACCACAAGTTTAATCAATAAAATAAGGCTTAGTTATCAAAACATTAAATAATTAAAAATTCAAATAAAATTAAAGTTCAAGATCGTAATAGAAGACCAGGGAGGAAGAAGGCAAATGGGAAAACAGATAAGGGAGAGACTCATCTTTTCTTCAAAATCTTGCAAGGTAACAGAAACCCAGAGTGTGTTGCTTTAACATTTTTGGCATTCCAAAGATGTAGGAGTTTTCACTTCTTTTGTTGCACTGGATAAAGAAGCGTTGATAATAAATAACCAGGGCCAGTGGACTAGATAGATAATAATGGCTAATATTTGATTACTTAATGTACCTGATATTGCTCTAGTTTACATTTTTACTCAATTAATCCTCTTAATAACTTCATGATATAAATATTACTATTATTTTCTTCTAATAATGAGAAAAAGGAGGGTCAGACAGGTTAAATAAATTGCCCAAGAGCACATAGCTAGAAAGTGGCAGAATTGAGGTTTGGATGCAGGGAGTGCAGAGCCTACACATTTAACCATCTCAAGTCCCATATTCCGGCTACTGGATTCAGTCTCAATCACAGATGGGGAAATAGATAGAAAGGCCTTAGGGATTTGTCAGAGGTTATGACATTGATTAGATCCAGCCAGAAGTTTCACTGACTAACAGAACAGTTTCACTTCTATCAAGACTGTAGTATCACCAGAAAGCCCTTTCATTTTTCTTTAAAAACAGTTAACTTGTTTTGTGTGTGTGTGTGTGTGTGTGTGTGTTTGCTTTGAGAAAGAGAGAGAGGGGCAGAGAGAGAAAGAGAGAGAGAGCGCACTCGGTTGTGACCAGGAATTGAACCCGAGACTTTCCAGTGCACAGGATGACATTCCAACCAACGGAGCCACACTGGCCAGAGCGGAGAGTCCTTCTTTAAGATACTAGTTGTGGATGGGTGGCATTAGGGACAGTGCCCTGACTCTGGCAAGATGGACCAGAGGAAGCAGCACTTGATGTACAATAAGCCAGACTCAGTTCAAGGGCTGGATCTACTGTTGACCAGCCATATGAGGGTGGGAAAGCAGACCCTCAGAGCCCAGTTTCTCTCTCTGTACTCTGGGGACAGTGACCACACCAGCTCACATGATTACAGAAACAAAAAGAAAGAACTGGAAGACATGAACAGCCATGAACAGTTTTGGTGCCGCAGCACTACTTGGTGTGGGTGATTTAGTGCTGAAGTGTAAGGAAGGCTGTATAGGCTGACATTTCTCAAGTCCAAAGTAGATCCCAGGTTACTCACAAGCACCATGGAGGATTCTGGGTGGAAGGAAGGCTCTGGACCAGCTCTCCTAACTTGAGCTGGGCCCTACCAGCAGATATGAAACTGAGGTAAGCCTGCGAACAGTCATATATTCCCCTGACATTGGGCATTTCAAACATTTGAGTAGGTCAGTTACTTTTAGTGGCTATTTTCTGTAACAAATTTTGCAGCTCAGCATTTAAGGAACTCTTAATGGTGGCCATGGTCAAGATTTGTTTCTCATGCTTCTAAGCCAAGCAAGGGTTTGTGAATTTGCAATTGATAGATTATTATAAACAATCTGCATTTGTCAACTTACCTGTGGCCAGAGGTCAGATTGGGTTGCTCAGGTGAGATGGCTTCAATGAAGAATATGGCTCAACAGTGATTCTCAAAGCTGGGGTGGGCCTGGGCATCAGCATATTTTAAAGTTACTTAGGTGATTCTAATGTACAGCCAGGACTGAGAACCACTGACTCAAAGCATAGAAAGATGTGAAAGATCTTCAGGCTCTTATAACCTAGACTGATTCTGTGAAGCATGTCTAGGCAAACATAGTGAGAGATAAGTCAGGAAAAGTATGGTGGAGGGCCTGCCACACACAGGTTGAGAAGTCTCTACTTAATTTAATAGGCAATAGGGAGCCATGGAAGGTTACTGAGCAAGATGTAAGGGTGGGCAGGTAGAAGTATGCAGAGAAGGTCCAGCTATTTAGTTTAGAAAATGAATTTTAAGTTTTTCTATGGAGTTGGCTAACAAAGAAACCCAGCTTTCTTTTACTGCTATATTCTCAGTTCAAGGTCAATTTCCTTCAGCACCCATATTCACTGCCCTTTGTAGGTATCTGGAACATGTTGTGGAACGTGGTAGCCTCCCACGAATGTCCTTTGACTAAGTAGATGAGTGTGGCCAATCTCCCTATCAGGAGAACTGGTGCCTTGGGCTAGCCCCGTTGCATACAAAGCGATTAGGGCCTGACCTCTTAATGTTCCCTTCATTTATCATCTAGGTTCTGCTTCTAATTCTACCAACTCCAATTCGTCCCCTCCCAGTGGTGCCTCCTAGTAATATGCTGCCACCAGGCTGGCTTCCTGCTCTGCACCAGGCTTCAAACCTGTCTTTCACCCATTGTTCAGTTCCCAGAGAGTCAAGTTCAATCCCAAGTTCAACCACCAAGGTGATGGCCACCAACACATTCCCCTACGGGCATCTCGGAGGGGGCTCCCACATCCACCCACATCCACCCACATCCACCCACCACCACACCTAGAAAACAGACACAGGGGGGCGTTTTTACTCCAGGGGCCCTCGGTGTTGGGAGTGTGAATGAGAAGACCCCTCCCCAGTGACCAGCCCCCTTGGCAAGCGAGCGCCCAGCCCTCAGAGGGCGTGCCCGCTCTTGTCCAGCCCCCGCCCCGCCCCTCTCGTCGCAGGGAGAGATCCTCCGCTGGGTCACCCAACCGCCAGCCCCTCTCCACGTACACCGGGCCACTCCCTTGCCGCGGAGCCCCGCGGAGGGTGATGCTCGGGATCCCACCTCTCCCGGGAGCTGCGCAATTCCGCGTGCCAAGGCGGCCCCGGCTCCGGCGACCTCGCGGCGGTGGCCCGGGTTCCGCGGCCCAGGGAAGTTGTCTCCGGAGCCCGCTGCGCCTGGGTCTCCTCCCCCTGGGCCCCGCCCCCCGCCCAGAACTGGGATCTGTGAGCTGCCGGGCCCGGGGGCGTCGCCGCCTGCTCTCAGAAACCAGCGAGTCTCTGCTTCCCTGCGCGGAGCGCGCCTTCTCCGCCTGGCTGGGGACCCCCGCGCACCCCCGAGACGGCGCGCGCTCAGAGCGCGGGAGCCCGGAGCGCCGGGCGCCTGGGACCCCGCGGAGCTACTGCCCAGCCCGCGGGGCTTTGCAGGGATGCAGGCTGCACTGTGAGCCCAGGCGCCAAGGCCATGTCCGGGGCCCGCTGCCGGACCCTGTACCCCTTCTCCGGGGAGCGGCATGGCCAGGGGCTGCGCTTTGCCGCGGGCGAGCTGATCACGCTGCTGCAGGTCCCGGACGGCGGCTGGTGGGAAGGCGAAAAGGAGGACGGTCTCCGCGGCTGGTTCCCAGCGAGCTACGTGCAGTTGCTGGAGGTAAGGGGCGAAGGGCCGGGGGTTGGGAGGTCTGGGGCTCCGGTCCTTGGCGCGCTAGCAGACCTGTTGCCTGCTCCCGGGCTGCGGGAGCCGCCCCTATCCGACGGGCGCCCCGGGGGCAGCCGTGGCGCGCCCGATCCGTCGTTCTGAGCTTCTGTGGATGGTGAAGGCTGCGGCCGCCCCTTGGGGCGCGTACAGCGCTGGAATCGCCCCCTGACCGGCGACCCCCTCCCGCCCCCGCCTCCTTGTCGCGCCTTCCGGCACATCGCGACGCCCTGGGAAAGCGAGAACTTGTTGCCTGTGCGAGTTCTGGAGCGGGAGGGCAGGCGCGTTCCCGGCAGTGCTAGGGGCCAGCGAAGGGCTGCTGAGTCCAGTGGTCTAAGGGAGATGCACCAAGTATTGGGGATTGGGAAAGTGGCACCCACTTTCCCCCTCAGCCCCGCGTCTGCATACCAGAGCCCGGAGCCTGCAGACCCGTGGATGGTATTGCTGCCCCGGATCAGGCTGCCTGGCCGCCTTGGGCTGCCCACCTGATGGTCAGCTGAGCCTGTCTGGCCATCAGGCAGAACCCCATCAACAGGCTTGACTCAGGGTTGCCACAGCCTTCAGCTATCGCCCCCTCCTCTCCAGAATCTGAAAGTGGCTTGTTCCTGGGGTTCTGGCCTGACCCAAGAGTTACAGGGGACCTGTTGAGCCAAATCGACTGGCTGTTTATTGTCTGGGTGACAGTTGGGAGGGTTCTCCGTCCTCTAATCGCTGAGCTCGTGGTCACAGTCTGAGTGGGATAGGAAGTTTCTAAAGTCCTGGAGGCGGAGGTGGGTGGGAGTGGAGGAGGGGGAGTTGACCTTATAGGACATGTCCTTTAGTAAAAGGCTGTCTGACCCGGGGAGTGTTGTAATTAAATGAGCGGTTCCCCGCCAATGTGTACGTATACAGCCTGTTCTGGTAAAAGGCTGCCCAAATCATGGAGACTGAATTTGTTTATAATTTAACCCTGACCTACTTCACAAAGAACAAAGTAGCAAATTTTGACAGAAAATGCTGCGTGCAGCTCAGGAAAGAAGAGAAAGGAAAGCAAAGAAGAAAGATAGAGGTGAAATGTTTACAGGGTGAGTTTACCTGGGAAGTATTCAGTGGAAACCTTATTAAAGATGGAGCCTGGCCCCTCAGAGGCACATGGTCCAGAGCAAAACAACAAATCCCCCTGAATGAATTACACAGTAATGTTTGAGAGCATGTAGGCTGGAAGGCGCCTCCTCCCCCCCCCCCCTCTTAACACCCCCCCTCTGGGGGCCGCAGAGGATGTTCCTACCCTCTTGTTCTGTATTTTTGAGCACCTGTGAGTGTAGAAGCTCAGGTGCACAGATTCAGGTATGAGGGTAAGTGAGTATCGTTTCCTTTGAAGGCCCTAGGGAGACTCCTATTTTAGAGTTCCTCTGGTGGCCACACTTTTCCAGGAAATACTGATGTGGACATTTGGCTGTCGGATGTCTGTCTGGCGAGGAGCGCGTCCCTGGCTGGACTGGGCCAGCTGTGTTTTGGGTGGGGGTGAGGCTGGTGGATTTGTAGCCTGTGTTAGTAAGATGGAGTGTCTCTGCATTTCTTAGTGGCGGAAAGGGAGGGTGGACCAGACCCAGGGGACTAGCTGATGATCTGCTGGGACAGCCTTGGGTGTGTCAGCCACATCCCGTGGTATTTACATACTTAGGAAATCTCTGGTGCCTAAGGGGCTTTCTCAGACAACCCCCACCAGGACTGTGCCCGAAGGACCTCAGTGTGAGCAGCTCTGATGAGAAGCCCTTTCGTTTGCTGAGTACCTACTAGGCTGAAATGCTAGGTGCTAGGCATGGTACATACACTGTCATCAGTTCCCCGGACAGCTCTGTGAAGGGGGAGGCACCATAGCCGTTTTACAGGCAAGTAAACTGAATATGAGAGAGGGGGAGGGGATTGCCCAAGGAGCAATGCTTGCATATTTGCTTGGCAGCTCAGGTGGCTCAGAGTTACCTCTGTGTCTGTGTCTCTTAAACGTGGTGGCCTGGGCTCAGTGCTCCTAAAAGGCCGGTGAAGGAAGGGCGTGGATCCATGTGGGAAAGGGCAGATGCAGCCTGGGAGGTCGGCATGGTGGTGACAGCATCCCTAAGGGGAGGCTGAAATACTGGGGCTGAAGTGAGGTCAGTTGCTCCTTCCTACTTGGAGCATCTCTCCTGCTAACCCTGAAGCTTCATTTCACTCAGAGCCAGCTGGTTTTCCCACAGGTGGAGGCAGGGGGTGGGGTGGGGGTCGGGGTGGAGCTCTGCGCCCTGAGTCCTGGCACTTTTCAGGGCCAAAGTGATGCAGCTTTGACGGAGAAGATTGTAGACCGGGCCTTTGTGTCTGTGAGCCTCATCCATGAGCAGGCTGGGCTTCGGAGCTGAGGACTGGCCAGGGATGGAGGCTATGCAAGGAGAGCCCCTCAGGATGGGAGAGTCCTCAAGGACAGACGGACTTAGTGGGGAATGCAGAGCTCTCAGAGGAGCTGCTGGTGGTGGATTGGCCAGCTTATGGAAACATGAGTCTGGAGGAACACCAGCCAGATGTGTGTCAAGGCTGAGAGTTAGTGCAGAGACCAGGACGGCAGAGGAGCCCGCTGATCCTGACAGTAGGAAATCTCCCGGATATTTGCTAGAGGGGGGGCTGGCACTGAGCTTGCTGGGGCCTGGTATTCAGAAAGCCAGGAGAGCTATGAGAGACAGCAGTTTAGACAGAAAGGGCAACACCAGTCTCCTGGGAGAGGAGCGGGATGCTGGGTGCACAGCTGAGAATGGCACCTCTACTGTAACCACCACCCCACGTGGAAAAAGTGATACCAGAAAACGCCATCTTTTTTTTATTATTATGTTTCTTATTGAGAGAGAGAAATATCAACCATCAGAGAGAATCATCACTTGGCTGCCTTCTGTGCACACCACACTGGGAATTGAGCCCACAACACAGGCATGTGCCCTGACTGGGAATTGAACAGTGACCTCCTGGTTCAGAGGTCACCCACTGAGCCATGCCAGCCAGGCAGGAAACTCCATCTTGATGGAAGATGGCACTAGGGGGTTGAGAGCGGTATGTGCAAAATGGACACTCCCCAAGGATTTCTTCCTTGTTCATATGAAGAAGAAGAAAAAAAAAAGAGAACTGAGAGCCCAGCTTTGCAGGAAGCATAGCCCAGGAAGGAGAGCTGGAGCTAACCCTGAGAGGGCTGACAGATCTTCCCTGGTGGCCAGCCAGGCCTTGGGGAGCAGCCAGTTTGGTGGATTCTGAGCCTGGTTACTGGGGAAATCTCTTTGGTCAAGACTCCGAAGAAAGGGGCAGCCTCTAGGAAAACCTCAGAGGTGTGTGGACGGCCATGGTGGAACTAAGGACTGGCCCCAAGGATCCTGGCTCTTCAGGGGATGGGGCAGCCTTGCAGGGGAGGCCAGAGGGAGGGGATCAACTCCTCCCAGAAAAGGGAGGTGGCTTATAGATTAGACCCGAAACTGCTGTCTGACACGTAAAGGCCCATAGATAAAAGCAGCCAGAAAAATCCTTCTGGAGGGTCTCGTTCAGCCATGAAGAGGGAGAGGAATTGGGAACTGTTCTAACCTTTGAGACATGGCTGAGGAGGAGCTGTGATGAAGGAGACCTGATAGGAGGCTGGAGTCTGCAGAAGCACATACATTCTGTGGGCTCCAAGCCAGGCCTCAGATCACCTCCTTAGACTCGGAGACCCAGCAGGGGAGGAGGTTGTCACCAGACTTCTGGGTACATGAAGGCTGAGGAGCAGCTTCTGGGAAAGACAGGTGGAGGAGGGAGCCTGATCTCCATCCCCAGGGAAGAGGTGAAGAGGCAGACATGGCCCATTGGCTGGGCAAGTTCAATAGCTGGGGGGCCTAACCCTGGCCCAGGAATTCCTGGTGGCCTGCTTTTACCTGGAATGGAGATAAGAGGTCAGGGACCCAGAAGATACTGTAAGACATCTGAAAAAACTCCCAAAGCTTTGGGAAATAATTCTGGGATTAGTAAGATTGGAACGCAAACATAACAGAACTTTCCTTGACCCACATGCTGTTCCTGGAATCCACTATCTGGCTGGAAGGTCTGGACCTCAGGTACAAACAGAGTAGGATGCTGTTTGCCAGGAACTAGACAATTGTAGAGAGTCACCCTTGAACTTGGCCTCATTCTCTCTGCCTTCTCTTCCCTGCTGTGACTGTGCTGTAGAGTTTACAAGGTGTGGCTGTGGGAGAGAGATGTGGAGCTGGGGGAGATGGCTGGGCTATCGATAATTAAGGAACGATGTTCTATCTATTGCTATGCAACAAGCCATCCCAAAACGTAGGTCTCAGAAGAACCATTTATTGTTATCGCATACATTCTGTGGGCTGACAGGGCTCATTGGGTGGATCTTCTGCTGGTCTGTTTTGCAGTCTCCCATGCATCTGGAGGCAGATAGCTCCTGAGGCTGGAGTCCTGGAGTCTCCCCTGGGCTGGAACCTTCAACATGGTGCCTCGATATTCTTCCATGTGGCCTTTCTCTCCACACGATGGCTCATCCTCTAGGGCCTTTCCCCGTGGCCTTTTGCTTCAGCAGGGCACTTGAAATTTCACATGGTGGTTGGCTTCCAAGAATGCCAAAGTTCCAATTGTCTGGCCTTCTTAAGGCAGTTTGGTCAAGTCAGTCACAGGACCAGTCCAGATTCAGTGTGGGATGGAGGTGCCTACAGGTGGGTCAGAGAGGCCAGGTTCACTGAGGACCATTTTGCAGATTAGCTACTCAGAAGGGTAGGGGGAAAGCAGTCTGGACAGATGACCCATTACAGAGGAAGCAGTGCCAGGCCAGACTGAGGAGAGGGCCTCCAGAGGGAGGGAAATGCAGGAGACTTGGCCGTCTGCTAGGAAATCCTCCATTGCCATCCTTGGCAGAGTTTCTTATTTTTCAAGATGCCAGGAATTTCTTTATAAAGGCCACACAGTAAATGATGCAGCTGAATTTGCAACCTGATTTTCCTGTCCCTAAAGCCTGGGTCTGTCCATTGGCCTGTTGACATACCAGTCCAGCATTTTCAGGTCGGAGCTATTTGATGCTGATTATTTATAGACACAGAGCTGCCTGACATCTGGTAGATATTTGACAAATTGATTTTAACACCGGGCCCTTCTTTCTGTGATGGGAACATTTCCTAACGTGGGTGTGGCCTTATCCCTCATGCCAATAATGTTTAAGACGATCATCAGCTCTATTCACAAAAGGTGTAATTAGGGCCAGTGGCTCGTGAAGTATGTAATCGTGACCTAGAAGACCAAGGTGCTGCTTTCAGCAACTTCACTAAGTCACCCTGCCCTTCGACTTGGGAGGCTGTGGCCCTCATTTGTAGCTCCTGCTGTTTGCGCGTCTACCTTTGGCCCAGTCCTGCCCGCCCACCTCTGTTCGGGAGGAGCCTTCCCTCCTGTACTGGTCTGTCCAGATGGCCTCACCACAGGCCATCCAGATGCTAAGGATTGAGGCGTCTGCACAAAAGTTCCCCTAGCAACAAGTTGGCAGGAATCTGTGACATGTTAACCACCACCTGAATCCCATGTCCATTACTACGTAGAAGCATGAATGAGATGCTGACCTTCCTGTACTGTTCTCAGCCTGAAAGGGCCCCCGCTCTTTCCTAATGACCTGGTTGACTTTACCTGTGAGCATGGACGCTGGTCTCCACCTCCCGGGTGAAAGAAAATGTTTGGTAAACCAGGAAGCCTTGTATACATGAAAGTATTAGGCTTTCTCTTTGTTTGTTCAAATTGATTTTTAGAGAGAAAGACAGGGAAAGGGAAAGAGAGAGAGAAACATAGATGGCTACCTCCCTCATGCCCCCTTTTGGGGATCAAGCTCGAAACCCAGGCATGTGCCTCAACTGGAAATTGAACCGGCAGCCTTTCTGTGCACAGCACCCACTCACTGAGCCACAAGAGCCAGGGCGGTATTATGATTTGTAGCAGGCCAGTCCAGGGGACGTTGTTTTCCCAAATTGCTCTCTTATTACTCACAGCAGCAGGGTGACACATGACAAGCTTTCTAATAGAATGTCAGGACTGATCTCCTTGTACTTAATTGCACAATTAGTGTCTGCCTCTCTCCCTGGGGTGTTGTCGGTACCTATGGAGAGAAGTGGAAATGGTGGCCAGCAGGGGTCTGCCGTGCCCTGCAGGACTGTGGAGGTGTAGATGTAACAGGTGCAGGATCGTGAGAGGTCCCTGTGGACTCAAGGGGACTCACCCACCTCCTCCTTTCACACTGAGTGTTTTCCCTGACTACCATCTGATAAAGGTTGTTTTTAGGGGAACTTTCTGGTTCACTGAATTTGCCTCACTTCTTGAGCTGGTATCCAGACTGGAACCCAGGTACTCAGATTTCACATGTGCAAACTGAACTCAGTCTCTCCTCCCTTCACTGCCCCCCTCCTCCCCCGGAGTGAAAGTCACCAGCATCTATTGTCTACTGCATCACCTGACACTGTCCCTCCTCTCCCTTCCCTTCCTCGCCCCTTCCTGGGGTTAGCAAGCCTTGCCAGCTCTCCCTCAGAAACATTTCTCAAAGCCTCTCCTTCTCCACTTGCGTCTGCAAACTTTCTGTAGGGGCCAGGAAACATTTCAGGCTTCACGCCCAAGAGACAAAGTCGAGTCACAGCTGCGTCACTGTCACTCGCGGGGCGCCAGAGGCGGTGAGAAGCCGTGAGAGCGTGCATATGGTCCCTGTCACAACTCTCAGCTCTGCCCTCGGAGTGTAGAAGCAGCCACAGATGATCCCCAAGTTAATGGGCGTGGTTGTATTCTGATAAAACTTTATTTATAGACACCGAAATTTAAATTTGCTTTAATTTTCCTGTGCCATGAAGTCTTCTTCTTCTTTTGCTTTGTTTTCAACCATTTAAAGAGTGTCAAAGCCATTCTCAGCTTATGGACTGTATGTAGTTTGCCAGTCCCTGTCCAGAAGTTGGTCAATCATTCTTCCAGCAATCTCTAATCGAGTGCTTCTGATAAGCTGTGATCACTCTAGGTGCTGGAGGTGAAGTTTTGAAAGATGGAGATGGTAAACGAGCAAGAAGAAATAAGATAATTTCAAGGGAGTGCGTGGCCAATGGAGTGGGAGGAGTGGGGAAGAGCTGGCAAGACTGTCAGGGAAGTCTTCTCTAAGGAGGTGGTGACATTGAGCAGAGAGCTGAGTGAGCCACAGGAGCCAGCCATGGGAGTACTTTGGGAAGAAATGATGTGAGGCAGAGGCACTACAAATGCAAATAATCCTGAAGAGAAGAGTGCATTTGATATATTTGAGAGACCAGACTATTCCAGAATGGTTAGAGAGTGGTGAGCAAAGGTAAGAGAGGTTGGGATGGGATAGAGAGGGGGGAGGTAAGTTGGATAGTCTCCCCCACTCCCCAATATATGAAACTTTATATTTCTATAAGAATTTAATTCATGCATATATTTTAAATATATTTTTATTGTTTTCAGAGAGGAAGGAAGAGGAAGAGAGAGAAAGAAACATCAGTGATGAAAGAGAATCATTGAGTGGCCGCCTCCTGCATGCGCCTGCTGGGGATCGAGCCTGCCACCTGGGCATGTGCCCTGACTGGGAATCGAACCATGATCTTCTGTTTCATAGGTCAACACTCAACCACTGAGCCATACTGACCAGACAAATTTAATTTATATTTTGAGTCCCTACTCTGCATGGTGGGAGAAATGTCCTATCAAATAATTTGGGATTTTTTCCCCCCTTTTCCAGGTTTGCATTTATGTTCTGGGGACTTAACTAAAAACTTCCTTCCAAGGGTCCAGGTCCTCCTCAGTGTCATTTGGGCACCTGCTGGGCTGCCTCCCCCCTGTGTGAATTTCTCTTGTCTGTCTGTGCCATTGCCAGAAGGGTTCCTTCCTCTGGCGCTCTCCCCTCTCTGGACAATTTTTGGGAAGACAGGTATTCTTCTTCACCTCCACTGTTGTGCTGGCAAATGGTTAACAACCAGCTGAGGGGTAGGGGGTGAAGGATTGAAGGTGGAGAGATAGAATTCTCAATTTGTAGCCTTTGTCAATTTCAGGGGTGTAAATACTCTCACCATGGCTGTATGTTTCAAGCCACTACTGATTTTTTTTAATTGAATCTATTTGACATATAGCATTGGGTAAAGTTGAGGTGTTAATTTGATGCACTTACATATCGTAAATGATGGCCATTACAGCAATATTTAGCACCTCTATTACATTACATAATTAACCTTTCTTTGGAGTGTTGGTAGTTCAGCAGATGCCTTTGGTTTGATTGAAGTGAGGAGAATGGATTTGAAGAGGGCTGGAAGGGAAGCCAGACCAGTCAGGAAGCTTGGAGGAGGGTGGTGGAAGTGAGATGGTGGATGGATTTGAAATCTATTACAAGGCGGATGAACTGGAGTTGGGGGCGGGAGGGGGGGTGTCTCACCTCTTGCAGATCATTTGCAATGCACTTTTTCCTCCTGGACTTTCCTTATTTGTGAATCACTCATTCTGCCACCAGAGATCTCTTCCTTTGGAAAATGATGTAAAAAGCAAATAAAAATGGGCAAAAGTCAGTATCTTAATGCCAAAAGTGCTTTTATAAATTATTTTTGAAACAAAGGAACACATCTGTACAAGAATGGCCAAGAGCTTGGATAGATGCTTTATAATAAAAGATATACAAAGTCATCAGCGTATTCAGTTTCACTAGTAATCAGAGAATTGCAAATTTTTGAAAAGATAGCTTTAATAAACTGTCAAAAAGAAATGAATGAGTGTTGGCAAGGGTGTAGGAGAATCGTCATATGCTCCCTCAAGGGAAGTCTGGAAGTATACCTTAAAACGAAACACGCACGTGCGCTCTGACCCAGCAATTCCAGTTGTGGAAATGACTCAGGAAGCATCAGAAGGAGGAGCTGTGCATCCAGAGTGCCCGTGCAGCGTTGCTTCTTACGGAACACGAGCTGTTAAAATGCGGTTCACCTGTGAGCAGCACAAGGTCAGGCATGCAGAAGGGGCTCCATCTCTATAATGGAACTGAATTGGAAACATATAAACTGTTGGTCCATCATGCTAAGTGTTTTAATGGAGTTAGTACAGCTCAGAGTTTGCCTATGACGAGGCAAAAAGACATGGTGTATCCAGGAATGAGTTGCTTTCTAAAAGCAGGGACTGTGTGTGCCATGCATTCTGTATGTATCCTTTTGTGGAAAGAACAGGTTGAAGAAATACTTGCTGGCTCAGGGCCCTGTTCTTTTAAATATCTTTAGTAACAGCAAATCTTTGTCTTTCGAGGGGTGGATTTGATTTTTTTTGGAAACAGCCAAAATTCATTGGGAGCCAAGTCTGGTGTGTCTGGCTATCACCATGTCTATCACCATGTTGCAAAAAAAGAATTGAAAGCAGCTTACCAAAAAGCATATGGTACAATCAGATAAAAGCATAAATGCGTGAGGAAATCTGGAGAAAGAAGAAAATAAGATGGAGTGAAGTCTGAAGAGTGAAGAGGCTAATTCAGTAATGCTTTTTAGGGTTTACAAGGTGCTACCTTCAAGTAAGGAAGTGCTTGAAGTAGTTCTCCATGGGGAGTCACAGAAATGTCCTGAAAACGGGCAGCATTGTGTGCTTGTGTGCTGTATCTATCAGGATGGGTTAGGACTTGCTGCCATAACAAACCTCTCATCTCAGTGGTTAAAACAACATGGTGTTGCTTCTTCCTCATGCTGCAAGTCTGTTTCAAGTTGGATTAAGATTGTAAGACCTTCTGGACCTAACATGACAGAGCAACCGGTATCTAGGATCTTGTTATTGACCAGGTTAAAACAGCATGTCCTTAAAGCTTCTGCTCGGAGGTGACACCTGACGTTTGTGCTCGTATTTCATTGACTACAGCACAGCCACACCTTACTTTAAGTGGGTGGGGAATTCAATTCTAGCATGCCAGAAGAAGAAAAGGAGCAAGCTGAATACATATGGATGGACAGCTCTACTGACCACCCGTACTCAGGGGGTGCCCTCTATCTCCTCTATTTCAGTCTTGGCATTTTACCAGAATGGTTCTGTATCCTAACACAATTGTGGTAGCCGCTCAGTGCTTCTCATACAGATTTCAATGTTTCTAGAGCAAGACTTCTCAAAATTAATCTGATGGATCTTGTTCAATGCAGATTCTGACTAAGTAGGTCTAAGAGGAGGCCTGAGATCCTGCATGTTGACAAACATTCACTGCTACAAGGATTTAAAGCCACAGTGCAGGACTCGGCAGGTGCCCTTGCTCCTGACAGCCAGGATGAACTCTTCCTCTTCAAGTCATAGCTTCCCTCCCACAAGCTGTCCTTCATCTGCATATTGCTGGACACACTAGTAGATAGTTGGCCAATACTTGGCCTAATCCCAGACTTCCTCGACCTTTTTTCCTTGAGGTGAATACATCTGTCACAACCTTTGAGCACCTACTGTGTGCTCTGCTCCCTGCAAAGCTAGAAGGATTCAGCCAAGATGTAAAGCTGAAGTTAGCAGCTCTTCTTGGGGGAGTGCTTGGAGATGTGTTGTTCCCTCCAGGTGACTGTCAGTTACTTCTCTAGACTGAAGTTTCGTGCATGTTCTGTTGGAATGAAATCCCTCCCAGACTTTTAGTATTCATCGTTTTTTCTCGGATGCCTTAATTCCTCCTCCCATCTCATTTGCTTGCCAAATGCACAGAGCACTCCAGGATTAGTCAACAAAAAGCTAATTAAGTTATAAAAACTCTGTAGAGATGATGCTTTACAAATTCTACACAAATGAGTCCTTGTCCTAATTTTATCAAGATAAAGAATCCTTATTTTAGCAGTGGCTCATGGAAGGGTGTCATCGAGGCATTTGTTTTTTTATTGTAAGATAATTTAGAAATAGAAATAGGAATTTTGAGTCTACTGTTCTCACTGAGAAAGTGCTTTATTGATAAATAGCTGCAAGATTTGTTGTGCTTCGAGTGAAAAATAAAACCACATTGCATTTTTAATAACCCAGGATATACCCAACACAAAATCTAACCTGGTACTCAATGTCATGTGCTCATATTATTGAAGGATTGGTGTACCTGGGGCCTGTCTCCTGGTGTGGACACATGGAACCTACCTGAACAGCATTATAGCATTAGTATAGGGCACGAAGCCTGGCGCCTCTCAGACATTAATGTGCATGCAAGTCACATGGAGTTCTTGTTAAAATGCAGATTCTGCTTCAGTAGGTCTGGAGTGAGGCCGAGACTGCAGTTTCTCACTGAGTCCCATATTTCGCTGCTGCTGCTGCTGTGTTGCTCTGTAGGCCACAATTTGAGTAGCGCAGAGCACTGGAGTATCCTAAAGAGTTTTTAAGTTTGCAATCCTGGCATTAGATTGGATTTTCTTTTTAAAATTTTTATCTATTTATTTTTTTAATTTATTTCAGAGAGGATGGGATAGAGACAGATAGAAACATTAATGATGAGAGAGTATCATTGATCAGCTGCCTTCTGCATGCCCTACACTGGGGATCGAGGCCACCACCCAGGTATGTGACCTCCTGGTTCATAGGTCAACATTCAACCACTGAGCCACACCGGCTGGACAGTTAGTTTATTTTTTAAATCCTTACACAAGGACATGCCCGTTGATTTTTAGAGAGAAGGCAAGGGAGGAAGAGAGAGAGAGAGAAACGTGGATCAGCTGCCTCCCGTACATACCCCGACTGGGGATTGAACCCGAAACCTAGGTATGTGCCCTGGCTAGGAATCAAACCCATGGCCATCCAGTGTATGGGACAACTCTCATCTAACTGAGCCACACTAACCAGGGCTTCTTTTTCTTTTTTTAAAGAGACTATGCAGGGTCAAGGAAAGAACACAGGCTTTGGAATAGACCTCCCTTTGAGTCTGTTTAATGTGAGGACAGAGATAGGAGGTGGTAAAAAGCAGGTCTGGAAGAGTGGTATCTGGTGTTCTTATTTGCCCAGAGTGTGCCTTGACCAGGGGGTGCAGGAGGGACTCAGGAATGCTTTCTTGGGCCAGGACCAGGCTGTGGAGGAAGAAAGACTGGGGGCAGAGTGCGTGGGCGTGGTGTGCCCAGCGACTTGACTGCTGTGTGAACACAATAGCAGAGAGAGAGAGCCCGGGGATGAACTTGCTAGATGCCAACAGTGTTAGGAAAACAGTGGGAACATGGCTTCCATATCTCGAGGCACTTTTTTTGGTTCCAAGGGGCAGCTGCGTGCCTTGTGTGGTCTCGTTTGTGGGCCAGATGTGAGCGCTGCAGATACCCCAGTGTGGACTGCCCAGACCATAATCAAGGGCGGGCAGAAACTCTCTCTCCCGATTTGGGCTGTCCGGTGCAGGGTACGAGTGACAGCTCTGAGTTCAAATCCTGCCTTAGCCCCTGCTGCCTGAGAGGCCTGGGCATGTTACAGAATTTCTGCAGGTCTCATGGGGCTTCAGTGAGGTAGCCGGTGCCTCGGATTACTCTGTTCATGGAGCGTATGTCTCACATGTTCTGGGGTTCATTCCAGTTTAGAGATGCCAGTTAACTGGGTTTTTATGGGTGGCTGCAGGGGTGGGAGAAACCTGTTTCCATGGGCCCCTCCAAGGTCACGGTGCAAGACTATCTGGTTGACTGGTCAAGGTCTTCAGGTGGGCACACCTCACCGAGCGTCTTATTAGATGGAGACTCACATTCACAACGTCTGGGTTTGGCCTGAGAGTCTGCATTTCTAACAAGCTCCCATGAGTGGCTGGTATTCAGCCCACCTTTTGAGCAGCAAGACTGTAGAGCACTTTTGGGGGGTTTCCAGGACACAGGTACTGCTGGTGAAAGCAAGGAAAGCTGGCCAGTTCTGGTTTACTTTGGAACTGCTGCGTCATGGTTGCTGCTACTTAGACGGAGCTAATTAGTCTTAATTGTGTCTTACTTGGGTCTCTGGCTGCCCACCTGCCCCCAGAAGAGGTTCTTGTGAGGAGGGAAAGGCTGTTTGGCGGGAGAGGTGAAATGCAACAGGATGCTTATGCATTTCTTTTATCTTTGCCGAGTCCTAGAGCCAAGCAAAGGTTTGTTTCACGGAGCTGGGTGGAAATTCTCTTGATTTATTTTGTTTGGGTATTTTATTAAAGTATTGTGGACATACAATTTTATATTATTTTCAGGAATGCAACATAGTGATTGGAATTTCTATTCCTTACAATGTGATTGCCACAATGAATCCAGTAGCCATCTGTCACCATACAAAGTTATTACAATAATATTGACTCTTTCCCCTATGTTGTACATTATATCCATGACTTGTTTTGCCACTTATAGGTGGAATCTAAAAAACAAACAAAACAAACAAAAAACCCCAATGAAACACAGCAGAAACAAACTCAGAGGTAGAGAACGAACTTATGGCTGGCAGAGGGTGGGGGTGGGGGAGAGGTGAAAAAGGGAAAGGGGAAGAAGTAGTACAAACCACCAGGTCTAAATTCTCTTTTGAAAGTCGCTCAGAAGCTACTGCTCTGCGGGCTGAAAACTGAAGGCGGTGTTAGCTCCACAAATCAGGTCCCCCCCACAGCTCCTGGGGCGCCCTCGTCCATTTTCGCTAGTGACGCCGGGGGCGGTGATTTTTCTAGCCAGTTGGATGTGAAGCTCCTGGTGAAGACCTTTCGTAGGCTTTCCATCGCCTTTACTGTGTAACGCACCTCAGCTTTGCTCAGGAGGCCCTCTGTGCCTGGGCCTCAGCCGGGGTCCCAGCTTCGCTCATATGCAAAATGCTGTCAAAAGGACGCAGCCCTGCTTCTCTCTTTTCTTTTTTTGTTTTGTTAATCCTCACCTGAGGATATTTTTTCCTTTGATTTTGCTTGTTTATTTGTTTAGATAAAATGGAAGGGAGGGAGGAAGGGGGAGAGAGAGAGAGATGCATGTGAGAGAAACACATCAGTTGGTTGCCTGCTGCACAGGCCCTGACTAGAATGAGCCTGTAACCCAGGTATGTGCTCTTGATTGGGAACCCGAGACCCTTTGGTATGTGGGCTAACGTTCCAACCACCGAACCGCACCAGCCAAGGCCAACTTTGCTTTCTCTTGTTTTGTCCTCGCACATGCCACTTCTCTGAAGTAACCTGCTTCCCCCATCGGCTCTTTTACTCTCCACACCCTTTTATTTTTAAAAAATACATTTTGATTGACTTCAGAGAGGGAAGGAGAGAGAGACAGAGATAGAAACATCAATGATGAAAAAGAATCATTGATCGGCTGCCTCCTGCACGCCCCCTGCTGGATGCCAGAAACCCGGGATGTGCCCTGACTAGGAATCAGACTGCGACCTCCTGGTTTATAGGTTGATGGTCAACCACTGAGCCATGCCAGCCAGCACTCTCACTGCCTCTTTAAACAGCCCTTGCCTGAGGATATGTTTTTATTAATATGTAGGGGGAGAGAAGGCAACAGACAATTCCAGTAAGTGGGGTGAGTGTGCTGAGAGGTCTAAGAATGCAGTGAGCTGAATCAGCAGTCTTCCCAGCAGATTAACGCCAAAGCCAAGGATTGAGAACAAGTTAATCCCGCTATAAAGGAAAAGGAAAGAGGGTCATAGCAAAAAGATGAGTAACTAGTTAAAAACGGGCAAAGAATATGAATAGACGTTTCTCCAAAGACACATAACCTGCTGATAAGCACATGAAAGATGCTCAACATGTTTAGTCACCTGCAAAGTGCATACCAAATGATAGGGAGATCCCTTCACACCTTCAGCCTGGCTGTAATTGAAAAGGCAGATAAGAGAAATCAAGATGGCAGCATAAGTAAACACCTAAACTGCTGCCTTGGACAACAATATCAAAACTACAACTAAAAGACAAAATGGACACCATCCAGAACCACAGGAAAGCTGGCTGAGTGGAAATTCTACAACTAGAAGAAAAGAGGAACACACATTAGGAATCAGAGGAGCTGCAAAAGGCTGAGGTACAGAGACGTGCAAACGGAGAGGAAGGGTGGCCTGTGCATGGGCAGCTGAGTGCACGACTGGCTTTCTAAAGTGGGAGGGAGGCAGAAGCTCCTGACTGCACTGAACTCCATTCCTGGGCAAGACACTGGGAAACCAGACTCATTTGGGGGGAATCTGGACTGTCGTGAAAAGGGAAAGCACACGGAGACTCGGGAACTGCAGAGGGCAGAGGTCTGGAGGCACGTGCACAGAGAAGCTGAGTGTGCAGCTGGCTTTCTAAAGTGGGAGGGAGACAAAATCTCCCGGCAGCACTGAACTACAGTTCTGGACAAGTTTCTGGAAACCCCAACTCATTCGGGGAGAAACTGGACTGTCCAGCAGCAGGTGAAACTCGAGGTTGGCTTGCTCTCAGAGGTGCTTGCAGTGATTACCGAAGGACACTGAGACCCAGGAGCCTCATAGGGTAGGGCTGACAGGAAGCCAAGGCTGTCTGCTCCAACCTGAAACTCTGACCCATCCAAGCTGAGCCCAGAGGCTTTTGCAATTTTGCAAGTCTTGCCTCATAAAAGTGTCTCCAGCACAGTTCTCCCAGCATAGACACAGCTGACCATCTCAGGGAAGCAGTGAAAATGCAGAGACAAACAAACAGATCACAAATGAAAGAAATGGAAGAAAACAAAAGACTGGTTATAGAGTTCAAGGTTTTTCAAGAATTTCCTAGAAAAGGCCGATAAATTTAGTGAGATACTTGAGGATATGAAAAAGGACCAACTAGAAATTAAGCATACACCGACTGAAATAAAAATATTATACAAAGACCTAACAGCAGACTAGAGGACTGCAAAAATCAAGTCAAAGATTTGAAATACAAAGAAGCAAAAAACACTCAGCCGAAAAAAACAGAAAGCAAAAAGAATCCAAAAAGTTGAAGATAGTGTAAGGAGCCTCTGGGAAAACCTCAAGCATACCAACATCCGAATTTTGGGGGTACCAGAAGAAGAGAGAGAGCAAGATACTGAAAACCTATTTGAAGAAATAATGACTGAAAACTTCCCCCACCTGGTGAAAGAAATAGACGTAAAAGTCCAGGAAGCACACAGAATCCAAAACCAAAGGAATCCAAAGAGGACCACATCAAGACACATCATAATTAAAATGCCAAGAGCAAAAAACAAAGAGAGTATGTTAAAAGCAGCAAGAGTAAAACAGTTAATTACCTACAAGGAAGCACCCATACTATTATCAGCTGATTTCTCAACAGAAACTGTGCAGGCTAGAAAGGAGTGGGAAGAAATATTCAAACTGATGAATAGCAAGAACCTACAACAAAGATTACTCTACCCAGCAAAGCTATCATTCAGAATCGAAGGTCAGATAAAGAGCTTCACAGATAAGAAAAAACTAAAGGAGTGCATCACCACCAAACCACTATTATATGAAATGCTGAAAGGTATTCTTTAAGAAGAGGAAGAAGAAGAAAAAGGTAAAAATAAAAATTATGAACAATAAATACATATCTATCAAGTGAATCTAAAGTCAAGTGAATAAAAAATTTGATGAACAGAATAAATTGGTGAACATAATAGAATCAGGGGCATAGAAAGGGAGTGGACTGACAACTCTTGGGAGGAAAGAGGTGTGGGGGGGTGGGAAGAGACTGGAAAAAAATTGTACACCTATGAAGAGGTAAGGGCAGAGGGTGTGGTGGGAACAGGGTGGAAGGGAGCTATGGGGGGAAAAGAAGAACAATTGTAGTAATCTGAACAATAAAGATTTATTAAATAAAAAAGGCAAATAATAACAAGTGTTGGTAAGGTTGCAGAGAAATCGGAGTCCTCACACACTGCTGGTGGGACTTGATGCAGCCACTTTGGAAAAACAGTCTGGCAGTTTCTCAATGTTAAACAGAAGAGTTACCAAATGACCTAGGAATTTTATTCCTAAGTATATACCTAAGAAAAATGAAAATATATATCCACTCGAAAACTTGTACACAATGTTCATAGGAGCAAGACTCAGCCAAAAATGAGAAACTGATGAATGGATAAATAAAGGTGGCATATCCGTTGAATGCAGTGTTATTTAGCCATAAAAAGGAATGAGTACTGACTCATGCTACAGCATGGATTCTTTGCTCCTTTTCAACTAGGTTACTCATCTTTTTGCTATGGACCTTCTTTTTCTTTTCCTTTTTAGCTGGATTAACTTGTTCTCAATCCTCTGCTTTAGTGTTAATCCGCTGGGAAGACTGCTGACTCAGCTCCCTATGTCCTAGGCCTCTCAGCACTTACCCCCCTTACTGGAATTGTCTGTTGTCCCCTTTACATTGTTGGTTTTTCAAGGTCAAGGGTTGGGTCTCTGATCTTCATAGACTTAGCCCTCAGTGCATAATCAGGCATAGGCACTGAATTTAAAAATGAAGGACATAATTCAGTCATTTCATCTGTGGTGCTGATGAATACAGGACTCTGGATTTGCTAACCAAGGTCTTATTTGGCTTCACATGGTGAAAAATAATAATAATAAAGAGTTTGCAGAGTGACATTCTTACAGAACCTCTGTTCCCCATCCAGGCGTTTGGCACATACAAACTGTGGCTAACAAGACAGATTGGGAAAGAGAGTGTGTGCTCCTCAGAGCACAGCATCCTCACTGTGGGAGCAAGCAACTAAGATGACGTGAAGTAGGACTGCTACTCTGTGAAGGGCAGCGCATTATTATTTCCCTCCGCCTTAGACTGTTTGATTATTGGGCATCCCTGGGGTCTCAGAGTGGGAGTGATCTGGTTTAGGTAGCCTGCTGCAATGGTGTTTAGAGCTGATCACACCTGGGTTTGGGTGCTGGCTGGATGAGACATTGAGTACATTACTTACCTGACCTTGGACCTCAGTTTCCATATCTTTAAAGTGGGGTTAATAAGGCTCACGCCAGAGGATTGCTGTGGAAGTTAGAATTGTCTGCTTTAATGTAAATGCCCCACGGAGAGCCTGGTTCAGGGCTCAGGAGGTGCTGGTGGCCCCTGTGGCCACGTGCTTCTGGTTTCCCATGCGTCAGTCAGGGCTGAGCAGAATTATTTGCTTTTTCTTAGTAACGGAGATCTCCCTCCCCGAAAGTCACCCCAGACCTCTTGTCTCCATTTCTGGTGGTGACCTTGTCTTTCTGGCTGTCGTCACCTCAACCCAGTTTCCATTGTGGTTCCTTCAAGCCCCTTCTGTGTGGTTCAGCGTCACTGAAGATGCGTTTGCCCAAGGAAGTCCCGGGCTTCTGTGGGTGGGTCTTCAGTTTTGTCATAGTGTGTTCAGGCCACTGTCTTAAAACAGAAACCCTTCTGTCGAACCACCTGCATCTCCTCTCACCCAGACCCTCCCTGGGTGCGACCAGGATGAGAATCTGAGCCACAGGTAGTAAGTAAGGGGAGTCTTATCTAGAGCACGTGGCAAATAAGCCTGAACAGAGATTTTCTGCGAGAAAGGTTGGGTCCACAGGCCCCAGACCTCGCCCTGGCCGTGGGTAGGTCACGAGTGCTGCTCTGGGCCCACCTCTCATTGATGTGTTTTGTAACACAGCTAAGGGGACTTTGATTCCTCCTTTCAGCCGTTGAATTTCTGAGCACATTGTCGGTTCTTTGGGGTCAGGAGGGCACCAGGGCACAGTAGTGAGAAGTGCTGTGCCCAGTTTCCATGTGCCCTGGCCTTAAAATCGGATCCTATTGTGGAGTGAATCTTCCAAAGAGGTCTGCTGGCTGCTCTGGCTGGACGACTCATACCTGCTGGTTAGGAATTTGGAATCTGAGTGACAGAGGGCTGGGTTTGTGGGTGTTCATTGGGACAGGAAGCTTTGAGGCCTGATCTGTGTGGCGGGTGTGGCCACAGAGATTCTGATAAACTTTCAAATTTCAGAAGGCCATCCTCTGTGTCACTCAGGAGGAAATGGCCAGAATGAAATGTAGCCAGCTTCTTCCTTCTTTGTGCAGCATACTCCCCCTCCCCAGCCCTCAGCATATTGGAGGGTCAGGGGGCAGGAGGGGAGAGAAGCCCTGCCAAGGGGGGAGGTGTTTGAATAGGGGTTGGTGAAGGCATTACCAGGCACTTCAGGGGGACAGTAGAGCCAGCTCAGGCCTGAGCCTTTTGCTCCTGACTGGGCCCAGGCCCACGGAGACAGCGATGCGGGGCATGAAGGAAGACGGGGGAGTCTGAGCTCCTAGACCCGCTGTTTGCTGGGGTTTCAGTCCCTGGAGACACACTCCAGTGGACTGTGGGGTAGGCCCTGATCACTCCGTTCCTTTCCAAAGTGACCCTGGAGGATTCCTCCTGGAAGCCGTAGGGCTCTGTGGGACAGAGTTTGAAAAGCCTACTAGTAGGGGATGCTAGAGGCTCCCATTCCTCTCTGCCCATCAACATTACGCAGGGAGTGTCGTTCTGGCTTGTACCCACTCACTTGCCAGGTGGTGCTTTGCTGGGGTGCTCTGCTCCTCTGGTGGCTGGCCTGTTTTATGATTATTCTTGGGGAAATGACTCTCCCAGAAGCAGCAGAAGGTGTAAATTATGGCTCACTGCAAAGCAGCAAGAGCCTACACATTCAACTGGAGCTGCAAGTCTCTTGCAAATGAGAACTGATGTGAGCGGCAAGCGAGCTGGGAAGGGTTACGATGGACATGCGGCTGGCATGACTGATAGCCACGGGACGCCAGGTTTTCTCATGGTTTATGGGGGAAGGAAAAGCAACAGTTGTTCTTGGAGGGCTGGACCACTAGTGAGAGGGCTGGAGGGAAGCTGTTTGAAGATGCCAGACACCCCCAGGCAATGGACAAGTTTTCTACTAACCTGGTCCTTATAAACAGTTCTTGTATTTCCACTGAGCCAGGAACCCAGGATTAGGTCTGGTGTCCCCACCCTCATCCTAACCTCCCATGGCCATCCATAGCGGCCTTCTAAAATTTGGGTCTGGTACAGTCATTTTCACTGGCCTGTTGCCCGAGTCAAAGCGCTCCAATTGGGGCTAACAGGGGCCTGCCCTGCCCAGCCTCCTCTCAGCCTCCTCGCTGTCCTCTCCTGGACACACTTGGCCACCTTTGTGCCTTGGCACTGCCACGGCCTTTCGAGACCTTCCTCCTCATGCCTGTCAAGGGAGGAGAATCCTCATCCAGACCCAGGCCAGGGTGGCCTGTACCTCCCTGTCTCCCTCTGGCTGCCTCAGGGCCCACGTGTGACCCACATTCCACAGTGGCCCCCACTGACTTGTTTCTGTGGCTGTGCTCTGAGCTCCTCCCAGGCAGGAACCTGCTTCCTGTCTCCGTAACCGCCTGGCCTGGCCCAGACCTTGGCATCTGTGAGCTCTGGCTAAGTAAGTATTTGCTGGCTGGCCTGGTGAAGGGTTGAATTAAAGAGGATACAGAGAGCACTTGCCTTAGAGAAAGAATTAGGCACATCTTGCTCTGATTTTGATTCATGGCTTAACCAGCCTTTCTCCAAAAGGCGTGAATGGCCTTGTTATGAGTGAAGCTTGAGGTTATGGAAGACCAAGATTTGAAGAGGTGTAGCTAGGTCAGCTCAGCGAGCCGAACATCAGAGTAAGGCCACTGGGTCCTGGGAACAAGGCCCATTGGGCCACAGGACAGGACATTCAAGGTCATAGGTGAGCCAGTGTTG
The DNA here is from genome assembly GCA_027563665.1 of Antrozous pallidus. Classification (NCBI taxonomy): domain Eukaryota; kingdom Metazoa; phylum Chordata; class Mammalia; order Chiroptera; family Vespertilionidae; genus Antrozous; species Antrozous pallidus. Next base: position 10,075,811 of record CM050526.1, read on the forward strand.
CATGGACAGGTTCTCCCCATCCTGCTTCTCAGCAGGGCTGTTCCGGGGACAGTGGGTGTAGCTGAGACCACGGACCCCATCAGGAGCCCCAAGTTCTAATTGTAGGAGCCCCCACCCCCACACCTCTTAGTTGTTTGACCTTGTTAATACTCATTTTACAACCTTTGACCTTCAGCTTCTTCATCCATCTGAAAGGAATGTGCCAATCATTCTTTTGCCTTTGAGGTTCACTAGAAGGATTTTCAAGGTGACAATACATGTGGGCATGTTTTAAAATTCAGGGTAAGCTGATAATAAGCGTGAGGCCTATAGGGGAGGGAGGCTGTGCAAGAAGCGGGGGATAGGGGTGGGACGGAGGCTGTGCTCGTGATCCTAGCCATTCCACTTTCTGGCAGCCTGTCCCAGCACACAGTACTGTGCTGTGCTGTGGTGGTCCTTTCCCCATTGGACTCTTTGAACTTCGAGGCCAGCTGATCCTTGAGAATGAAACTGACTGGGTAAAGCTCCCAAGTGCCTATGTCAGAGGGCTCAGCATCCATGGGGAACCAGGGGAGTGGCCAGGAGACATGCCAAGAGGGGCTCAAGAGGCAGTCAGGGTGATGGGAGCACTGGGTACCTGTGATGGGCGGTATCCCCTCCAAGATTCCTGTGTTCAGGCCCTAACCCTCAGTACCTCAGACTGTGACTGTATTTGGAGATAAGATCCTTAAAAAGGTAATTTAGTGAAGATGAGGTTAGGGATATCCTCATAAGAGTAGGAGAATCGGGCACACCTGTGGAAGGAGACCACCCACGAACATGGGGGAGGCAGCATCTGCTGGTCCAGGAGGGGCCTTTGGGAGAAACCAGCACTGTTGACACCTGATCCAAGACTTCCAGCTTCCAGACTATTGTCCAAGGCCCCTGCCTGTGGCACTTCATTCTGAGCCTGCTCAGACAGAGCCCTTAACCTGTGTTTAGGAAGCAGATTTAATTATGTAGTTCTGTGTGGGTTTGGAACCTTGAAAACTACAGGGACACGGTGCTTGTCCCCATTTTTCTGCTTAGCATGTGTCCCTAGCAAACACATGTTATGTGTCTCCTTCATTGGAACGGGAGCCCCGGGAGAACAGAGCTCTGTGTCTGGCATGTTCCCCGCAGGGCCCCAGGCTGAGCACAGGCATGTTCCCCGAAGGCCCATGTGGGCATGGGAACATGCTTTTTGGATGAATTCCATCTGCAACAAGTGTCCTCAAGTTAAATTCCTTTAATGAAAGTAGCTGGTGTCCCTTAGTCAGGTCTCTACTTGGAGCTCACCTGCAAGGTGACTTACTATGACAGTGTGTCCCATGTAGCTCTCTAATCTCTACCCAGCCACCACATGTGATTAAAATGTGCTAAAAGTCAGAGAAGAACTGTTCATTTATTAGTTTTTGTTTACACTTGACGTATTGAGCCCCAGGTTTTATTAATCTAGGTTGCACCAGCCAGAGAGGCTGAGCACTGTTACTCTGGAGGGTGAAGCTGAGTTAGGTCAACTTGGTGAGGCCAGGAATTGGATCCCTGCAGTGTCCCTCGTACCAGAGCCCAGGGCGGCCTGGAGCTGGGTTCCTATTTGGGGACTGAATGGTTCTGTTAGTACACAGGGCAGGTGAGTGTACGCTGTGCAGTTCGCACTGGAATCAGCAGATCCCTGCAGGCATGCCAGCTCAGGCCTGAGCCCTTCCCCTCTGCCCTCTGCTCTCTCCTTCCCTGGCTGCTGGTGGCTCCATCTATGTCTGCAGCCCCACCCATGAAGGCCTCTTGCTACTTCTTCAGTGTAAGAGGAGCAGCGGATTTAGGGAAACTTATGACTCCCTATGAATCTCTGACTACTTCCCATTTCTCTTACCCTGTGTCCAAATTTCTCTTCATTTTTCTTTCCATCTCCCCACCCCCCACTTAAAAAATGTGTGGTAAAACTCACATTACATAAAATTCACAATTTTAACCCTTTTAAAACTAGAATTCAGTGGTATTTATTTAGACCATTGACAGTATTGTGCTGTCCAGTTCCTGAACTTTATCATTAGCCGAAGAGAAACCCCATGTCCCTTAAGTAGTCACTCCACTCTCCCCTCGCTCCCACGAGCCCCTGCCAACCACTAATCTGCTTTCTGTTTCTGTGGATTTGACCATTCTAAGCATTTCATGTAAATGGAATCAAAGGGTATGTGAGCTTTTGATTCTGGCTTCTTTCACTTAGCGCGCTGCCTTCAGGGGCATCCACGCGGTGGCATGTGTAAGGCTTCATTCCTCTTTGAATAATTTTCCATTATGTGAACGCACCACAGTGGCTTATCCATTCAGCGGTTGATGGACATTTGGGCGGTGTCCACACTTTGGCTTTAGGAATAGTACCTTCCACTTCTTTAGCTGCCTTTGGGGCTGCCTCTAAATGCCCTTTAGCATTAGTCGAGGCTGTGGGGTCCCTGGCAATGAAAGAAGCCCTGGATGTGAAATCAGGAGACAAGTTCACAGCCCTAACGCTTGTCAAGCCTTAGTTTGCTCATTTCCAAGATGCATATAAGATTCTCTGCCTTCTTTACTCAGCCCTGCAGAAGGTTGGCACAGATTGTAGGCTGTGAGGCTAAGCTCTTTGATGTTAAATGATAGCTATTTATGTTCCTCATTCCCCTTTGATTTTTTTCACTTTCTCTGCTTCCTCTTTTCTCTTTTTGCTAATGGCTGTATTTGAGTCCTCTTTTCCTGTCTCCTCGTTTCCTCTTTCTTCAGCTGGCCTGGGCACATGGTAGGGCGTGGTCTGTACAAGCCTCGATGGAGGTGAGCCATTGAGGGCATCCTTGGGAAGGGGTCTCGTTGGCTGTTGGCAGCATTGGCTGGTGATGGCTGAGGTCAGCATTGGCGGGACCTGAGTGGGGAAAAGGTGGACTGCGAAGGCCCTGCCACTCCTTCTGGCGTGACTTTGAAGGCCTGGTTTCCTGACAGCTTTGAGCCTTTTGAAATACAGGAAATAGCCAGGTTGATGGATACTTGGCAGATTCCACAGGGACCCTGGGAGGGAAGCAGCCGACGGAGGGGTGCGCCTTTCTTTATGTTGCATTGCAAATACTGCATCTTCTGCAGCTCTGTGCATGCTTAAGCTTCTTGAAGGCAAGAGCAATGGCTGTCTTTCATTTCTCCCCACTGTCTTGCTCATGGTGCTCTCAGAGAGTTCAGGACGTACCTGGTGTTGAATATATGTGATAACCTTGGTTTAGTCCTGTAATGGTTACAGAGGGCTTGCCCGTAGGATTTCTCATTTATCTTCTCCACAGCCTGGCAAGGCGATTTTACTTCTCAGACAAAGAAACTTAAGCCTCAGAGAGGTTAAGAAATCTGCTCAGGATACACAGCCATCCAGAGGTGCATGTGGGGTCCTTGCCTGGGACCAGTATTCTCCACTGCTTCCACCACCTTCACAGGGAATTTCAGGAAAAAGAACCCTGTGGCAGCACTGATTTAGGGAGATGGGAATCCTGTGCCGTTGGACAACCTTCATATTGGAGACATTTTTCCTAATGTCTTAGAATGCAGATGGCCTTTCCTATTAATCACTATAGAATTCTTTTTCTCATCAAACGTAAGAGGAGCTTCAAGGAAAGCTGATTTCCTGCTAAATCAGCGTGTTCCTCATTTGCTTCCAGAGGGTCTGATGGAAGGAACTGTTGTTGTTCTTAGTGACAGACGTGGAGCCAGCCCCAAGCAACAGTGCAACTTGGAATTAGGCTCCAGTTCACGGCCGAGCTCTGCGCTGGACCAAGTTGCTGAGAAGTCTGGCTCCAACTCGGTCTGGCGGGAGAGACGGGTGTGCTGGAGGGAGGAAGCCTGAGGAAAGCTTGCCTGGAGGAAATTCGGTCAAGATGTTCCATTGTAACACTCTGGGGCTCTTCCAAACCAGAAGAGGAAAGGATTCTGCTGGAGGGAGAAAGGCAGCTTTAGAGTTTTTCATGAATGGAACTCAGAGCTTGCTGGGTCCTAGGACTTGCAAGGCTCAGGTGAAGCTATAGAGAAAACTGGGTGTCTGGCCATCAGGTGAGCTCTTGCCCTTGGCTGGCCCTTCAACAAATTGCTGAGCTCAGGAAGCATTTGGAACGAGTGCTGTTTGCTAACTCAGCCACAGGAAGTGGCCACCGGCCTTGGAGTTGCTCAGGGACCCCTGGTGGCATGGTGTGTATGTGATGGGGAGAGGGAGTGTATGGAGTATTTTTAAGTTTAGTGACCTCCAGGGGGACAGAAGGGCTGGGTATAGGGCACTTCCTTCATGTTGGAACCTTTTGGCACATTACAAGGTAAGGAGTCCGTTCACTGAATGAATGCCCTATAGTGTGCAGGCTTCCACTCTCAAAGCTGGAGGTATAGTGGGAAACATAGTAAACACACATCCCTGCCCTCATTGAGTTTTAATTCTAGTTTGGGGGGACAAACAGCAAACAAAACTAAATAATAAGCTGTGCAGTGATTGACAAGATTTGTCATTTCAAATTTGATGGGCAGAGAAGGCCTTATTAGGAGAGGACATGTGAGCGAAGACCTGGAAGAGATGATGGAGCAAGTGTGTGGATTTCTGGTAAATGAGCATTCCAGCCGGCAGGCAGAGCAAGTGCAAAGGCCCTGGAGCCTGAGCACACCTGAATTTCAGGGCCGGTAGAAAGTCAGTGTGGCTGGGCAGAGTGAGTTCAGAGGGGAGTATTGGAGATAGGGCCAGGAAGGTGACTGGAGTGAAGGGTGGCGAGGGCCCAGCGCATGAGAGCCTGACCCTGAGTGCCAGGCAGAGCCATTGGAGACCATGGAACAGATGATTGACATGACGGCTTAACACTTACGAGGATCCCTTTCTTGCTTTATTAAGAACGGATGTGGGTTTTGCAGATAAACAGGGAGCAAGAATGGAGGGAGGGAGATGAGTAAAGAGATTGTTGCAATAATACAAGTGAGAAATGATGGTGGCTTTGTCCAAGCTAATAGGTGTTGACATGGTTGAAACAGTGGGGTTTGATGATAGATTGGATGTGTTAGGTTGGAGAGAGAACTTGAAGATGGTTCCAAGGTTTTGGTTTAGGCCACTGAAAAGAAAGAGCTGGTATTAAATGAGAAAGTGAGGGTTAGAAGCTATGGGTCTCGGGAAACGATGAAGTTTGTTTTGGACGTGTTAACTTTGAGATCTTGAATGTGTTCAAGTAATGGTATTGAGTAGGTATTTGGAGAGATGGCTCTTGAGGACAGGGGAGAAGTCTGGGCTTCAATGATCATTTGGAAGTTCTTCTGGTGTAGATGGCCTTCAAGTTGCCATACTGGATAAGATCACCTAGGAAATGTGCATAGAGAAGAGGTACAGGGATGGGGTCTTCAAACACCCCAAAGCGGGTGAGGGGGAAGTCAACTGCAAAGGAGGCTTGGCAGGGGGGTGGGAAGAAAACCCGGAGACCAGGATACCTGGCACTGGGCTCCGAGCAGGTCCCCAAGGTCATTGGGACATTACCCCATGGGGAGCTCTTAAGGGTTAGACAGCACGAGGGGACACTAGGCACACTCCAAATACAATCTGAAGTAAGCCTTGTCCTTACAGCTCTGATGCCCATTTTCTAATCTTGTCAGTGTCTGTTTCCCACAAACATAAACATATTAGCGTGGCTAAAGCCTGTGTTTGAATTTGTCTTTTTAAAATTTTTTTTTTATTTTATTGATTTTTTACAGAGCGGAAGGGAGAGGGACAAAAAGTCAGAAACATCGATGAGAGAGAAACATCGATCAGCTGCCTCTTGCACGCCTCCTACTGGGGATGTGCCCGCAACCAAAGTACATGCCCTTGACCGGAATCGAACCCGGGACCTTTCAGATCGCAGTCCGATGCTCTATCCGTTGAGCCAAACCGGCTTCGGCTGCATTTGTCTTAATACCACCCAGGTCTCTCTGGCAGTCCCATCCACAAATGAGGAATGGATTTTTAAAATTATTAGTTTTTAATCACACAAGGCACATATGAATTAGACTCTACATACATCTGCAGTGGGGGGAGGAGCTGGTTCTTTGATGGCAAAAGTAACCCCGGTCTGTCAGTGGTGTGTGGCCCTCGGAAGGTGAAGGCCCCGACACAGACAGACCCCCGGAGGTCGGTGGTATTGACATTTCATGGTGGTCGGGGAGATTAGGAAGCCCGTGTCCTCACAGGCGACATGAAAAAAGGTTGAGAAACTGGCATTAGATTCAAGTCCCTTTGACGACATCCTTTCCAGCATCGTTCGGAAACGTTTCCTGATTTGTGGGTTTAGTTCGTATTTTAAATAAATCACCAGAATGTATTATTTCTTAAATTGTTGGCACTCAGTGATATATCCTGAAGACATTTCCTTGTTAGCACATGTACATCAGTGGTTAGTTATAAAAGCTGTATGGTATGGATATGGCATAGCTGTTTTGTATTGATGGATACTTACAGTGCTTTTTGTTTGTTTTTCCTACTGAAAATGTGGTCAGGGTTTATTTTTGCCTTTGTGCCCACGTTTGATGACTGTTTCTCGGGGGTAGCAGAAGAGTACTTCCTGTGAGATGTCCAGCCGTCTGTAAACTAGCTGAAACCTTAGGGGTGGGAGATGGGGAAGGGGAAGCATCTAATGCTGCTGACCATCCACCCAGCTCACTGCAGGCTCTGGGACAGGTTCAGGCAGCCCCAAAGACAGTTATTTTTCATGCCCTGAGAACACTGGAGGTTAGAGAGGTTAGATAATGTGAGTAAGGTCACCCGCAGGCAGTGGGAGGGTGAAGAGCTGGAGGCGGTCTCTGTCCCTGACAGATGAGGGTGACTCTGGGAGTCTTTCGAGTCTTGGATCAGCTGGCCTGGGGGCTGCCTAGGACAGAGCTCCTGTGGGCTGGTGTCTGGCTTGATCACTGTGTTAGTCTTTTCTTTTTCTTTTTTTTAAAATTCAGTTAAGGTTTCCTTATTTTTCAAATATTCAAATGCTCAAAGTTGTTTTTACTATCCTCTGCCTCCACTGACTAAGCAGAATAGGCAAACACTTTCTTTAAAAAAATGAGTTCACTGACATGTGTTAGAAAGTTCTTTTTCTTTCTTTCAACTCCGTTCTAATCTGTGTATTCCTCTTAAAGCGTTTTTAAACCTAGATGTTTTTATTTCTTTAAACCTTGTTCTCATATGTTTTCCTATCTAAAACGTGTTTCCTTGTCCATTTTTTAAATTATTCTTTATTTAAAAAAAAATCAAGGTAAAATATACATCGATTACCATTTTCAGCTGCGTTAAGTGTACAATGCAGTGGCATTACGTACATTCACGCTGCTGTGCGGCCACCGTCACCGCCATCTCCAGAACCTTTCCTCCTGGCCGAAGTGAGTCCGGGTCCCGCGAAACAATAGCTGCCGCCCCTGCCCCCCCTGGAAGCCACCGTGATGCTTTCGTCCCTGGGAGCTGACTGCTCTGAGAACTGCATGGAAATGCCATGATGTAGCATTTGTCCTTTCGTGATGGGCTTATCGCTCTGGATACCTGTCTGGAAAAGCAATGTGACAAATGGTCGGTGACATGAAAAGATTGAACCTTTAAAAAACATCCCTTGGAGCAAACTGGGACCTTTCAATTCCTTGAGGGTTCTTTCCTTCCTTTTCAAATAATCAGAAGCTAGGAGCTCCCCTAGAATGTTTGTCAAGGGAGAGTGGGAGGGAGCCCCAGGAAACTTGAAGGATACATTCAGTTCTTCAAATAATTTAGGAGTCTTTCACACTGTTTATAAAAATATACAGCTGAGAGAGAGAGAGAGAGAGAGAGAGAGAGAGAGAGAGAGGCTTCATGTGATTTTTCCCCTCTGAACGAAGCTATGTGATCTAACACCACGCAGGAGCAGAAATGGTCCTGAGCCAAGTCCCTGCCGGGGCCAGCCTGTGCCTGAGATGTCAGCGCCCAGAGGGTGAGCCTGTGGAGGACTCTGCGGGCTCCTGGAAAGGCATGTGATGAGGCTGACTGGCAAATTGACATTTTGTCTTTGATGCCCTCATCGGTCATTGGATGCCTTTGGCCAGGACTGGGGAGCATATTTGATTTACAAGCACGACTTAGTCACCCAGTGGAACGAATGAGCTCTGCAGAGGAGATGAACTGCTGAGCGGGCAGCTGAAATGTGTGGGAAGGCGAGCCCACAGGAAGCTCAGGTTCAACGTGTGTGACCTTCCCTCCCGGTGACATGGTAGCGTTCTGTTGTAATGCCTGAGTCAGGGGACAAGGATGACATTTCAGTGGGCGATAACTGTTGTTTGTTGTCTCTGATTCTTCTTGTTCTGGTACTAGCAGCTCACTTTTTCTTTGGAAAGCCAAGGGTGCAGTGCAGTCATAAGAAGTGAGTGGTTTGGCTGGGGCTGGGCTACCCCTGACCTCTGAGGTAGGCGTGACCCAGGCTCATCCTGACTCTTTCTGGATATCCATTTGGGGATGGGTATGTGACCCATGCAGGTCTGTGAGAGTCCTCCCTCCCTAGGGCCTTGGGCTATACAGTTTGGGAAAGAGATGGACCCCCCTGTCCCCCATGGAGTTGTTAAGCCAGTGGAATTATAAACTGGGAGTTGCCATGACAATCTTTGTTAATACCTGGAGAGCATCCGAGGATGACGTTATTCGAACGAAAGAAAACAGCTACGGTTACATTGTGCGAGCACTTGGATCTGCTGCTGCCTGAAGGCAGTGTATTCGCAGACTTTCAGTTTCTATACTCTGATAAACACTGCTGCCCTTCCATTTTGCGTGTGTGTGCAGGTGTGGTTGTGTGAGTACTGACAACAGTTTGGGTTAGATTCTGTGGCTGGCGGTCTATTGTGTGCTGTCTACGACAACGACATCACGAACTTTCTGTATCGTAGAGGGAAGCACGCATTGTGTGAGCACCCACGCGATTTGGTGACTAGGATGGATCCGTGAAGTCCAAGAGAGATTGCTGAGGCTTGATATGCCATAAAAAGACTGCTAGATGAGGATTTGGGTTCACAGAATCTAGGGTACCTTGGCCCTCACTGGCTGGATAATTTGGACAAGTCTCTTAACCTTCTGAGCACTCATACCTGAAAAACGAGGCATTAAACTATTTGTTCTTTGCAATCTCTTTCAGCTCTATATGATCCTGTAATAGTTTTATACTTAACTAGAGGCCTGATGCATGAAATTCGTGCAAGAGTAGGCCTTCCTTCCCCCGGCTGCTGGCACGGGCTTCCCTCTGGCACCCGGGACCCGGGCTTCCCTCACAGCCCCCGCTTCGTCTGGAAGGTCGTCCAGAAGGATGTCTGAAAGGACATCTGGTCTAATTAGCATATTACACTTTTATTATTATAGATGTTCATAGTTTAAATGTACAGTTGGGATAGGTATAAAACCCCAAAACAAATATAAAAATACCCTCAAACTCCAGATTGCTACAGATTGTTTGAGAATCCGTCTTTTAAAAAATAACATGAACTTTTAAATTGAAGACAGGTCACATGTAGAAAATCGTTCACATTATTCAAAGCATGGTTCAGTGAATTTTCACAGCCTGAGAACACTCATGTAGTGACCATCAGACCAGGACATAGAACTTCACTCTGGAAACCTGCTTTTCTCCAAGTCGTACCTCCTGTACAGGTGATCAGGATCTTGGCTTTATTAGTTTTGCCCCTTGAGAATGTTGTTTAAAAGGAAGCATAAAGTAGGCATTCTGTATTGGGGGAAGGTGTCTGGCTTCTGACATTCAACATCTGTTTGTGAGATTCACCCACATTTTGGCTAGCAGTTTGTTCCTCATGCTAGATAACACGTTGCTGTCATTATACCAACAGTTATTTATCCTGCCCATGGACACTAGGGTTATTTCACACACTTGTGAACAGTGCTACCATGAACATTCTTGTACATGTTTTGGTGGACAAACGTCCTATTTGTGTTTGGCATACATCCAGTCGTAGGACTGGTGAGCCACAGGGTAGGCATAGCCTCAGCACTTCCATCCCACCAGGAGGTCTGGGTTCCAGTAGCTCTGCATTTTTGTCTGAGTCTGCCATAGTCACCTTGTTCACTTTAGCACTGGGATGTGTGCAGTGGTCTCCGTTAAATGTGTTTCTACCTTTTTAATTCAAACGTTTTTTATTTTATTACGCAGAATTGTAAATGTGGAAACACGCTGCAGGAGTTGTGTAGTGCACACGCCTGCGCGTCACCGGGATTCCGCCACAGCATTTTATCATGCTTGGTTATCACACGTCTGTCCTTCTACCCGTCCACCAGTCTTGCTATTATTACTTTTTTCTTTCTGAGAAGTGGCTGCTATTTTTTAAAAGGTTGTCTGGGAAGGCCTAACTGACTTGGTAAACAGACCCCAGAAGCTGAAGAAATGCAACAGGTACAGATCTTCAATCTTAATTTTTTGAAATACTTCCAAGTATGTTGGGAAGGTCAGTACACCTCAGTATTCCTAACAGTCACCACAGAACAGCTTGCAGTTATGTTATTATTTTTAGTGCATATATATTCTGTGTTGTTCATTGAATTTTGAAAAATGCCTACTTGTGCAGTCCCAGCCCCTATCAAGTTATAAAACATGCCCTCCACCCACAAATCCCTTCGAGTTAATGCCCCACCCCAGCAGCAACCATCACTCGAACTGTTTTCACTCTAGAATCACTGTGGTCTGCTTGGCATGTTCTGATAACTCATGAGGCTGAGCAGCTTGGATGTGCTTGTTGGCCAGTTGGTTTTTTTTTCTCTAATAACATGTCGGAGGAAGTTTTTGAAATTTTTTTGGGGGAAGCAAGGATGAGGGAAAGAGTCCAGCTGCTTGGTGGTGTGGGGGGACCAAGAGTGCATTCCTGTGACAGTGTTCTTTCAAGGTGTCTGCCACTAATTGAACGGGAACTCACCCCCAGTAAGATATCCCAAGAAGGAAATGCTGACTTGCTAAAAACTCACCTAAAAATTGGGTAGAGCAGTGAAAAATTTAAGCGTGTCACTTGAAGCTTTATCTTCTAATCATCGGCAGCTTCAGAACTTTGCTCCCAGTGTCAGTCTAGCAGGAGAGCCCAGCATCATTAGCAGGTCGACAAAGAAATGTGACCAGCTGCTGCCACAGGAAGTGTGACCCCAGCACCCCATGTTCGGTCAGACCTGCTCTCGGAGTAAAAGGTGAGGGTCAGATGTGAAGGCACACATTCTTCAATGGACAGAAATGGATCTTTCAAAAAAAGGTTTCCTGCCAGCCAGCATGGCTCAGTGGTTGAGCATCTGCCTATGAACCAGGACGTCATGATTTGATTCCTGGTCAGGGCACATGTCCAGTTGCTGGCTCCATTCCTTGGGGGGGGGGGGGGGTGCGGGCGTGCAGAAGGCAGCTAATCATTGATTCTCTCTCATCATTGATGTTTCTCTCTCTCCCTTTCTCTTCCTCTGTGAAGGCAATAACAATATATTTTTAAAAATTATTTCCCTGGTGGGCTACAAGGTTGGCAAGATTTGCATTGTAGGGCTTTAGGCCCCATCCCGGGCCCCAGCCCCAGCCTCACCTCTGACCCAGGCCCTGGCCCCAGTCCGGGCCCCATCCTAGGCAGAGGACTCTGGGTTTTCGGTGGGTTTGTAAGCACTGAGTATTTCCTCCTTCGCTGGGTCCTGTTTGTCTAATCGTGTGCTAGCACATGTGACCTTGTCCTGAAGAATGAAAGAGCTGGGCGTGGGGAGAAGTGAGGTGTCTCCGGCCTCCTTTAGCTTTCTGAGTCTTATCAGATGTTCTTCTGTGAAGGAGGTGCTGCTAAGTAGAGGCGGGTGGTCCCAAGAGCCTGGCAACTGTGTCCAAATTCCAACAGAGGAGGGTGTGTCCATACGGTTCCAGTGGGAAATAAACGTAACTGTGGAACTGGGGGAGTTTAAAGAGGAGCAGTTTATGGGGGTGTGGGTGTGGGTGGGGCACACAAGCCCTCGGGAGGCAGGAGGAGGGAGCAGTGACAGGAGCTGGAGAGAGACCTGGCACTGGAGGGCAGCTTGCTGGGAGGAAGTCCCGGCCAGCTCACAGCACCAGGAGGGGCTGGTGAAAGCCCGCTTCTCACTCCTGAGCTTCCATCTCTCACCTGCTCTCCCTTTGGTATACCCACCTGGAAGCCAGTGGACAGGCAGTGCTGAGGCGCAGTCTCTCCCCCGCTTTCCCCGCCAAGTCTCCTGGTGTGCAGAGCTGAGGGGGCGGGTGGGGGCTGCATGTAGGGCCGGAGTGGTGAGCGGGGAGTTACCAGTCTGGAGGGGTTCCCAGATCTTGGTGCCATGCTTAGCGCAAACATATTTGCTTCGGAGGGAGCTATCCAAAGCCCTCTTGGAGAATTTGGAAGGGAGCTGAGGCCTAGAAACTGATCTGGAAGCAAATGCAGAGATGTGGGGAGTGGTTGCTGAACACGGAGATCCTTCCTCTGCGTGGCTCTGTCAGAAAACAGTGGGAGGGGGTGCACATGGGGCTAGGGGCACCAGAGGCACCTGGGAGGAAAGGAGGGTTGAGGAGGTGGGGAGAGCCACAGGAGCAAGGTACCAGAGAAGTCTGCGTGTTAAGGAAATATTATCAACTGGCAGAAAGAGACGGAAAAAAGGGGGGGGGGGATTTGAGGCAGAGTCAAGGATGTGCCAGGCAGAGTGGGAGACGAAGCAGTGAGAGGGCACTGTCTCTAGGCTGGCTGGATGGACGAGAAAGGAAGCACAGTGCCAGGAGCAGAGGGCTGTGGAATGGGCTGAGCTAAGCACATGGCTGGTGGGAGGCGAGGTTGGCCCCTGGGAAATTGGCTTCCCCGAAGTGGGGCTCATTGTGGCCGTGTGGCAACATGGGCTCGGTGTGCATGAGAGCAGAGTGCTATGTCCTTCTGCCACTTACTGGCTGTGAGGTGTGGGCTGGCCACTCCTTCTCCGTGGCTTAGATGTCTTGTCTGGAAATGGGAGTGTTATGGTATCTATCTCAAAGGGTTGTATTGAGGTTCAAATGAGTAAATAGACATAAACCTTAAAATAATGCCCAGCACAGGTAATCAGTGTTATCTGTTGATATGATTGTTATTTTAAAAATATCTAGCTCTTCCCAGAGCAGCCTGAAGTAACCCCTGCACATTGTTTACTATTCACTTAATCCAGGAACCCCCACAAAATCATGCAAATCAACAGGTTCAAGTCTTCCTGCTCACTTTAAGAACATCCGTGAAACGGCTCAGGCCAACAAGGGCATGCATATCTGAAAAGCCACAGAGTGGCTGAGGATGTCACTTTACACAAGCGATAGTGCCATTCCATCATTACAATGGTGGGGCTGGTGGCGTGTCCAGGCCAAACAGTGGGGCTGGACGCAGGGTCGCAGAGTGCTCACTTTTTGCTGCACTTGCTTAAAAACGCAGAAAGTATTGCTGAGCGTAAGGCTTTAGATGTAGATCCTTTGGTCATTGAGCACCTCCAGGTGAGAAGAGCTCCCAAAATGCAGTGCAGAACGTACAGAGCCCATGGGCGATTAACCAACGAGAGCTGTCCTGGCCAGAGGGGGAGGGTCCTTACTGAAAAAGAGGAGATTGTTCCTCAACTAGAAGAGGAGGCTGCACAGAAAAAACCATCTCCTAGAACCGTGATGGCGAACCTATGACACACGTAGCCATTTTCAATGGCACACGGTCGCATGTGGTCGCATACAGAGAAGTATGGGGCCGCATGCCAAGGAGGATGAAACATTTGCTGCAGTGTAGTATAGACACTCTGTGCCGGAGGTCTGTAGGCCAAAACAACAGAACTCCAGCACAGAGCGTCTAGTTCCGGGACTTCCGGTTAGGCCGTTAGGGGATCTTTGACCTCACTTTCAGCCTGTGGAGCAGGGAGAGGCAGAATACTGCAGGGAATGCATCTCTGGGGGCTCTGTGATTGCCATTACCAGCAACCACATAACCACAGCAACCATCATCCAATCTACTGTTCTGGGATGTCCTGGATTTCTAACTGACCATCATTGCTGAGATAAGTGAGGGAGAGGCTGGGAAGAGGCCAGGGCCTGTGCTATGGATGCCATTTCCCCCCATTAGAAATAGCGGCAACCATCTTAATTTATATAAGGAGCGTCATTTTGCAGCATAGTGCAGACTCCATTTCACCACTGTTGCTGTTGTGCATTCTTATTAACCCCTATTTCTGCTTATTAACCTTGACCTTTTCTAAATGACAGTTACATGTGGCATCTTGTGGTCAGTTGGGTTAGTTAACCCCTAATTGCCTGCAGGGCTAACAGGCTATCTATAATTCTATCTTCTGTCATTCCACCCCTGATGGAGAACCCAAAAAATAAAAAAACCAAGGTTAAGTAAAGGAAGTGGAAGTAGCAGTAGCCAACCCTTTCAAGAGACATGGACCGAGATGTATGGCATTATAGAAAAAAATGGCAAATCATTTTGCGTTCTATGTACTGAAACGGTAGTAAGCAGAATGTGGAATATAAATAAACATTTTGAAACTAGTCATTACCAGCTCTTGAAATAAATTGAGGATGAAAGGAAGGAATACATTTCCAGGCAGCTACACCTTTATAAGAGCCAATCTAATTCCATCCTTAAACTTATGAAAGGCTCTACAAATTTAATATCTGCAAGTTTGAGCATTGCTCACTCCATAGCTCAACATAGAAAAGCACTCAGTGAGGGATAATTTATTAAAGAAACTCTCCTAAGATGTGCACCAGTTCTATTTTATGATATGCAGAATAAAGATGCAATTATTAAGAGAATATCTGAGTTAGCACTTAGTAGAAATATCATAAAGACCTGAATAATGAGATTAACCACAAATGTACAACATCAATTAAAGAGAGACATAAGTAATTGTAAATATTTTTCGATCTCTCTTGATGAAACTACTCATGTCACATCACATGCTCAGTTGGCCATTATTGGTCGATATTCTGATGGTCTCACAATGAGAGAAGAGTTGATAAAGTTAGTATCAGTGCCAACAAGTGCACCAGGAAGTGAAATATATAAGGTTGTTATACAAACATCCTAAGCATTGATATCTCTAAAGTTGTGTCAGTGATGATGGATGGGGCACCAAACATGGTGGGGAAAAAAGTCCGATTTGTCAAATTGTGTACGGAAGCTTTGGACATCCCGATTGTGCCTTTTCATTGTATTATCCATCAGTAGGTTTTATGTGCCAAGGCAGGATTCAATGACTTAAACGACTTAATGTCAGTTGTTACAAAAATAGTTAATTTAATAGCTGCTCGCCCCCTTCACAAGCGAGAATTTTCTGCACTTTTACTGGAGGTTGATTCCACCTACAGTGGACTGCTGATATAATGTAATGTAAGATGGCTGAGCCGAGGCAAAGTTCTTGAGCACTTTGTGGAGTGCTTTGAAGAGATTAAGGTATTTCTTGAGGATAAGGATCTGGGAAACTTTTCTCAGCTCAATGATGATAAGTGGGTCAACACCCTGATATTTTTTACAGATCTCTGTATATATTAATGAACTGAACTTAAAGTTACAAGGATTTGGCAAAAGTATTGATGTTATGTTTGGATACATAAAAGCTTTTGAAAGTAAACTTAAAATTTTCAAGTAAGATGTAGAAACTAAAACTTATAAGTATTTTCCTTGAATAACAAAGTATTTTGAGAAGGCCAGTGCAGCTGTACAAAATGAAATGAAACCCTTGCATATAAAGTACCAGCATGTTTTAGACTCGTTACTTGACCAGTTCAGTGATAGATTTAATCAATTTAGAAGCCTAGAACAGACCATAAAAATAATTAAGTATCCTGATGTAGTAGTCTACAGTAGTTTGGAATTAAATGGCTTCCAATGGATGCAAATTGATGATTTGGAGATGCAACTTGCAGAATTTCAAGACAGCATCTGGGCTCAGGTGTTTGTCGACTTGAGGTCAAAGCTTGAGAATCTGGAAAGGTGCCGCTTGGAGAATCAAGAGGGGTGCCACTATAAACAGGAAATTATGAGTGCCTGGAACCATTTACCAGACACTTTTAGCACCCTGGAAAATATAGCAATGGCTTTACTCACAAGTTTTTCCTCTAAGTACTTTTGTGAGACCTTATTCTCAGCGTTAAATCATATCAAAACCAACAAAAGAAACAGATTGACAGATGAAGTTAGTAGTTTAGCCCATGAAATTCAGCAACAAAAAAGTCACTAATAAGCAGGTTAGTTACAGAATTCCCCCTCCCCCTCACTTATCTTAATCCAGGGCACCCCACACAAGTTAAACAATTACTTAACTTATTGCTCAGGCCATATGACTTAATCAGCATCTATCCTGGAGGTTGGGCCTAGGCATTAGTAAATTTTAAAAGCTCCTTGGCTGTCCTAGTGTGTACCTGACAACTGTTGCTTATGGTTTAACCTTCGGGTTCCTTGACATTGGAAAGGACTAAGTGGAGGAGTGTTTTGGGGTGTGGGGTGAGAGGAAGAGTAGAGTGGTACCATCAGGGAAGAGAAAATGGGAAGGAAGCCATAATGCAAATTGATCTTGAGTCAGCAGTGGGCCGTGAGCCAAGGAAACTGGCTCAGTAGCTGCTATTTGGAGGCTGGCCATGTGTCACAGAGGCAGCTGTTTGAAGCTCACCAGTCATTTACACGTTAGTATGAATAAGTGCTAGGCCAGTCAAGTTCTGAATAGGGGGAAGTTGAGGGAGAGCCTGAGGACATGGATACCAGAAGGAAGTCTATTGACCAAAGGGAGGTGGAAGGGGAGGAAAACTTTACTGAAATGTTTTGCCTCTCATCTTTTTTAAAAAATAATTATTTTATTGATTTTTCATAGAGAGGAAGGAAGAGGGATAGAGAGTTAGAAATGTCTGTGAGAGAGAAACATTGATTAGCTGTCTCCTGCACACCTCCTATTGGGGATGTGCCCCACAACCAAGATACATGCCCTTGACTGGAATCGAACCTGGGACTTTTCAGTCCACAGGCTGATGTTCTATCCAAACCTGTTAGGGCTTGCCTCTCATCTTGAAGAGTTACTGGCCAGAAGGATTTAGGGGTGGCAGTGCCCATGAAGCATGTGGAGATGAGTTCTATGGGCGTGTATGTGTGTGTGTGTGTGTGTGTGTGCGCGCGCGTGCGTGCGTGCTGGGGATGGAGAGGTTGGGGTTGATGGTGACTCGACTTTTATGAAACATTTCTCCAGGCAGGTCTCCCTAGAACAGTGGTTGGCAAACTGTGGCTCTTTGGCCTCTTGGGTGTGGCTCTTCCACAAAATACCACGCCTGGGTGAGTCTATTTTGAAGAAGTGGCGTTAGAAGAAGTTTTAAGTTTAAAAAATTTGGCTCTCAAAAGAAATTTCAGTCGTTGTACGTTGATATTTGGCTCTGTTGACTAATGCATTTGCCGACCACTACCCTAGAACACTGTTCAATGAACATCTCTTTTCAACTGTAATGAAGATGTTTTCAGGTTGGCTTTGAACATCACAGCCGGCAGCATAATCTAGCCAAAAAGAGCACAGAGAACCCGAGGGGTCCAAACTCTTTGGCCTGTGGCAAGCTATGCAAACATCTCAATACAACAATTTCCGCATCTGTAAAATGGGCATAATAATGGGACTCATGTCATAGCTCTGCTGGGAGAATTAAATAAAGAAGTTAATATATGTAAATAATTTGGAACAGTGGTTCATAATAGATGTTTTAAAAATTATCTTTGTTTCCCCCCTGCTGATTCCTTATGGAAACTTTCTGAAGAAGTCTAACAAATGACTGCTTGTGCGCCCTGGTCTGGCCCTCCTATCACCTCCGTGCATCCCGCAAGGCCCTCCTCTAAGAAATCTAACTGCTCTTCCAGCTTTCAGAGCCTCTCCTTCCTGGGGAGGGAGCACCTCAGAGGCACCCGGCATATACTGCCCTGAATTGGCAGGTTTAAAGCATAGATGTTGAGATAGAGAGGTCCTTGAAGGCAGGGGCTGTATCTGTTTCTTCTGTGACTTTTAGAAAAAGACTTTAAAATTGATTTTCACCAAGAAGAGAAAGTGAGAGAAACAGTGATGTGTTTCAGCTGCCCCCTGCAAGCTCCCTACCAGGTATCAAGTCTACAACGCCAGGCACGTGCCCTGACTGGGAATCGAACCAGCAACCTTTTGGTGCAGGGGACAACACCTAACCAACTGAGCCGCATGGGCCAGGGCTTTTTCTTCTATGATTTTAACATGATCCCTGTTCCCTGAGCGTGATGTTGGGGCACCAGGATTTAGGAACTGTATGCTTGGGTTCACATCTTAGCTCTGTGACCATGAGTATCTCAGTCTAGGCAGGCTTTACTTTGTTGTGTAAAAACAATCTAATAATACTGGGAGCTGTAAGGGTTAAGAGAGCAATGTGTGTGAAATCAACTCTTCACAGGAAGAGATGTTATAGAAGTATTAATCCTCCTGTTCCACTAGTCTGCCCTAGCCAGTGCTGGGCACATAATAGTTTCCCAGTAAAACCTTCCTGGGGAGCCCAAGGCTTTCCAAAGTGAATTCCTGTGGCTTTTGTTTTGATCTGCCCATCATGATGTCCTGTTTCATCTTGTGGGGGAACTCCTTTTATCCTCATCTCACCTTGCGGTCCTGGTGGGATTTTTGTAAACCAAAGAGGTTGCTAAGCAGGGAGGAAGTTACTGATTGTCCCCTGACTGAGGAGAGTCCACCCACAGAGGATGGCCAATCAGAGGTGAGAGATGGCACCCTGTTGACATTAGATGAGGCCCTGGGACCAGTCACCCCTGAGCTCCACCCAGCGATCCAAACTCATAAATTGCCTCCCCACCTCTCTTGGCTGAAGCTTGTGGGTTGGATTTCGGCCACATGGACGGGAAAGCCCTGACTCTTTTCCTTCCCTCCTGAAAGGCAGTGATGATATCTCTCATCCCATAAGCAAAAGGGAAGAGAAAGAGTGATGTGAGTAAAAAGTCAAAACTGGAAGGTTTTATTTAAAATGAATTTACAGTATCATCCCATGATCAAATGCTGTGCCACTACCAGTAAATGATGTGGAAGAATACATGCAAGGGGCAAAATATCACCAGTGAATATGTGTTAGTTTTGCAATCAGAAAGCGATCTTTGAAATACATTTTGCATCAGCAAGAGTGCTTACAAAGTCAGGTGGGGAAACCTCAGAACCCATCTGAGTCCACAGGTTTCCTTATTTAGCAAACACTTGTAGCATAGCTGCGATGTGCCAGGCATGTTCTAAATCTTTTCATCCCAACAGCGACTGTATGCGGTAGGTTCTACTATTATCCCACTTCGCAGATGAGGAAATGGAGGCACAGAAGTAAGGTAGCCACAGTCACACAGTGGTGGCAGCTGAATGTAAACCTAGCCTCTCTCCCAATCTAAGCAACTCCAGTATGCTGCCTTCTCACCAGCATTTATTGAACAACTGCAATCTGGAAGGAGAGAAATTATTTTATTTTTAAAAGGCCCATTACCTAAACTGCACTCAGCTACTGATTTTTTTTTTTTGAGGACTTAACCAGATAAGGGAAAGGAAGAAATAAAAGAAGAAAAGCAGAGAAAGGGAAAGGAAGAGTTTGCATGCAGAAGAGTACATGGGACTATGAAGATGAGAGAAGGTGGAATCAACTGTGTATGTCACATCAACTTCCTCTTGGAAGTTCGTGACTATCTCTTGTTAGGGCTGTCCTCTTAAATCTTAGTTGGTTAACCACTATTCATAGCCATTTGTTTTTCTAATTTTTTATTCAAATATAATTCACATAACACAAAATTCACCCTTTTGAAGTATACAGTTCAGTGTATACTCATTATTTGATTCGAGAACATTTCTATCACCCCTAAAAGAAACCCTGTACCCATTAATAGACATGCCCCTCTCCCCCTCTCCCCCACAGCCACCATTAACCTACTCTCAGTGTCTACTGCTTTGCCTGTTCTGGCCATTTCCCATAAGGAAATCACACGGTATGTGGCCTTTTGTGTCTGACTTCTTTCACTTAGCGTAATGTCCATCCGTACCATAGCGTGTGTCAGTATCTCATCCCTTTTCATGGCTAATACTGAGTTGTATGGACAGAACATGTTTTACTGATCCATTCATCAATTGTTGGCCATGTGGCTAGTCTCACATTTTGGCCGTTAGGAATGCGGCTGTACTTGTACACAAGTTCCTGTGTGGCCGTGATTCCATTTCTCTTGGTATATACCTATGAGTGGAATTGCTGGGTCACGTGGTGACTCTATAGGTAACTTTTTGAGGGACTGCCAGACTATTCTCAGCTCTTTAACACCTAATTCTTAACTGTTCTTTATATGGGAGGTTGCATTCATGCAACTTGGTGTCTATGTTCTTGCTCTGCAGTATCCTAAGCTTCCGTAAGATGGGATCTGGGATCTTCTGTTGAGGCTGACAGGCCCAACAGCAACCTTTTGGAGCAGGAACTTGGCCTGTGGATTCATCCAGGCCGGGTTGCAGTCCAGTCTTCTTCGGGTACAGTGTCCCGAGAGAGGATACCACATGGTGAGTCTTGAGCAGTAAGAAAGGGTCACTCGAGGGATAGGGATGGAGAATAGTCCCAGTTAACCCAAACCAACAGGGAAACTCCTTACCCCACAGAGGTGACCAAAATACCACCACGAAATTAAAAACCACTCCCCTTTCCTCAAGTTCCTCTGAGGGATGCAAGGTCCGTGTGTGCATCTGTCTCATATGCAGCCTGTGATGGTCCTCACCACCACTCCCTGAGCTTGGGCAAGCAGCTGCTCCTCCCAGGACCACAGTTTTACAGGGAGGACATGAGAGTCTTGGCTTTGCGATTTGCTCCAGGTTAGGAAGGGCCATTAGTGAAGGACAGACGAAGCATTCAGACCTTTTCACTGGGAATTCTGTACTCTTCTATCGTGAGCTCTTGGCAGTGTTCATACTCATGTAAAAATCTAGATAAATGTACTCTGATTTTATTTTTTTTAAAAGAATAACGTTAGCAGGAGAGTTTGAGCTTGGCTTTAGGAAGCTGCAATAAAATCATGGTTGGATCTTTGGCGTGAGAGAGATGGCCACAGGAGCTGCTGAACTGGCCAGTGGAGAATGGCTGTGTGTACCCCCTTTTCCTCTCCCCCCCATTTCCAATCTCATGGTTACAAACACAGTTAGTTACCCAGTATATTTTTACAAGTTCATTTTTCCTTTCTGTGTGTGAGGTTTCTTACCCTGCTTGGCTGGTGTTAGAGTCTCACTTTGAGCTGTAAGAGGAAACAGGAGGATGTTCCTGTTGCTTTAAATAGCTCATAAATTCCAAACTGGTAGATAGGCTCAGCTGTGGGGTTGCAAACCGTTTGTAGACATCTCTGGGAAGTTTCCTTTTGTCTGAGTGTTTTATAAACCAGCTTATCTTAGGTTGTCTGAGGGGCGGGCAAGTTTCAGAGGCGCAGTTGTGTATTTACTGTGGTTAAACAGATGGATACATTCAGTCACCCACACTCCCCACCCCCCCCCCCCCCAAAAAAAGGAAAAGAAAACCCAACCCCACTGCTTTGGCTTTGCCTGGAAGTGCGATAACACCTAATTATTCATAAACCTCCAATGAGGCACATAATGGATCTTGCACAAATATGATGAGCAAAATGCTCAAGAACATTTTAAAGCTAACTAGATACATACAGATAAGTGTTTTTGCTGTTAACACATTAAAAATAAAAGTAAAGCGGGTGACTAAGCCTTTAAAGGGGACTTTTTTTTTCTGGCTGATCAAATTTTTTGATGTAATAGAGAGATCTCAATCTAGCATGGGCAGAGAAGCACGGATTCTTAAGTAGCGGGTCCTAAAGGAAGGCGTTTGTGTTGTCCAGTGGCAGCGAGCGCGCTTGGGGCTGCTACCCTTGGCTGTGGTGTGGCGTCAGTTTCCAGCTTAGGTGTAGCCAAGCTGATGGCCTCAGGTGACCTCCGGGTCCTGGGGGTCAGGACACAGAAGGGCTGCTGCACCTGCAGGAGCATGATCCGGGTCCTGAGGGCCGGGGTGCTGACTCACTTTGTGCTGTGTCTACAGACCACCGGGGCTGACAGGGCTTCCACTCTGTTCTGTGGCTTTGAAGGTTTCCTCCAAGCCTCTGCGCATCTGTAACGAACTTTTCTAACGATGGGATTGGGGGCCTTTCTGGTCTTAACGTGCTGCCTTCCCTTCCCTGGCACCGTCCACTTAGACCAGTGGTCGGCAAACCGCGGCTTGCGAACCGCATGTGGGCTTACGAGCCGTGGTTTGCTGCTCTGTTGACTAATGAGTTTGCCAACCACTGGACTAGATTAAATGTTACCATGTGGTTGGAAGCTGTGAGGATTAGGCAATTGTGGCCTATTGTGTGCAAAGAGGTAAAGGGTAGAGTATATGACAGTGGTCGGCAAACTCATTAGTCAACAGAGCGGCAAACCACGGCTTGTGAGCCGTGTGTGGTTTGCCGACCACTGACTTAGACTAACTGGGTACATGCTGCCTTCACTTCCCTGGAACTGTTCATGTAGACGAACCTGGCGTGACTTGTCCCAGATGATTCTGAGAGTTCTGTTCGTTCTTCCTACCCTTCCCAGTGCTTCTGTGCTCCTCAGAGGCTGTTTTCTTGCTGTTGAGTATGTATCTGAGCATGCCTTACAAGTACTGCCCCCATGCCCCGGGCAGACAGTCCAGACACCAGGGCGTTTGCAGCCTGGAGCTGAGGGAGGTTTTCGACTGGCCTTCCCTCTGCCTGGAGAACCGCCTTCCTTGCGCCTCTCGGTGGAGTGGCCTAGCCCTCACATAGCACTCCCTTTGGGGGACTGGCTATGCAGCTCCAGAAAACACTCATGATCTTTGATACTGAGCGGCTTCTGGCATGTGATCTCTCCTCCCCCACCCCCCATTCAGTTGCCAGTTCTGATTGGAGATTTGTGTCCAGAGAGCTCTGGACAGATGGCCACAGGAGCTGCTGAACTGGCCAGTGGTATCTGCCATCTTTCTTCTTCTGGCATAAAGAAAGGCAGTTCTTTTCTTTTAGAATCCAGAGTCCATGGATATTGGTTTATATAGTCCTTTCTCAGACCCCTTTTTGTCTGATATTAGGGGTTCTGGAGAGATTGACCACTTTGGACTGATCTTACTCTGCATGGCGTTCACTCTGGGCTGATAGGCGTAAGCCCCTGAAAGTGCATCTCGAGGCCACATGCTCTGATCCGAGTCATTCTCTGTCATGCGGATGGTGCTCCTGTGCCTGGTAGTGCCCATAGAGGCAGAGGTCCTCCTGCACATTTCCAGTGAGCACCTTAGCAGCCATGGTCAGGACATGCTCTGAGTGGCTCTGCTTTAAGGGCAGTGAGGCGTGCAGATGGGCATAGCAGCAGATTCCTCAGTTCAAGCTGGATACGAAGATGGAATCAGTCATTAGCCTCCCTGCCTCTCGGAGTCTGTGAAGCTACTAGGGTCTCCTGTGATCGCATCTGGAGCAGGCTGCTGGTCTACCACTGTGAGTGCCCTGTCTGCTTCCTCCAAGCCACTGGAGGGTGGAGCCTCCTTCCTAGCTTGGAATCCTGTTCTCCACCTGGGCCAGGTGGGGGTAGGGACGAGGCTGTGTCTACCTGAGCCCCCTTTGTTCAGCTCCTTTTTCCTCTGTGCTCACAGCTTGAACTGCAGCATCCCTTCGCCTGTGGAGTTCAGACAACACACTGTATTAGTGCACTTGGGCAGCCAGAACAAAGTATCTACTACTAAACAACAGATGCTATTGTCTCACAGTTCTGGAGGCTGGAAGTTCAAGATCAAGGTATCAGCAGGCTTGGCTTCTTCTGCAGCCTCGCTCCTGAGCTTGCAGGCAGTGCATTCTCACTGTCTTCACATGGCTGTTCCTCCTTGTGTGTCCCTTCTTATAAGGGCAGCATTAGCTTCATTTCAGTTTAATCACCTCTTTAAAGATCCCCATCTCCAAATATGGTCACCTTCTGAGGCACTGGGGGTTAGAATTTCAACATATGGATTTGGAGGTAACACAGTTCAGCTTGTATCGCACACTGTTATTCTTGTCTGAACCCCAAGTTCAACTGTGCCTGCATAAAGAGCTGTGTGGCTTGATCAAGGTCACATGGAATTTGAAAAGCCAATAAAATTTACATAAGATTGGAATATACTGGGAACATCTAAGAGTTTTACTGTGTGGAAAATTATGATTGGTTTTAGTGCTCTTTTATTTAAAAATACGTAGTCACTATATACTTACTATATAGTTTGTTATATTGACTTTATTTTGTGTTTCTTTGAATGGCTTACAATCTGCTTTTAGTTTTGGTAGAAATTTACATAAGTACTACATAATTTTATAATATATTCCATCCCCTGTTTTCTTAAATATACTTACCTACTTACTCACTACTATGAGCTGTGATATAATTACTATGAAGAGTGATAATCGTAACAAAAAACCTAGCATTTATTATATTTCATTCAAAAAATAATAAAATTGTAACCCTCTCCAAAACTCTGCATTGTAAGGTATCTGTTATACACATTTTTCCTTCCTTCCTTCCTTCCTTCCTTCCTTCCTTCCTTCCTTCCTTCCTTCCTTCCTTCCTTCCTTCCTTCCTTTCCTCCTTTTATAATTATCGCCCCGGGATATTTTTCCCTTTGATTTTTAAGAGAGAGTGGAAAAGAGGAAGGAAGGGCAGAAAGAGAGAAAGAAAGAGAGGCATCTATGTGAGACACTTTGATTGGTTGCCTCCTGCACATGCCCTGGCTGGGACTGGGGACTAAACTGCAGCCCAGGTACATGTCCTTGAATCAACCCTCGACCCTTTGGTGTGTGGGCCACCGCTCTAACCACTTAGCAACACTAGCCTCTGCTATTAACCACATTTTAAAAGGAGAAATTCAGAGAAAATGTGTCCAACACCACTCGGATTAGGATCCAGGAGAGCTGGAATTTGACCTGATGCAGGTGCTCCAGGGGCTCATTCGGAAGCTCTGCCCATAACCCTGTCTTTTTGGGTCTCTGTGCTTGAGGTAACCACCCCCGCTCTCTCCTTTTATTTCTTTGGAGCTGGATTCTCTCGTGGGGAGAGTTGAGAACTGCACATTTCAGGGGCTTAAGCCTGCCCTGGGGTGTCTGCAGGGCCTGGTCAGGGCTGGCCCAGTTTTGGGGTGTCTGCAGGGTCTGGTCAGGGGTGCCCCAGTGTTGGGTGTCTGCAAGGCCTGGTCAGCGCTACCCCAGCGCTCATGCAAACAGTGGCTCTAATGTGTCTTCAGGCTGTGGTGAGCAACCTCCCTCCGCAGGCAGGAAATTCCAGAGGGAGTCAGGGCCAGGCCCTAGGCATCCAGAAGCAGTCCTCATTGGCTCTCAGGGGGCCCAGCTGGTGCAGGTTGGGTGGAGCCAGCTCAGCAGCCTGCAGTGCTGAGGGGGAGAGCGCTCTGTGTGGATCCACCCTGTTTAGGGGCCTCATTGAGGCAGTGGGTGGTGACCGGCATGGGGTCTTTCATCTCTAGTGCTGTGGACACACAAAGGACTCAGAATTTTTTTTTTACTCAATGTAGTAGCATAGAGGGAGGGGCTGAAGGGTGCCTTCATCTCTACTCTTTCCACACCCCTTCAGTGCCCCATCTCCATCTTCTTTAGTGACACTCCCACTCCACAACCAGCTGTCCTTGGGACTTTGGTGAGGAGCACCTTCCCAGCAGTATCAGCCAGGCTCAACCAGAGGCACTGAGCCAGTAGGACTCACACACACATAGACATAGACGTATGTACATGCTCATTGATATACACACATGTAGACATGGACACGTGTGTAGACAGACACATCCATAGACATACACGCCATGCACAGATACAGGCATACATGTACAAATAGACACACATAGACAAATATACACATTTTTTAAGAGAGTTTTGGAGGGAGTTGGTCTCCTGCCCTTGAGGGCTTGTTAAGCCGTCTCTTAGGCTGTCAACTCCACATCGGATGCTGGAGCTCGAGCCCATGGGGCAGGCCGAGTCAGGAAGGGACAGGCATGAGCTGGAACCCCTCAAGATGGATTAAAGTTGCTCTGACCTTGGTGGGAGGTCCTGCAGAAGCTAGCCTTTGTCACTGTGTGAGCAAACCACACACACCTACACACCTGCCCCAGGAGTCAGAGAAGCAGAGGGAGATCCAGGGGAAGATGGAACAGCTGAGGCCTGACCGGCGCTTCACAACAGCGAGAGAGTCCGCTCTTCAGCAACAACTCGGGGCTGTTGCCTCCCTTGAGCCCTCGAGGCCTCCCAGGGGTGTCCCTGTGGTCCACTGAACCAGACACACAAGAAAATGAATTCTGGGAGCTGAAGTTCAGCATGAGAAATCTGTCATACCACCAGAAGGCTGGGGAGCCGGTGAAAAGACTGCAGGTTTGGCAGTCAGAATGATCTAAATTTAGGGAAATTACCTGATCTTTGTAGACAACTGTTAATTGGGTGGGTTACATGGAATCAATGACATCAGATATCCCACTTTGCTTTTGGGCCTCGGGTAAGAAATCTTAGACCCGCACAGTTTTCGACATTATCCAGGAACATGTTACCATAATTAAGTTTCACTCTGTTCCTTCAATAAATGGCTTCTTCATAGAGGGCTTGTATGTTCCCTACATTGAATTCATTCATAGGAAGTTGAAATTCCTTCTTGTGAGTGAAATTTAATTATGCTTTTAAATTGGTTATTTATGATATATGATTCCAGAAGGATGCTAATAAATAGTTGTGTCTGTCTTTAACGGCAATCCCTTGCGGTCTCCTCATAACCCTGGCCCTGGCTGTTGGTTTTAGATAGCGTGTACATTTCCTGCTTTGCATTTTAATATCCCTTTTATGTGTGTTTTCCATGTCCTCAGTGAGAGTGTTAGAATAGCCCGGTCCTAATACCAACCAGAGGCACTTTTGAAGCCACAAATAGGTTGGCATTCTATCAAATGATGCCTTGTTAGCATCTCTCAAAACAATCATTTTTTTATTTTTGAAATGTTAATATGATTGATAATATTAATAGATTTTTGCAGGAGGGCAGAATGTGGAAATCAGAGGCAGTTTGGTGGCAAGAGCATAGGATGGTGTCTGGAGACCCGGATTGTGGTCCTGTTTTGACTCTTGATTACAGATCTGACCTTGGACAAGCCAGTACGTTTCATTATTCCCTCTAACACCTGTGAAGTGGGTGTGGGGAGGCTTGCCCTCCTTTCTTTCTAGCGAGTTGGAGGGATAACGATGAATTGAAGTTTCTTTTTCTGCATTTGTTGAAATGCTTTCCCTTCTGTATAAGAAAGTGAAAAAAGTGTCAGATGAACAGGGTAGCATGGTCTTGCTTATTGTACCATCATCAACCAAGAATTCCCGTGTTCATCCCCTCATTTATCCAGCAGAGATTTATTGAGCAACTGCAGTGTGGGAGGAGCTGTTCCCGACACTGGGAACAGAATGGCAAACAAGGGAGACCGTTCCCTTCAGTGGGGCTTATGTTCCAGTAAAAACACACACTCTTATGTCGGCTAAATGACACATGCTGTGGAGCTGGGTAAAGCTGGAGGGTGAGTCAGGTTGGGGGGAGGTGTACTGTAAGTAGGGTGGTCAGGGAAGACCTCCCGGAGGTGACATCTGAGCAGACAACTAAGTGAAGAGGGGGTGAGCCATAGGGAGCTCAGCAGGTGGTGGGTGGTGGGAGGTGGGGGGAAGAAAGCTCTGGGTAGAGGACCAGCAAGTGCCAAGTCCCTGAGCAATGGCAGCGAGGCCGGGCAGCTTGGGTTGGGTGAACAGGCAGGGGAACCAGGGAGATTGTCTGAGGAGTCGAGGAGGGTCAGGTCATGTGGAGCGCCGTAGGCATCCCAGGGACTGTTATTTTTACTAGTAAGTGTGAAGGAAAACCGTTAAGGTGGGAGGAGAGCTGTGAGCGACATGCAGGCTTCCTATCCGAAACTGATCACGGGTTGGTTGCCTGTGGAGAATGGGCCGAAATGGGTGTGAGCTGGGGTGGGCGGCCCTAAAGGATCTTCTCAGTCTTCAGGGACGGCCGGTGGAGAAGGTGGTGAAAAGTATCGGATTTGGGTCCCGTTGGAAGGAGGCACTGACAGCATTTGCGGATGGATTGCAAGGCTCATGTTAGAGACACTAACTTGGCTTTTCCTGTGAGAAGAAAATGTGTCATCCAGCCCTGCAGGCCTGCGTTTTCCACAGCATCTTTGTGCTGAGTCGGAGAAACTCTGAGGACCCCAGCTGCTCTTCAGACCGCTGGCTGGCCGGAGAGATGGAACGTTCTCGGGAGAAATTATGTTGAGAGGCCAGGCCTACAAACAGGCTCTGGGTTGATCCGATCCACGGAAGGGGAGCCTGCCTCGGGTCCTGGGCGGTTCATTGGGAAAGGAAGAGGAGCAAGCTGGCCCCGTTACCGTCGGCATCAGTCCTGGGACACTTCGCCATGGGGAGCATTGTGATTAATTAATAAAACAGACACCATTTAGGAGGCCTTTGCTTTAATTCAGGGTATCTAGACCTTCAGACAGCCTTTATCTGGTGCAGCCTGCACCTACCCCTCTGCTCCAGGGGGGCCACGCTGCTGATTTATGTGCTTGCTCTTGAAACACTCCCCCTGCCTCTGGCTGGGAAAAAGTCTCATCCCTCCCTGAGTATTACAGCTCCAAGTCTTCCCCACTGTTTTCTGCTCATGTTCCTTTCTTTGATCTTCTGCTGAACATTTAATTTCCTTCCCAGAGTTTAGGCTTCCAGCTCTGAGCATGCACTCCACCCCCCACCTCCCCAGGCACCCCCTCCGCACGCCCCCAATGCTGAGGCCCGGGGATGTCCAGACAGGGTCTTGTGTGCTCTGGGTACGGAGCTAAGAAGGAGGCACCAGAGCTGTGGATGGAGAGGAAAGAAAAAAAAAAAGGCATGGTGCCTGTACTGCCCGCTTAGACAGGAAAGCACATTAGAAATCATATTAAAAGGTGAAATCGGAAACATCCATGTAAACCAACAGAGTGTGTCGGGGCATTCAGGCTGCTCCCCACACCGTGTCAGTCTCGGAGAACTCTCCTGGCCGGCTCAGTCCCTGCCTTCCTGGGCAGAGTGTCTGAGCAGCGGGCAGAGGGCCATGGAAAGGTCTGGAGGGGTGTTAGGGGGAAGAAGGGATGATCTTGAAGATGTGGAAGAGGGTCTGGTCCCTGTCTGTCCTGTTTGGAAGGCTGCCTGCAGGAAGCAAGACCCAGGCAGGGGACTGGCGTGGGAGGGAGTCACAGACCTTTGGAGAACGGAAGAAGGAGATGTGGGCAGTGGCTGCTGCCCAGGAGTTGGGTTAAAAGGGAGGATGAGAAGATTTTTAAGTTTTGGTCTTCATTATGAATGGGGGCTCCCCACTTCCTCTCCTCCCCTTAAAGAGACTTTAGTTAAAAATCAAATTGCTTTTGAAGCAAGTTTTGGTCACTCAAGTGGTGTGTCTTCAAATGTGACACCATGCGAAGCCTGAGCCACCGCTGCGGACACGGACTTGGATGGTGAGCGCGGCCGGCCGTGTGCACGTGGGCGTGGGCAGGTGGGCTGGGGGTGAGCAGCAGGAATTCAGCATCAGGGGTTACAAACCGTCTGAGGCCTGCCAGGCTGGTCCCACACGTCTGGAGGTCTAAGTCCTCCACATCCTTGTAGAGGCTCATCCTTGTCTGTACTTTTCATTCCAGGCATCCTAGTGGCTGTGAAGTGGTATCTCACTGTACTTTTGATTTGCATTTCCCTGGGGGCAAAAAATGTTGAGCATCTTTTTCATGTGCTCATGGACCTTTCTTGTATCTTCTTTGGAGAAAGATCTGTTCAGAGCCTTCGCCCATTTAAAAAAAAATTGGGTTAAATAACAAGTGTCTATTGTTGAGTTGTAAGTGTTCTTTATACATTTTAGATACAAGTCTGCTATCAAATAAATGATTTGCAAAACTTTTCTTCTAATCTGTGGGTTCTCTTTTCACTTTCTTAATGGTGTGTTTCAAAGCACAAATGTTTTTAATTTGGGCCTTAACCGGATAGAGCATCAGCCTTCGGACTGAAAGGTCCCAGGTTCGATTCCGGTCAAGGGCATGTACCTTGGTGTGGACACATCTGCAGTAGGAGGTGTGCAGGAGGCAGCTGACCGATGTTTCTCTCTCATCGATGTTTCTACCTCTCTCTCCCTCTCCCTTCCTCTCTGTAAAAAATCAATAAAATATGTATTTTTAAAGTTTTTAATCTGGATGTCTATTTTTTGGTCACTTATGCTTTCGTTGTCATACCTAACAAACTATTGCCTAGACCAAGGTCATAGGTCATGAAGATTTATGCCTGTTTTCTTCTGAGAGTTATATAGTTTTAGGTCTTAGATGGAGAACTTGGACCTGTTTGGAGTTCTTTTTGAAAAACTGCTATGAGAAAGGGGTCCAGCTTTGTTCTTTGCGTGTGGGCACCTGTTGTCCCAGCACCATGCGCTACCCAGGCCATTCTTTCCCCATCCTACAGCCTTGGCACTTTGGTCATCAGGGCTTCTTTAACTGTTATTTAGTTGCATCCCTGGGTGGCGAAACGTCTTCTCATGGCTGACCCTCAGGGAGAAATCAAATCAAGCAAGGATCATCTCTATTACAAGATGCTTTTGTTTGCAATTTTAAACAAGGTTTCAGTAAAGACTTTCCCTGAACATGAAAGTGGGCAGTGAACAATGTTGTTGGATAAATGCAAGTAATGAAACACTGCGTTTTATATTTTGGCCCAGTTCTGGGTGAGCGGGGGAGGCACTTGGCCTCAACTTGCTCTGGAATTCCATGGTCTGTGGACTGAAAATCAGAGCAGAGTGCACCCCGTGTGGGACCCGGAGTGTGGGTCTGTGAGCACAGGGTCCCCGCCCCCCCCCCATCGCCCCCCACTGGTTCCTCAGCAGCAGGAGGTCAGTGCAGGGACAGCCGGGCTGAGGGAGCCGTCATCTGTGGGACGCTCCACCAGTTGCTTCTTGGCTGTGATTTAGGAAGGGGATTAGGGAATTGTTTCCTCTAGAAGCTCCACCGCAGAATGGAATTCTGGAGCACACTGTGGCCTCTGCCTCCCACGTGGGGCTGGGCGGTGGAGCCGCCCCGGAACCTCGAGTGTGGGCCAGGAGGATGCACGCATGGCCTCGTGTGTGACTCGGGGCCCCAGCCCAGGCGGGGCTGTGTGCTGGCCTCCCAGGCCTGGCTCCCTGCACACTGGACCCGGAGCCCCCGCCAGTCTGGCTGCTTCTGGGAGTCCACCCAAACTGAACGCCAAGGACAGAGGGTTAGCTGAGCCCCAGATGTTGAGAGCCCTGGCTCAGGGTTTGTGTGTGCTCTGTAGAGACTCAAGTGGCCCCAGAGGTGGTTCTGGAATTGGCTAAGATCTTTGCATGGTTCTGGTGTTTAATCAGCATTTGTAGGGAGGGCTTGGGATTCTGGATTTACTCAGTTTTCTGCCCTGATCCATTCAGCCTGGCTGCTGGAGCTTGCCCCATCCATCCTTGGGGCCTAGGGGGATGGAGGGATGGAGACAGGACTCACATTTTGGGGGGGAATCCATTCAGATTCTCTGGGTTAGGGCATTCTCTGTGTAGGTCCAGTGTTTCCCCCATTCAGGCTCATGTTTTTAAAATCAAAGTTCTCAGGAAGGTTGTTGTAGCCTCCAGTCCGAGTCTCCATGTGTGTTCAGTAGAAATGCTCTCAGGGGAGCGGGTGGGGTTGTTGACGATGAGGGTTCTGGAGCAAAGGAGTAACCATTCCATGTGATGCCACAGCCTAGGGACCACGGAGCTGTTCGCAAAGCCCCAGCCCAGCAGCCCCAGCCCCTGCCCTGGCAGCCCCCAGCTGGCCGGGCTGCACACTGCGGGCCATGCAGAAGTAGGAGGGCTACTCAGTAGCCCCTAGAAACCAGGGATCCCCCTGATGTAAGCTGGAGCCAGGTCCAGGAGGGGCTGCTGGCTTCTTCTCTGATATCTGCGAGCCACTGCGTATGAATTAACCCCAGCATTCTGAGCAGAGCCGATACTCACGTCACAGAAGGGTGGATCATTTCTAGGGCTGGTGACAGATGCAGATGTCAGGAGCCAGGAGTTATGTGCCACTGGAAACTGGCGGCATCAGCAATCATGGGTACCACATGCCCCGCTGGAGACATGAAATCTCTCTGTCATGTAATGTTGGTAATTGGTTCAAATAAAAAAGGGCAGTGAACAATGCGGTGCTGACGCAGACCTACCAGCAGCGGCCGGGACCCAGTCTTCATGCAGGTCACCTGCGTAGACGTGCCAATCCAGTAGGCTGCCTGCTCTCACACCCAGGTTTCCAGACTCCCAGCTCCAGGGTTGTAGCCAGTCAACACTACCAGGACTCTCCGGCTGAGGCTCAGGAAAGTCACCTAGCTCAGGCAGGGGCAGAGCTGGGATTGGAACCCAGCTGACTCTATCCACTCTGCTGTCACAGGGATGAGAATTTGGGTCTTCTGGGTTCTGCCGCATATCCCTGGCCTTCAGCTCGGATCGGCCTCTGACTCTCGAGACAGGGCTGTTGCTGGGCCAGCAGGCAGCTCCCCTGACCTCTGTGGACTTTGCAGGGACAGGAGGGAAGCTTAAGGGCTGTGCTCATGTGTGCTCGCGTGTGCCTGTGCATTCCCTCTCGCTCTGTCCCTCACACTCATTCATTATTCATGGAGTTCTTTCCTGACAGCTCCAAGGAATTCCCCAGAAGGAAGAGTTGGAGCGCACACTCTCTCTTTCTGAGAAGTATTGTAAGAAAGGCCCCTTTAACCCCTTGCCCTCCCTGGAGTCACTGAGTCAGTGGCTGCTGGTGAGTCAGTGTCCAGGGAACTCACGTGGTGTTGCCAGCCTCAGCCTTTGCTGTGGGCCCCTGGGAATCGGGGCCGCTTGGACTTGGCGAACCAGATGTGACCCGAGTCCAGGCCAAAGAGGCAGCACCTACAGTGGTCAGGCCCTGGGAGCCAGAGTCCACCTTGTCCATGTCCGTGGGAGGGAGTGGGGAGGGGAGGTAGGGTGTCTGTGAGGGTGTGGGGAGAGGGAGGGAAATGTTACTAAATAAAACAGGGCGGAGGGCTTCTAAGGGATTTACTGGCTAAATATTTTCCGGATGTTTTCATAGTCCTGTGAGCTGCTCCAGAGGAAAGCTAAGAAGGACTTGATCCAACTCCACAGCAGCACCCACTCAGAGACCCTCCCCCAGCCTCATTCCCAGCCCTCCCCGCCCTCCGCAATCACACTGTCACCTCACCTGTTGGGAAAGGAAGAACAACCCCCTTGTTCCCCTGTTTTTAATCTCATTACACATGCAGTTGTACACTCTGTTTTCTCTCTGAACTTAATATTAATTGACCATCTTTCTTTGTCAGTAAGTGTATCTACAGCATTCTTTTTTAGTGTTGGCTCTGGGTTCGTTGTCTGGGTGAACTGTTTCTTATTGAAAGCCGCTGGTGCCGGACGGGGAGGCTGCTGGCTTTTGTTTGTTTGTTGCTGTTATTAAAGCCACCGAAGCTGCATTCCTAAGATGGCGTCTTTCTCCTGAGACTCGCCCCCCTAGAAGGAAGAGGGAAGCACCCACTTTACAGCCCCTGAGAGTTCTACGGTGCCTGGCGCCTCATTTGCTGGTCAAGACTGGGGTTTGCAGGCCCAGTGGGAGTTGCTAGTGAGATTCGGTGCCACCCGTGTGAAGGGTGCTGGGGAGCTGGGCGAGAGGGAGGCCCATCTCTGCCAGCCAAGTTCATGCCGAGTGTGAGGTACATGGGCTACCTGGCTCCCTCCTCTGGGCACTTTGTTGGGGGGTCTCATCCAGGACTCGTCTGTGTGAGTGAGGGCTGGGCTGCCCTGGGCCCATCCACTCCCTTGTCTGCCTTTGGACTGGCTTTGTCGAAGGCTTGTGCAAGGCCACGCCACGCCGGAGTCAGGAGCCGTGTGGGGAGCCCTCTGGGCACAGTGAGGACTCTGTTTCCTCCCCCTCCTTGCAGGGCCTCCATTCACTGGAGGGGAGTCACGCTTTCCCCCTTGAGATAAGAATAGAGCCTGACTGTGCCCCAGGACAGAGTCTGGCTTCTTCAGCTGGCCCTCCAAGACCTGGCAAGGGCGCCCAGATGGTACTGGCATGAGTGGGCCCTGGCTGCCTGCCCCACAGGCCCCTTGTGCATTGTGTGGCCGGGACACTGGGTACAGTGTGCATGAGTGGACACTCCCCCACCTCGTCCCACCCACTGTCTCCAGGCTCCGCTCAGGATGGAGGGGCTTGGGCTGGATCAGCTGCCCAGGGCTCTGCTGTCCCCTTCCCTTCCTTGGGGGCCTCGGACTGGACCCTCCCAACCTTGAGAACTCCCCTGAGGAGCCAGGCCTGTCTATTCCTTGCTTGGTGGGGGTGGTCGGGATAGGGAGCAAGCTCTAGGAGAGTGCCAGCGGCTGGGCATTGAGTTGAAGGCAGCAGTTCGGGGACCCCCCAGTGGCCTTTTTCTGCAACCCTAAGCGGCAGGAAGCAGGGGCCACCACTGTGCCAGTGGTGACTGTGCTGGGGCTTCCACCCTCAGCCAGCCTGTGTCAGACGAGGGAGGTGAAGCAGCAGGCCGACTGTTACCAGGAGGGCTGGAGTGCTCCTGGCTCCTCCTGTAATCTTTTGGGCGATGCCTAGTGCACTTTAGCTGACAGAGCCCAAGGCAGCTTCGCGCGGTGGTTTCTGGACTTGCAGCAGGGAATTTGCTGGAGATGCAGGCCCCACCTCCAGACCTGCTCCGTGAGAAACAAGTGTCCCAAGCCCCAGGCTGTGCTGAACGCACTCTCCTCAGGGGAATTCAGCCCATCCTGGCACTCCAGGACCATGGCTGTAAGGAGAGTTTTTTTGAAAAACAGCTTTCCATACCTTCTGGGTCCCATCCCATACTCCTTCCTTCTGTCCCCATCCCATGGATGGGAGTGCAGGGCCCCCAGCCCCTGCAGCTCTGTCATTACTCCATCTTAAATACATCAGCACATCCAGTTTGAATAACTAGGCGGTTCCCCAGGTTAAGGTCCCAGCAGGCCTTTGCTTTCCCGTGGCTGTGGTGAAGGGAAAGAAAGGATCTGAATGGGAGGAGCTGGGAAGAGGCCCCTATAGCTCCCTTTTTCTGTATGTCTTCTTCTTCCATTCCCAGCTTGTCAAGGGCCCCGTGCACTTCCTTCCTCCTACTTCACATCTCCTCTCCCACCCCCATCATCACCCCCACCTGAGTCTGTTAACACTGCCCGAGTCTCAGCTACCAGAAACCATAACTCAATGTTTCTGCTGGAAATGGCCCACAGATGTCCTTATGCCTTGCCAGGTCTCTGTCCCAAAGCATCTACTGGTTTCAGGGCCTGGCAAGCACCTTGTCCCTTCATGCTGCAGACTCAGCGTCTCGAGAAGACCCGACCACAGTGCTGAGTGGCCGGGCAGCTGCCGTCTCCTTGACCTGAGCCCTCTGTTGAGCTTCTCTGCGAAGCTGTTGAGGTGTGGAAGGCTCAGAGCAGCTTTGCTGAGAACCATGCTTGTGTTTTGAAGAGCAGACCTCCACTCGTGGTCTGGGATTGAGTCCTGGGCTAGCTGAACCATGGGAGTAGGTACAGTATTGGGATGGGAAGGAAAAGCAATAGCGCCCGTCTTCTCAAGTCCCCACAGCACGGGGGGGGGGGGGGGGGAGTGCGAGACTGGAGGAGTTTATGGCAGGACTGAGGGTGGTGGACAGCAGCAGGACCAATTCCTGGTGTCTATTCCTTTTCCTTGGTGGCTGTGTCATCCACTGGTCCCCACTGGCTCACAGCTGGATGTGGAGTGGGAAGAGGTGGGGGAGAGGGGTCCAGAGACCAAGAGACTATTAGGGGTGAACACCAAAGGTCAGCCTTGGCTTTCCTCCAAATGGAAAGAGCCTTCGGGCTCGGCTCCCTCATAGTCCCTGCCTCCCCAGGCTAAGAAGTTTCAAGTTGTGGTCAAAGGAGTGAGCTGCCATGCTAGTGTGGTCTCCTGGGTGCCAAACTAGCTTAGGTGTGACATCCCCCTCTGCTGGGCCCCTGGTCGCAGGCTGCTGTGGCCCTGGGAGTGAGTGCAGCCATGCAGGAGGAAGCCAAACCTGCCTAACTCAGGGCTCAGGTCAGAAGTGAGGGCAGCTGCCCGGTCACTGAGCACTGCAGTCGGCTCTTCTTGAGACGCTGGGTCTGCAGCATGGAACAGACAAGGTGCTTGCCAGGCCCTAACACCAGTAGATGCTTTGGGACAGCGACTGGCACGGTATAAGGACATCTGTGGGCCATTTCCAGCCAAAACACTGAGTTGTGGTTTCTGGTCGCTGAGAAGAGAGCAGTATTAACGAACTCAGGTTGAGCTGCTAATGGGGGTGTCGGGGAGATGTGAAGTAGGAGGAAGGAAGTGCACAGGGCCCTTGACCAAGAATAAGACTATCTGGGGAACATGCAGCACTTTGTTCTAGCGTGTTTTGTGTTTCGTTTTGATTGGCATGCTCTCAGGAATGCTATCAGACGGTGAGTTTCTGCTCACTCATAGCCCTTCTAAGTTAGTTGTCTTAGCTCTGTGTCCCTGATAAAATGTAAGCTATATGAGAGCAGGGAGTGCCTGAGCAGGCCTGTGCTGAACACTCAGTGACTATTTGATGAAGCTGATGAATGAATGAGGGGTGGAAGGAAGAAAGTGAGCAGAGGAGCTAAAAAGATCAACTGTGATTTAGAAGCAATGGTAATATTTTGAACTATTTAAAATTGCCACCCTTCTCCCCAAATTCCTGTGTCCCCCACCTTGCACTCCTGAATCCCCTAATCTTTCCCTGCCCTTCTCCATCACCTTCTAGTATTTTGTATGGTTCATTTATATGTTGTTTTTATCTTCTGCTTCTCCTTTCCTCCCCCGAATCTGGAATGAATGCTCCATGAAGGCAAGGCTTCCCCCCCCCCTTTGTTTTGGTGGGTGCTTACTAAATATTGTCTAATGAATGAATGGATGGAAGTGCCCCCGGAGGCACTCGCTTGTGCCACCTAGCCCTGGAATCTGCTCACAGTAGCCATTGCATGTTGACCAGGTTGATCAGGTTACCTGTTGTGCTAGTGTCCCCGGGCGGAGTGGGGACAACCTGTGTCCTCTGGGAGGCGTGCACACTGCCTGGCCACCCTGCTTGGCCCTGCTTTGTCCTGGTTTATTGGGCACTTAAAAGTGGGACCACACAGACACTTCCCACGTTGACACACAAGGTTTCCAGACCCCATCCCAGGGCCCCAGGGCCAGGAGGGCCCCAGGGGGAGCCAGAGCCCACAAGGTAAAGCCAGCTAAGAATTTTGGAGCCTCTGGTACGATTGCATTCCTGACTCCCTCCCTGCTTTCCCTCTAACCGCCCCAAATCAGTTTTCATGCAATGGGCTGTAAGAAGTGGGACATGTTCAGTTGAACAATTGGGGACTAAGGCAAATCCCTATGTACTCAGCCTCTGCCTTCTTGTCTTTCCACTAGGGCCCGATTCACAGACTTAATCCGGGGTAGGCATGGCTGTCTCCACACCCTGAGTGCTGCCCATTACTTTCAGAGTGAAGTCCAGACCCAGATTCTCCGCCCTGTGGTTGGGCCTCAGCCCAGCCACCACAGCCTCCCGGAGGGAGCCTCCCGCTGAGGATCAGGCAGCCCATTCCTCATCCTTGCAGACAGTATTGCTTTTGACCTCCTGACTCATGCATCCAGTTGTTGATTTGACATCTCCATTCAACCTGTCCAAAATGTCACACCTGATCTTTCCTCCCAGGTGTGGGCCACCCGCAGCCTTTCCTACTCTGTCCATGGCAAGACCGTCTTCTCAGCTGCTTGGGCCAAAACCCTCAACTCTCTTTATTTTCTTACCTGCTGTGTTCAGTTTGTCATATAAGCATGTTGATACTTCTTTCCAAAAAGATTTTTAAAAAAACAACCGCTTTTCGCCCTCCTTCCTCAACCCCCATCCCTATCCTCACCCCCACCCCCACACTCTTCATCTTGGTCTGAGCGCCAGGCACCATCCTGTGCCAGCCTGCAGCCTGTTGTTTCTACACAGTAAGTTTGATCCTGATACGTTCTCTTGAGAATGTTTTGGTAGGGTCCTGGGGTGGCCAGAGTAAAGGC
Source organism: Antrozous pallidus (assembly GCA_027563665.1). NCBI lineage: Eukaryota > Metazoa > Chordata > Mammalia > Chiroptera > Vespertilionidae > Antrozous > Antrozous pallidus. The sequence continues at coordinate 10,113,943 of CM050526.1, forward strand.
TGGAAGCCTCATCGTGGCCAATAAGCAGCTGTGTATGTGACCAAGCCCCACCGTGGTCCTGATCTTGGGCTCGCTCACCCACTCATCTCACTCACCGATGCCCTGCGGACTGGCCCCCGGGGCGTCACCCCACACCTTCAGGCACGCTTCCTCATGAGGACCTTTTCGGCTCACACAGCTGACTCCTGGCCGTGGTGAGTCAAGGCCCTCCAGAGAGGTCCACATCCTTATCCTCAGGGCTTGTTACTGTGTTACTTACGTGCCAAATGGGGCTTCGCAGGTGTGATGAAGTGACAGACCTGGAGATAAGGAGGGGATCACCCAGGGGGCCCGATGTAATGACACATGAATCTTTATGAGAGAGAGAGGCAGAGGGCAGGGTCCATAGGAGATAGGACAATAGAAGCAAGAGTTTGAGGATGAGAGGAAGGGGCTGTGAGCTAAGGAAGCAGGTGGCCTCCAGGAGCTAAAAGGAGCAAGGGACAAGGGACACAGGTTTTCTGCTGGGGCCTCTGGAAGGAGCCAGCATCTCAACTTTAGCCCAGCAAGGGCCATTGCAGCCTCTGAACCCAGAGCTGTCGAGAATAGATCTGTGCAGTGACTCTAAGTCCTGTAGTCCATGCTGATTAGCCCCTGGAAGCTAGTTCCCTCCCATCTCCTTTCAGTCTCTGCTCACCTGCCACACCTGTCTCTTTATCCTGCTCTACTTTTTCTATTCTATCAGCACTTGTAACCTTCTAACAAAACTGGATGTTCACCATCTTTCAGAGAGTGGACCCGTGTCTGCCTCACAGCAATGAAGTACCACTGGGTTCCCGATCTCTGCCCCCAGCACCTACAGCTGTACGGTGCGTGGGGTGCCCGGTCCACATTGGTGGAATGTGTGAGTGAGTGAATGAATGAATGAATGGTTCCTTGCCACGGAAGTGCCCTCACTTCCTACCCTGTCCTCTCTGCTCATGTCCCCTAAGTTCATTTCAGTCTCACGTGCAAAGGTCTCTCCTATACTCAGTTTCCCTCTCAGGGCACCATGGTACTTCCTGTTAATTGCTCTTTGGGTAGGGCACGCCACTCTGCGTGTTCTGTGAAGTCCCACAGAAGCCAGGGACTCGAGGGAATTAGTTTTGTCTCTGATGTAGTGTTGTCATGTGCCGAGGGACCTAGTTGATCTGTAAACCCAACCTCTGAATTCATTGGCCCAAGATGAAGATGACCTAGAGAGGCGGGTCCTACTTAAAGTTAGGATCTCTCCATGGTATTTGCTAGAGCCTGGGGCTCAACCTTCCACACCCAGCTGTATGATGTGTTTGGGGGCTCCTTCTCCCCGCAGCACAGCAGGGGCAGCAGGGCCTGCTCCAGGCAGTACATGGAACTGGAGGCTGGGAGTCAGCTTTGGTGGAGCAGCTGGTGGGTGAGACTTGGTCTTGAACGAAAGTAGGAGGTTCTCCCAGGGAACTGGGGAAACTGAGGGGTTCTTCTTGTCAACAGCACTTTGTGTGGAGGATGGTTAGGAAAGGAAGAAAAGATAAGAAAGGATAGTGAGGCCCTGGTTGGTTTGGCATAGTGGATACAGCGTCAGCCTATGGACTGGACTGAAAGGTCCTGGGTTCAATTCCAGCCAAGGGCACATATTCGGTTGCAGGCTTGATTCCCAGTAGGGGGTGTGCAAGGTGCAGCCGATCAATGATTCTCTCTCATCGTTGATGTTTCTATCTGTCTATCCCTCTCCCTTCCTCTCTGAAATCAATAAAAATACATTTAATAATTAAAAAAAGAGAGGATAGTAAGGATGGTTGAGCAGGTGGGACAAGAACTGTATGCCCTCGATGGTCACCGCAGGCTTGGGGGCCCCAACAGGGTATGATGCCACCAGGTGGGGGTGAGGGGAGGGAGGAAAGGGAGCTCTTCTCCCTGGAAGGTGAGGTTGGCTTCCCTGAAACACAGCTGCAGGCAGTGAGGGTGACCAGTTGGTTGTTAGGAAGACTCTCTCCTGCCATCTTCCCCCGGGGATGCCACCCTGGGAAAGACTTCCTGAGTTGGGGAGGGGAGGTACATCTTGCCCCTCCCTGCAGACTGCTGCTGAAGTTGGATTCAGAGGAGCATACAGCTGTGTTTTCACACCACTCCCCCTGCCATACACTCGCTGGACCTCCCTCTGCTGGCTGGTGACTCACTCGCTCTTGTGCAACGCAGCTCGCTTTCTGAGAAGAGCTGCACTGCTCCATGCCATTAGCTCGCCTCCCAATTTATGTCTTTCAGTCGGGTTAATGCTTTCCGCATGTAGGTCTGAAGATTAGTGTGTGGCTGGCTCATTGCTGCAACCACCAAACCCCCCCGTGCCCAGCTGGGGCCTGGCATGGGGAAGGCAGCCAGCAGCTAGACAGTGGCAGAGGGACCCAGGGCAGCGTGGGGCCGCACCTCTGTGGCTGTCCTGCCTCCAGCTGGCCAGGCCCTCTCTGCCCCCCGATAGGGAGGCCCGGGCAGAGCGCAGCCCCTCTTTGACTCTCCTGGGACTCATCTTCCTGCCTGTTTCCTGGGCACACATCTTGGGGTGGTTGTTGAGGTGACAGCCGCAAGCCTGTGACTTCCCACTGAAGAAACCAGCTTGCCAGGAAGTGAGAAGCAAAAGTTGTAGGGTGTGGAATATGTTATCTGTGTGACTTTCAAAGCTGCCATACAACACAGTGTGTGTGGGGGGAGGAAGGGAATCTTTTTAAAACAATAATATTACCTTGGTTGCTATGGCGTCGTGTGGGGGTGGCTGGTTGGACCCAGACCTGACACAAGCTGGTATCTTGTGTCCACAGTGATTATCAGATGGCAGCCACGGGGCTGGCTTTCATCTCATCCCGAGTGGGAGGCTGGCAGGGGGTCATTTGGAGGAGCCGTTCAGCGGTGGCTGTGGGACACCCTGGTTGGAAATGACCTGGAGGCTGGGATTTGGGGGGGGGGGGGGGAGGAGGACAGTCCCTGGTTAGTGCTAAGACTGGGTGACAGCTCAGATCTGCTGAGGGCTGAGGGTTTGGGGATTCCTCCTCAGAGTCCCCAAACACTCTCAGCTTCCCTAGAGGAAGCGGACACGCCTGCACCCCTGGGAGCTCATGACTGCTGTGAAACTGGTGCCCGGGCCCCTCACCGGGCAGGTGCTGCCTCCCACCGAGATGGTGGTGTCGATGCAAAGGGGCGTGTACACCCAGAGGTGTGTCTTGGCTCATTGGACCTCACTGAACAGGCCATTCATAGATCAGGTCTGATATTTGAAAGGCCCTCGGGAATCTAGAGTGCAAGGATGGCCCCTGTGCATGCCTGCCCTCTCCTTGTCAGTTCCCTTCCGCAGAGGCAAATGGGTCCCCAGTTTGCGGGGGGAATTCAGAATCAGTGCAGGCATTTGTCTCCCTTCTCCTTCACACACGAGGTAGCGCCCTCTTTCTTCTGCACCTGCAGCTGCTACTGTTTGATTTTTAAATGCAACGATGTGTCTTGGAATTCAGTCACTAGAAAGCATTTTTTGTCACGCCTCCGAAAGCAATTTTTGTCACGCCTCCCCGAACTGATAGGCGTACAGGTTGCTTCTAATCTTTTCCTTTTACCTTTACCCGCTGAGAGGCCCTTGTATGTCCATTGTGCTGCACATGGGTGAGTACCTTTGAAGGATTGCATCCTGAAGTTGAAAGGCTGGAGCAGTGAGAATGTTTGCAATTTTTTAAAATTTATTTTTATTGATTTTTTGCAGAGAAGAAGGGAGCGGGATAGTTAGAAACATGGATGAGAGAGAAATATTGATCAGCAGCCTCCTGCACAACTTCTACTGGGGATGTGCCGCAACCAAGAATAGAACCCAGGACCCTTCAGTCTGCAGGCCGACGCTCTATGTATCCACTGAGCCAAACTGGTCAGGGCAGTGTTTGCAATTTTGATGGGAAATGCCAGACTGCCTCCAGCCAGGCAGGTCTAGCTTACCCATCTACCAGCCATGTCCAGGGTGTCCGCTGCCCCCCAGCCCTGCCAGCACCGTGTACTTGCACATTTCCACATCTTCTGTCTGTAAGAGCCCTGTGTCTCTGCTTTGGATTGGTTTCCTCCCTCATCTCCCCCGCACTATCACTGCCTCCCAGGGAGCAGTGAGAGGGTGGGGCCCCTCCAGGCTCCCGCAGGCGCAAGGAGAGGACCCTGCTCCTGAGGACCCTTCTCAGAGCCGCTGTCTTGCAGATTGTTTACATGTTCCAGCCCTCAAGGGAGACCTCTTTTTTTGGCATCTGGATTTTCTGCTCTTGATAACATCACTAGAATCCTTCTCTTACGTGCCACTCTCTTATCTTTTTCTACTTCTCCCTTTCTCTTATCTCCATCTCCCCTCCACCACACCCAGCACAGGCCCGTGTGACAGCAGCTTCCTCGTCCTGCTACTTCTGCTTCTCACTTTCCAAAGAGCTGTTTTCTCAGTGAAAAGTCAGACTCTGGATACCATTTCTAGCTGCGCATCCTAAGACACATGCTCGAGAGGATTCCAGGGTAGAGTGGGGCATGGTGTATGTGTTTCTCTCCAAGTTTTTCTGGTAGGAGGGCTGTAGGTGGAGCTGGAACTCAGGCTGTCTGGAGAGATGCTCTGAGGCAGCACGGGCTAGAACGTTCCACGATGATGAAAATGTCCTATATTTGTGCCACACAATACAGTAACTGCCAACCTTGGCACTTGAGATATGGCTAGTGTGACTGAGGAATGGGTCGTCAGTTTTATTTTAAAACAATTTATGTTTAAAAATATTTTTATTGACTTCAGACAGGAAAGGAGAGGAGAGAGAGACAGAAACATCAATAATGAGAGAGAATCACTGATTGGCTGCCTCCTGCATGCCCCCTACTGGGGATCAAGCCCACAACCTAGGCATGTGCCCTTGACCAGAATTGAACCCAGGACCCCTTTCAGTCCGCAGCCCGATGCTCTATCTACTGAGCCAAACCAGCCAGGGCAATCAATTTATATTTAAATAGTTACTTGTGCTTAGTCTGTACCATGTTGGAAATGTACACCTCCAAGCTGGGCACTTTCAGGAGGAGAAGAGTCTGAGAAGCAGGGTGTATTCGGTCTACTTTCCTCCAGTCAAACACAGCAGCCATTGTCCCCCAGGGTGTGCAGATCTGGTGACCTGTCTGTTTCGGATTTTGTGTATTTCCCGATTGAAAACACCACTGGAATGAGGCTACCAGGCAGGCCCATTGGGGTGGGGTGGGGGGAAGATTCCAATTTGAAATGCTGGCTTCCTTGAGAAATTTTGACATCCACAGATATAATAGCAGCCACTGAGTCAGGCATTGTGGGCACAGGTGTGAAAGAAGCAAGCTAGCCCTGCCCAGGTGGGTATCTTGTGCTAGTTTTCAATATATGAGTTAAATACAGATGCATGAGTTAGGAAATCATGATCTTGTATACTTAGAACTTTACCTTGTTGAAAGGGATTCAGCTGTACAAATGGCCAGTTATAAGGATAGCCACAGAGATGTCATGTACAGCATAGGGAAGATGGCACTGAGCACCAAGGGGTAGATGCTCAACGCAGGAGCTGCCCCCTGATGGTCAGTGCACTCCCACGGAGGAAGTGCCACTCAGCCAGAAGCCAGGCTCACAGCTGGCAAGTGCTATGGTGGTGGTGGGCCTAAGCTGGCAGACAGACATCCCCCAAGAGGTTCTGGACTATGAGAGTGTGCAGACTGGGCTGAGGGACTCCCCACCACAGTGCAAGAATGTCATGCACCAGGCCTCTGGTTAAACAACAGATTTTTTTAGAAGAACTTTACCTGGTGGTAAGAAGAGGAGGTGTATTCATTTTTTCTATTGCTGCTGTAATGAATCCTCATAAACTTAGCTTAAAACTAAACATATACTCTCCCCTAGTTCCTAAGGTACACAGTGGGAACTGAATTTATGGGGCTAAAACAGGTGTCACAGAGCTGGCTCCCACTGGAGGCTGCAGGGCGATCTTTTCCTTCTCTTTTTCATCTTCTAGAGACTCTTCTCTTGGCTCATGGCTGCCCATCCAATTGCCTCTTCTCCCTTCCCACCCTCTTTTTCTGCCCTCACAAAGCCTCCTGCCCTCTTTGTTCTTTCTCCCTCTTATAAGGACGCCGTGAGTGTATTTAGGCCTCAGTGCTTATAATCCAGCATAACCTCCCCAGCTAAAAAGTCTTAATCCCTTTGGTCATGTAAGGTGACATTTGCAGGGTCCTGGGATTAGGGTGGGGATGTGTTTGGGGGCATCTTCAGCCTGTCCCTGGGGAAACAGTCAATATTTGGTGAACAGCACGTCTGTGAGTGAAACTTGCTAATCAAGTTGCTCACAACCAGGTATTCTGAACTGGTGGAAACAGCAGAGCTTGAGCAATTTATGTTGCAGGTCTGAAGGAATAGAGAACATGGATAAAGGCCAGAGGCCCAGGCCATAGCTTACTTCAGTGAGCCTGGACTTGTGTGTTTTTCCTGAACTTTCCAGCAAAGCTGGAGAACCATTGCGGTTAACAATAATCTTAGGGATTATCTGTGTGCGTGCATGTGGGAGGTGGAACTTCTTGTCTTCTGTGAGTAAGTGCCAGAGCAGGGCTGCAGACAGGAAGTGCCAGGGAAGACTAGAGGAGGGGCAGTGTCTGCCAAGGAGCCACCTGTGCCACACCTGGAAGGCAGCAAAGGCAGCGAAGGCAGCGAAGATGTGGCTTCCACAAGGAGCAGGGAGAGTGCTACAAGTAGAGTGATAGACCTTCCCAGCAGCACTGAGGTAGGAGCACACTTGTCACAGCTGGGGACATGGAGGCCATTTTTGGTCCAGAAGGGCCGGGGCAATGACTCGAATTTGACAAGAGGAATAGTAGCAAGATGAACCTTCTCATGTGGGCAGGGTTGGCTGGAGGCGGAGGCAGGGTTCTGTGTGCAGCACTGTCAGGGTAGAATGGTGAAGGCCGGAGAGGGTGGTGGCAGGGAAAATGGAGAAACAGTGATGGTTGTGAGAGATGTAAGGGGAAATGTGAATGTGACACAGGTCTAACAGTCAGTTAATACTAACTGAGCAGAGTGCCAGGCTCTTTACCCCTGGAACACAGAGGAGGAGCTGGGATGTGGAGGTGAGCTAGATGAACAAGGTCCCCGATCACGTAAGTCTGCTTTGGGCTGAGTGGCATGGTGGAGTTGGGCAACAGGCAAACATAAATAAACAAGAAAAGCATTAGCCAGTAGGGAATGTTGTGGAGGCTTAGATTGGTTCCTGTGATTGGGAACAGCCAGCCGGGGGCTTCTTTAGACTGGGCGTCCAGGAAAGGCATCTCCAAGGAGGTGACATCTAGATCCAGCGTGGGAAGAGATGGAAGGAAGGCACTTAAGGCAGAGTGAACAGTGAGTGCAAAGACCACCTTCAAGGACAAAACTTGCCCCATGCGAGGATCAGTTGGAGCGGCCCCTGTCCAGTAGAACTTTAGGGGGCGGAAATGTTCCTTGTGGGCACTAGTCATGTGGAAGCCAGCCTCGTGGGGCGACTGGGCACTTGAAATGTGGCTAGTAAGACTTAAGAACTGAAGTTTGCATTTTATTTTAGCTTTAGCTAACTGAAATTCAGCTAGCTACACACGGCTATGTCTTCTGTGTTAAACAGCACAGGGCTAGAAGGACAGTGTGGTTGGAGAGAGAGTGGTATAAAACGACATAAGGTGAGGTAGATGAAGAAGGCAGATTTCAGTGTTTTGTAAATGAGGCTAAATAGTTTGGATCTTTTTTTCTAAGTGGAGTGCAAAGTCTTCAGGGGATTTTACTATAAGGTTGTCATAATCTGATTCATGTATTATACATTCTCTCTGGCTGCCGTGTTGAGAATGAGTTGTGAAGGATGAGAAGTGGGGCAAGGTGAGCAGTTAGATCGTTGTAATGCCGTGGAGAGTGTAGATGGCGCCTAGGGTGGTGGCAGTGGAAATGGAGAAATGTGGATGGCTTCCAGGTAAGTTTTGATAGTAGACTGACGGGAATAAAGAGAGACTGAGTGAGGATGGTGGGAGAACATGATGACCCTAGATTTGGGGTGTAAGCAGCAGGATAGATTGTGGTGGCATTTGCTAAAATGAGGCATGGAGAGCAGGTTTGGTTTTGTTTTTGGAGGTGAGGAAGAGGGCTTCTTTTTTGGATTTTAGAGATTCCTGCTGAGTGAGCATCTATCTAGAGATGGCAAGTAGCTGGGGAAACATGGGGAAAGGTTAGGGCTAGCGATGTGAAGTTAGGATCATCAGGACATCAGGACACAGAAGACATTTAAAGCCATGAATGGCTTAGGGTCAAGCCACTAAGGAGAGTGAATAGGTAGAAAAGGGGCAGGGATAGGAGATTGCTGCAACATTTAAGACTAGGCATAGGCCTGGCTGGCATGTCTCAATGGTTGAGCATCACCCTGGAACCAAGAGGTCTTCAGTTTGATTCCAGGTCTGGGCACATGTCCAAGTTGTGGGCTTGATCCCCAGTAGGGGTGCATGCAGAAGGCAGACAACCGACAATGTTTCTCTCTCATTGATGTTTCCATCTTTCTATCCCTCTCCCTTCCTCTCTCTCCAAAAAAATTAAAAATAAATTAAAAATAAATAAATAAAAATATATTTTAAAAAGACTGGGTGGAGGAGGAATATCCAGAAAGAGACTTCTTCAGAAAATATATGAGGGGCCAAGAGAAGTCATGGTTTCCAAAAGGGAATGGTGAATGCTGCTGGCTGGCCAAGGACTTCTAGGAGAGTTCAAGGTACCCTTGGATTTGATACCAGCATGTGAAGGTCATTGGTGACATTGGGAGAGCAGGCTCAGTAGAGTGGGTAGGAGAGCATTGGAGGTGAAAATTTTGCTGTGATGAAAAGTGAAGGAATAGGCAGGACTGGAGAATTAGGGGGTCAAAGGATATTTCTCTCTCTCTCAAAACAAGGTATTATGTGCTGTAGAGAGCAGGTGGAAGAGCCTTTTAGCCCCTGGATTGGGAGGGAAGGCTGAGAATGTGGGCACTGATAGGGGTGGGATGGAATTTGGGCAGTGGGTTGAATAGTTACTGGTAGATTGCTTATGACTCAGTGAAATGTGAGAAAATCCATTATCTGAGTAAGAGTATGAATCTGTTGTTTTGAAGATGGAAAACAAATCCACGGAGTAACTGTGGTAGGGTTGATAGATGGTTTAAACTGTGCATCTTGAATTTGCAAGTGAATCACCGGGGGGGGGGGGTTATTAAAATGTAGCTTCTGCATTTCTAACAAGCTACAGGTGATGTTGATGCTGCTGTCCTTGGACACCACACTGACAAGCCAGAATCCATAGCCCTTCTGCAATGGGAAATGCAGGAAGACACAATTTCCTGCTGTGCCCAGGGGATGCCTAAATTATTTATCTATTGACCTTACATTTAGGGCAAAGTAGCACAAGTTGAGTACCTTTTTGAGATTTGTGACTATCCATTTAAAGCAGGTCTGCTCATTGTCAGGATTATATACGGAACTTAAAAAAAGAGCCTGGGGATTTTTATTTTGATTGAGATTTTAAATTAATGAATATGGATCCCTGGCACCCCTCCCCCCCCCTTTTAAAGTTCTTCAGGTAATGTTTATCCAGGCTTAAGAAACACGGCTTTAAAATACCAGGTCAAGGGGATGGCCAGGGGCGTAGGTGGCCAAGGTGAGGGGGTAGAGGCAGGACTGCTCTAAGGATGTGTAGGCCCCTATCTGTATAAACAATTGAAGGCATCCCAAACCAGCATGGCCATTGTAGGTGCTCCGCCTCACATAGTCCCGCAGAGGCTGCTCACCAGGCTGCCCTTCTGGATGCTCACATTGTCCTGGATGACCCTACTACACACAGTTCAGAGTTCCTTGGGACATCTGGTCTACCTTATGTGTGGGGTTGATGTGTGGAGGGACCTATTTGGGCCTGGGGAGGGGATTACTCAGATGATTCTACCAGCCCTTGGTAGTCCCAGGCATCTTAGAAAATGTCAAAGCAGGCACTCAAATGATAGGGCCCTTGAGCCATGTAGCCCAGTCATGAACAAGGGTAGAGGAGCAAAGAGGTTGAAAACTGAGAGCCCAGTTTATAAGATGGGTCCTACCATCGATTTATCAAAATGATAAATGACTGGACTGTGATAAAAGTCAGGGAACGACCAATGCCTTCACAGCCCGAGAGGGCTGGCCTGCCAGCAGCCACGTGAGGAATTTGGAGGCAGATTCTCCCCCAGTTGAGCCTTGAGATGACCACAGCTCTGCCAGCACCTTGCTTGCAGCCTCGTGAGAGACCCTGAGGCTTGAGGTCTGGGTAAATTGTGCCCAGATTCCTGACCCACAGAAACTGAGATGATAAATACCTGTTGTTTGAATACACTAAGTTTTGGGGTAATTTGTTGCACAGGCAATGTGCAACTACGAGAGGAGGCCAAGGTGGTAGCATCGGGAGTCTCCATGTTTTGGCTTTCCTTTTCTCTGTGTTGGCTGCAGTTTCTACATTAGCACCCTGCTCAGAAAGATTCTGAAAGCTCTCAGTAATTCCAAAAAGAAAGAAAGGAGAAAATCAAATGGAGCCTCAAGTGATATGGCTGAGAGGTGGGGTCAGCCCCACCCTAACAATATGGACTGAGAAAGGAATAAGAGTGGTATCCAAAAGGAAATCATGGTCGATTGATTCTAGACATAGGAGAATAGAAATCTACCCCAAATGGTAGCTGGTGAAACATGGAAGTGATGGAGTCCATAATGTTAGCCTGGGTGGGATTTGAGAGAACTGGTCCAGCTCTCAGGCAAAGAGGGAAGCTAAATTGTTAGTGTCACTGAAGTTAATGGACACTTCTCAACCCATGAAGGCAGAGGCTTCAAGGAGATGGGGTGGGGAGAGGATAAGGGCTGAGAAAGGCCTGTGGGAGGCAGTGCTTCCTGTTTTAACTGGAGAGGTTGTGAGCCCATGTCCATGCAAAGTCATTAAAAAGCGAACACAATGGTGAGGACACCAAAGCAGGCAGACAGGAGTCTGACAGTAAAATGTTGATAATCTGTGCTAACAGGAGACAAAATTGCAGGTTGGGCTAGAAATATAATGAAATTAATCATAAAGGCAAGGCTGCAAGGAACCCTGGGCATTACTCATTTCAACAGCAGTTAAACCTGAATGATTCCACCAAGCCTTTCTTTCAACAAGTTTCTGTGTCTTTCTGGGCCTTTAGAACAAAAAGGAGGAGAATAAATAGATGCATGCTCCTCTCCTCTTTCCTTTCCTGGGCTCCAATGTGGGTGCTAGGGAGCTGGACTCAGAAGCTAAGAGTATTCCTCAGGCCCAGCGGAGAGACAAGTCCCGCCTTTCCCTGTCCCCATCATATGCCTTTTGGTATGAAACGGAGGCTGAGTTTCCAGTGAGTTTGGAGGAAGTTAGCTACTCCTGCTGTCCCATCTGGGTGTGTTAGGTTTGTGAGAGACTAGCCCAGGGAGGAAGACTGGGCAGAGGGCACTGTATGGACTGGGACACTTAGGTGGTACACCCAGGCGGCTGATCTTGCAAAAGCCAAGGAGAGTCACTTTTCAACTTTTCAGAATCAAGTGCCATGTTCATGGGCATGCTTGCGCTGGCTGCCTGGCCTGGTGGCTCTCTTTCCTATCGGGTTGGGCGTCTCTATCTCACCGTTTCTCCCTGGGTCTTTAGAAGAAAAAGGAGGGGAATAAATAGATGCATCCTTCTCTCCTCTCTCTTTCCTTTCCTGGGCTCCGATGTGGGTGGAGAGGACAGCGCAACACCAGGGTAGGCAGCGGACATCTGCCAGAACTCCCATGGCAGTGGGAGGATGCCCCTCTCAGATCACTGGACACTGTGACATGTGTAAACTTCCCACTGGTCACAAGGCTTTACCGGGTCCCTGCCTTCTCAGGCTTCGGGCTCTGGTGGAAACAGCAGGCCTTCTGCACGGCCGGGCCCTGTGGAACCTGTTCCCCGGAGCTCCGAGGAATACATCCTGAACCAGGTGGCTGGTGCCCAGGCGAGGTTTGGTAAACAGGGCATGGCAGAGGGAGGGTTGGCCTGGCGTGTCCCCAGCTTCCTCTGCTTTTTCCAGTGACTCACAGACAGCAATGCTGGAAGGAGCCTCTGAGATAGATCATCAAATCCTGCAGGTCTATTGCACAAGCATGAGGAGGCAGGCCGTCCCGAAGGTTCTGAGAGCAGTTAGTGGATGTCGAGAACCCATCTCTCATCTCCATGCCCATGGCCACCACTCTGCCCTTGAGTTAATTTTTTGTGATCACTATGTTCAGGAGGGGCTGAGGGCCTAGCCGGGCTTGGGGACAGGGGCACACCTGGCTCCCACAGCCCCGAGCTGATCCCCGTACCTTCTCCAATCCCATCTTTTAATCTCCCTCTGCCATTGCCATTGTGGTCACTGGGACAGGAAGCCTTGGGCCACTTTAGGCAAAGGAAGCTCCTTCCTTCTAGGTGCCGGGCCACCTGCTCCCTCTGCCCTGTTGGGCTCATTCTGTGTAGTGAATGCAGAGTAAATATCCGAGCAAAAATGTCACTAAAGGGCAGCATGAGAGAGGGGAAAGGCAAGGCCAGGCCCAGCTGCCGGAGTGGATGGGAGTTATGCTTGGAAGAGTCCTTTTGTCTCAGCTGAGGAAGCCCCTCCTGCTTTCCTGGCCAGGAAGCCCCAGGGGAGGACCCCAGCCATTGCTCACCCACAGGTGCTGCTCCTCCACGGGCTCTCGCACAGGGTACCCAGGGCAGGAGGGAGAGGCACTGGGAGGAGAATGGGAGCGCTGGGACCTAATAGGAATCCGGGGCTCCCTTGGATCTCTTGGGCAAAAGGAAGTGGGCCCCTCCAGAAACTTAGTTGAGAGGGCCGGAACTTACATGTGTCCTGGCTATGCCTGCTGCCCCAGGTGGGAGCGATGCTGGCCAGAGGCTTCGAGGCCAGGTGGGGTCCTGCAATTCTGAGGCTGGAGTTTTGTGAAAAATAAAGCAGAGAGGAGGGGAGCCCACAAGCTCGCAAGGCCAGGGCTTGGCACTGGCATGGATGCCCCTCCTTCTCTGGTTTACAGGCCTCACATGTTCTGGGTGTCCCAGGAACCTGGCTGAGCCCCAAGAGTCCGAGCATCGAGAGGGGCGACCTCACTTCTTCTCTGCCCACTCCTCCCAGGGCATAGAGACAGCATTCACTGATTCTCCTGGGTAAGCTGCAGAGAGGAGGGAGCTACCAGCCATTGACAGTAATTGTAGTGAACCCGTGGAGAGGGTTCCCAGGGCTTGGAAAGGGTGAAGAGGACACCACAGAAGAGAAGGCATCTACTCTAACACACAGGATCCCCAGAGGCCAGGGAGGCCAGGCGACCCAGGCCAGAGATCAGCATGAGCCAAAGAGGGGCCAGAGGCCTGCTTGGGTGTTAAATAGGGGAACTTGCTTGAACAGAGTGTGTTTGGGTTGCTTTGGGAATTGTTTGCTCTGGCATGGCTGGGGTTGGCGAGGGTAGGGTGTGGGGGGTGGATGTGAGAGGAGAAAGGAAGGAGAAAAGCTATTGCCTCCGAGGGACCCTTTCTACTGCAACTGTCAAAACCCAGCTCAGCGGTGCCTAAGCAAAGACAGGGATGTTCAGACTCACCTGGAGGCTCCAGAGATGTCCCGGTCATTGCTTTCTCGTTTCAGCTGCTCAGCCTCCCCCACGCTGGGCCTGCCCGGGGCTGAAGACTGGCAGCTTCAGACTGGCGCCCTGCTGGTGTTGAAGCCATGAGCAGGAGATCTGCTCTTTCCATCAAGTCCCGAGATCAAGTCCCATAGAGTCAGCGGGCCTTTCAGAACCAGCCCCAGGGATGGGCTGAACTAGATGGCTGGTGAATGGGCCCTGGCCCTGGCCCTGGGAGGTGGGTTGTGTTGTCCACACCTGAGAGTGGAAAAGTGTGGCTCCCCAGAGGAAAAGTGGGGTGCTCATGGTGTGAGAAGGATCTGGGGATGGGCAGGTAGAACCAACAGATCTTCACCAGTAGTTCTCGTGGTCCTGGAAGGACTTGTGGGTTTTGTTTTGCATGTAGTGCAGTAAGGGGACATAGTCATGGTAAACAGAGGAGGGGCTGATGGGGAATAGGTTGAATAGGTAAGACTTGGGTGGTCCCCTCTTTACCTTCTCCCAAATGTGATCATTTTCTCCTTATTTTGCTACCTCTACTGGCGGGACCTTCACTGGCATCTGGGTCGTAGGGGCTGCTGCTGCAGACATACCCGGGATGGCCTCCTCAGGACTTAGTTCAGACTGAGGGTTAAAATTAGCCCTAGGAAACTCATGATGTTTAAAGACCATTTTGGAAGGGATTGAGTGTGGGGAATTTGATAAATGAAAAAATCAAAGATGTCAGATTTGGGGTTTGGGCTTCTGGGAGCTAAGAATCCTCCTATCTAATAAAAGAATAATATGCAAATTGACCATACCTCTGATACACCCACAACCACACCCACCAGCCAATCAGGAGCAAGTAAAGCCCAACCAAAATGGCGACAGCCACTGAGAGCAGGAAGGAGGCTTGGGTTTCCTCAGAAATGGAAGAAGCCAAGCTTTCCGCCTGCCCTTGCTGGCCTAGGCCTCCACTCAATGCTACAAAGTTTCAATCATAGAAGATACATAAATACCAACAGAAATGGCAGCCGCTGGAGAGAGCAGAGGCTAGAGTTGCCTGAGCGATAGAGGAAGCCAAGCCTTTGCAGCCGTGGCACCTAGGCCTCCACTCTAGGCTACAAAGTTTCAATTACAGAATTTAAATAAACCCAAACAGAAATGGCTGTCACAACGGAGCAAGCAAAAGGCTTGGCTTTGCTCCAGGCTACAACATTTCAATTGTAGAACATAAATTAATCCCAGATCCCAGGGCCTCTGCTTGGGTCACTGGGGCGCGTGGCCAGCCTTCAACCACCATAGGCTCCTCGCCCAGGCTGCCTCATACCCCAAGGGAACCTCCACCCTATTCCAGGACACCCTTCAGGGCAAACCAGATGGCCCGACCCATGCACCAGGCCTCTCTCCTATCTAATAAAAGAGTAATATGCAGATTGACCATCACTCCCACACACAAGAGGGCTGTCCCCATGTGGTCAAATATCCTGCTCCCATGTGAACACAAGATGGCCACCACAAGATGGCCAACAGGGGAGGGTCATTGGGAGGTTCCAGGCCTGCAAGGGAGGGCCGTTGGAGGTGATCAAGCTTGCAGGGGAGGGCAGTTTCGGATGACCAGGCCTGCAAGGGAGGGAAGTTGGGGGTAAGTAAACAGGCTGGCAGGGGAGCAGTTGAATATCAATTAGGCTGGCAGGGTAGTGGTTAGGGGGTGATCAGGCTGGCAGGCAGAAGTGGTTAGGGGCAATCAGGAAAGGCAGGCAGGACAGCAATTGGGAGCCAGCAGTCCTAGATTGTAAGAGGGATGTCTGACTGCCAGTTTAGGCCCGATCCCACTGGGATCGGACCTCCTTCAGGCTGGGCTGAGGAACAACCCCCACCCATTGCACGAATTTTGTGCACCAGGCCTCTAGTCTTTATATATAAAAGGTTAGTATGTTAAATGTCCCTCCTACTGTCTGACCGGTCGCTATGATGCGCACTGACCACCAGGGGGCATACACTCAAAGCAGGAGCTGCCGAGCTGCAATGACTTGGCAATGGTGATTCTCAGGTGACACACCCTGGAACCAGAGAGAAGGGAGCCTGATTCCTTGGGGGGCTGCACAATTCAACCTTTGGCTATGGGCTACGTTGTGGCTGGGGCACTGTAGACCTCAAATTTGGTTTACTGCACACTTGTGTTTGTGTCCCACACCCTGTATGACAGCAGAGTACCCTCTTGCACTCTAGAACTCCTCAGGGGATGTCAAAGAGCCAGTTTCGGTCTGATCCCTGTAGGCTGGGCCAAGGGATCCCACCTTCCAGAGGAACCCCGCTCACTCTGCAGACACCAGGGAAGGGATTGCAGGAAGTTTGGCTCCAGGGCGTGTCTGACCCATCTCGCCCAGTCCCACCCCACCGGCCACCTTCTAATTAATTTCCTTTCGA
Source organism: Antrozous pallidus (assembly GCA_027563665.1). Lineage (NCBI taxonomy): Eukaryota > Metazoa > Chordata > Mammalia > Chiroptera > Vespertilionidae > Antrozous > Antrozous pallidus. The sequence goes on from CM050526.1 coordinate 10,129,999, forward strand.
TGTGCACTGGGTCACTAGTATAAATATAAACATAGATATGGATGTATGGAAGGAAGTGGTCTGGGAATGGACTTTGGTTTGGGACATCTTTGAATTTGAGGTGTTGGTGTCTCTGTGGTGGAAGAATGTGGTTTGTCACACCAGTGGAGCAGCAGTGGGATTTGGGGTGATCCACCAGGATGCACCCTCCACCCCCAGCCCCTGGCAGTCACCAGTCTGCTCCTGGTCTCTGGGTTATCTATCACGTCATGATTTTTGATGTGTCTTTTAGAAGACTCAGTCTGGCTGGAGAATGAATGGGAGGTGGTGGCCTCAGTAAAAACCAGGAGAGCAGTTAGGTTCTTGCTGCTCCAGGAGAGAGTGATGCTTGGCTGCGTGTGGCTTCTGCTGCCCCAGGTGAGAGCGACGCTTGGCTGTGTGTGGCTTCTGCTGCCCCAGGTGAGAGTGACGCTTGGCTGTGTGTGGCTTCTGCTGCCCCAGGTGAGAGTGATGCTTGGCTGCGTGTGGCTTCTGCTGCCCCAGGTGAGAGCGACGCTTGGCTGTGTGTGGCTGAGGCAGAGGTCGTGCAGGAAGATGAGGAGTCAGGTTTGGATTCAGGATGTGTTCATCCTCTGAAAGACTTGGTTTACTCCACCCTTGACATGAATCCCTCTTTTCACGTAGCTGCTTTGGGGCCAGCGTGCTCCAGACCCGCACAGTGAGAGAGCACTGGATCAGGGCTCCCCGAACCCAGTTCTGAGGTTGCTTCCCCAGAGTTTCATGACTTCTGGCCAATCTCATGTCACATCTGGGCACTCCAGCGCCTCACCAGAAGCTGAAGACATTGACCAGCTTCCAGGCCCCACAAGTCAGTGATCTTGTGCAAATGTGCCAGTATCTTTGGAAATGAGGTGTCTTGGTGTTGCTGCCTGAACTTCTCCACACCCCCACTAGGTTCCCAAAGCCCAGAGCAGGCACTTAACCAGGGCGGGAAAGTGGACCTAAGTTCTTAGGCAAATTGCATTCCCTTGAAAGTTAGTTGGCTTGGAACAGCCAGGGCCGGAAACCTGCCCGGACGGCCTCGTCCGCATGTTAAGGGGCCGCGGGGTCGAGTTCTCCACTGCGGGGTACAGTGTGCTCTGTCTGTGGTTGGGAGGGGTGTTGCAGATATCTGTCCTGAATAGTTCTGATGTTTCTGAGATATTTTTTTTCTTTTTTCATCAATCAAAGCAAATTCAAGGTTATCCCTGGAACAACACACTCTGTCCTTTGCATCTCATCCATCTGTCTTCATTTTCCATGCTGTAACTTCAAACCCTTTGTTTCTGCTTTTCGCAAAAGTAACAACGTGCACGTGGCTAAAAAATAAACGAAAACCGTACTGGAGGGCTTAGAGTGCACAGCAGCACACCTACCCCCACTTCTCCCTTTCCAGCCGCGTTTTAATTTTAGTTCTCCTGGCAGCTACTTCGAACATTTTAAGTAAAATGCTAAGATGTTTCAAGACTGATTAACTCCAGCCCTCTGTTGCTTCCCGGTTATGAAAGATGAGGAATTATTTACACCAGACCCTGCCTCCTTTTCTAGCTTCTTATTTTCCCTTCTCCTGTTAGCCGGGCCTTCTGACACCTGGGAGGCGGTAACTGCAGCCGGAAACTGGTACCCAGCCATGGCTTTGTAAGGTTTTGGTTCAAACAAGGGTTAACATGAGCAGCGCTATGCAACTCGTGGTCTTTAAAGATTTCTCTTTTAGGCGCGTGTTCTCTTTCTTTGAGCCCTTGGGAGCAATTTCTTCTAGTGTGAGGGCAGGATCGGTTGTGTTTCCCTGAGCAGGTGGCTTACTTTATCCTGAGGACACCAAGGAGCAGTTAGCCAAATACGTTTCCCTCAGTGCTGGCTGCGAAGCTCTGCCAAATTGGGGCCCACCTTTGGGCTAGAGGACTGGCTGGAAGAGGCCTCTGACCTCACCCAGACCTTATCCTGCTTTTTCTGCTCCTACTTCCTCTCTGTCAATGCCACAGTGACCAGGAAGATGGGGCCTGGGAGACTTTCAGGAATTCTCTCCTCTCCCGACTGTCACCAGACAACTGTCACCAGATGCTGCACTTCACGCCCCGCCCTGCCTGCTCTGCAACAGAACCTGCTGACTCAGATGCTGCTTCCCGGGTCCTGTGCTCACACTGCACTCACCCCTCCAGAGCAGCCACTCCACAAATAGGACGGAGTGGCAATGCGCCCTGTGCAATTAAGGATGATTTATTCCTCTGTTAGAGACACCGGGCCTGTGAGCGTTTCCTGCGGATCCCGTCAGAGTGCTGGCTGAGCTTGAATGAGATGTTCGGCCACTAGTGCCGCACGGAGCCGCTCACCAGCCCGGCCTGCATGGGTTTAAATGGAGGCAGCCAGTGGCCAAGGAACTTGTTGTTGGGACACTTGGGGCCCCTTTCCCCAAACCTCTCATCGCCTCAGCTTAGGGGCCCAGAATATCGGAATATCAGTGCCAAGGATGGTCGCCAGCACTGTTTCCTCCCCTGCAGTGCAGAGACCTGCACACGTGGCACCTGCCCCTGGATCCAGCCACACCTTCTTTCCCAGCTCAGCGGTGGCCCACGGGCTATTCTGAGACCCTCAGGCTTGCTGGGTCGGTCCTTTTTATAATACGAAAGCTTCCAGACTGCTTGAAGAAATTGTTCAGAAAGCACTCTCCCTTCATTTATTCATTCGACACAAGTCGGGGAAGCTTTGTTGAATTTCTCAATGGGGGAAGCATTCTGCAGGTGCTGTGGGCTGTAGACACCAGTATAGACATCTGGTCTCCGTGTCCGGGGACTGACAGACTCCTTGCTGTGCTTGGACAAGCACGTGCCAGGCTCCCAAAGGAACCCTTTTTAAAATATGTTTTAACTGATTTAGAGAGAGAAGAAGGGAGAGAGAGAAACTTTGATTTGAGAAAGAAACATTAATAGCTGCCTCCTGCACACCCTCCACTGGGGATCGAGCTCACAGCCTGGGTTTGTGCCCTGACTGGGAATCGAACTGGTAACCTTTTGGTGCATGCGATGACACCCAGCCAACTGAGGCACACTAGCCAGGGCTCGTAGAAACCTTCCATGACAAGTGCTGTTGAGGTGGTGGTGGTGCGTACCCTCTTCTGTTCAGCATCTTGGTTTCTACCTGTTTTCACTTGGTTTCTACCTGGTCCACTTCTTTAGTGACCACATTGTAGCAGCGAGGGCTGCCTGCTAGTGGAGTGGGGACAGCTGACCCCACGTGGTGCTGTTGAGTCTGTGTGTGCAGACCTCCTGGGCGGCCAGGCTGAGCTCACTCTGAGACCTGGACATGTAGGGTGTCTCCTTACTCTTAACCCTCTTTCCCTGATGGTCCTCCTCTTTGGGTTTCCCCAGGCACACCCAAACCTCTTGACCTTCTCTCAAGAAGCTAAGCAGGAACCATAGGTTTTCCCTTTGTTTAGATGGAAGAAAACCCTTTCGTGTAACCACAGAGTTTAATGACCCCCTTAGCAGTAGCTGCTGTGCCCTATCAAGGTCCTTGGTTAAATTGATAGAATTGGCCTTGGCCTATTTGCTCAGTGGTTAGAGCATTGTCTGCACACCAGAGGGTTATGGGTTTGATTTCCAATCAGGGGCACGTACCTTGGTTGAAGGCTCGACCCCCGGCCCAGTAGGGGCATGGGAGGCAACCAGTCAATGTGTCTCTCTCACATCGAAGTTTCTCCCCCCCCCCCGCCCCCCCCCCCATCCCTTCCATTCTATCCAAAAGCAATGGAAAAATATCCTTGGATGATGATTAAAATTTTTTTGATAAAATTGTTTTGTAACTCGGAAGCCACTCAGCATTCTCCAGGTGTGTCGGATGGGGTACTTGGAGCTCCTCTCCTCCTCCTCGCCAGGGCCCCCGGCGCGGGATCGCTTTGGTATCTGTGCTCCAGCACTGCCCTGCCTCTTCACCTATGGGTCCCGGAGTAGCTGTGATGCATTCACGTGAGCTAGAGGCTGTGCGAGAGCAGACCCAGAATACCTGCCCCCAGAGCCTCAGGGACGCACACAGATGCTGTTTATCCTCCAGGGCGAGATCAGTGGGGAGTGGGGGGGGCGGTGCACACATTTTAGGCTGATCAGCCAATGCCTTTGGATTGGGCTAGTCGCAGTGGTCGGCAAACTCATTAGTCAACAGAACCAAATATAAACAATACAACAATTGAAATTTCTTTTGAGAGCCAAATTTTTTAAACTTAAAACTTCTTCTAACGCCTCTTCTTCAAAATAGACTTGCCCAGGCTGTGGTATTTTGTGGAAGAGCCACACTCAAGGGGCCAAAGAGCCACATGTGGCTTGTGAGCCGCAGTTTGACAACCATGGGGCTAGTGCAGTGCCCAAAATGTGAGTCAGTTACAGGTATGAATTGCAGTGAGCATGCTCTGTTGCCATGGGAACATGAACATGTATTCATCTCAAAGCAGAAAGAATTCACTCCTGCGAGGTATGTGGCAGTTTCCACACTGTTCCCCAGGCACATCTGTTCTCCCTAAGGCTGCAGTGTGCCCCCCATCCCCCTCCCAACCCCACCCCGAGGCCATCCCATCCAGCGTTGCTGCCTCCTGGGCCGATGCCCTGGTCCAGTGTACACAGTTGACCTCTCACTACTTGAGGTGCAGCCAATAGCCAGTCATGCCTCAGTATGCTCATTTGACGTTTCAGTGACCTAATTGTGAAGGAGGGGCAGCAAAAGACCCACTATTTTTTTTTAAGGTGTAGCAGTGTGATGACATGACAAGAACTAGGCTTTAGAGTTGAACAGATTTGGCTCAAGTACCTTCTCTGTTACCTATGAGCTCTGTAACCTTGAAAAAAACGGTGTTTTGTTTTTTTTTCTCTTCAGAGTCCTCAAAGATAAGTTGGGATTACCCCTACTTTACTAGACTACGGGAAGGGCTAAATGAAAGCCTGTCAACGTGCTTGGCATCCATTTAACAAGTGATCTTTCTCTTTTATGCTTCTCCCCCAGGCATTGAGCTATTGGCACTGAGGATCCCCTGGCGTTAGCCAGGTGGCTGACACACCCTGTCTAAAATTTAGAACTCTGGGCTGTGGGCCCGGTCTACCTTGCGCCAATTGAGTGACGTGTCAGACTTAATTGTGTGGTTGCAAACATCAAAATTGGTTCTAACTAATGTACATTAAGTGGACATACTGCAAAGATCATGGAGGGTCACAGAATGGGCAGAAGGCTAGCAAAACATGAAAACAGGTAGAAACCAAGATGCTGAGCAGAGTGAGGCAGGAGATGGGGCAACAGGGCCAATCTTTAGCACAGGTAGTGTGGTCAGGTTTGCTTGGTGCTGCATGCGTCAGGAGGCACACCTGGGTCACACACCTTTGCCCTGAAGACCGAGCAGCCACCTGGGACCCATTTGGATTGGCAGGAGGAGGGCTGGCACCTGGATTAATAGCCTCACCGAGCAAGTGCCCAGTGAGGGGGGGAGAGTTCCCTTAAAAAGAATTGGGTGCTGTTGGGATGGGTCTAGGATACTGGGTAGCTTAAGCAACAAATGTCTGCTATAGTGCTCTTGAACAAATCTCACTGTGGGCTTCTTTTCTTTTTGTGGGCTTCTTTTCTGAAAGTGAGAGAATTGAACTAGATGATCTCAAAAAACTCTTTAGATTCCAATAAGACTACTCTAATAAATAGACAAGTCTCCCACTGGGAAGCAATAGGATTAGCATTATTAGCCTTCTGAATTTTTCATGCTCCCCCTGAGACCTCCCGTTCCCCAATGTTCATAATTAATAATCAATGTTTTATAAAATCATGTAATTTTTAATAAACTTTATTTATAGAAAATTAGAAATAATAACAAATGTATCTACATCCCTATTTTTAAATCAACTTTACTGAGCTATAATGTACCAGAAAATCAAATGCATTTACTTTAAGTGTTCAGGTCGGTGACTAGACAAATGTATCCACCCATGTAACCAGCACTCCTCTAATCAAAGTACAGGACATCTTTCCAGAAAGTTCTCTCGTGCCCATTGGCAGTCAGTCCCTACCTCTTCTCCAACACGTGTCCTCAGGCCACCTCTGATTTCTATCCTATAGATTAGTTCTGCCTATTGTAGGATTTGATAGAAATGGCTCATGAAGTACGCACACTTGTTTTCTTTTGCACAGGATAATATCTGAGATTTGTTCATATTGTTGTATTGATGCTTCATTCCTTTTTATTGCTAAGTAGGATCCCATTCATTGAATCTACTCTGATTTTCTTATCCATTTGTCAGTTGATGGACACTTGGGTTGTTCCCAGATTTTAGCTGTTGTGAATAATGCTGCTGCGAACTTTGGGGTGTAAGTGTTTCAGATGTGTTTTCATTTCTGTTGCGTGAATACCTCGGAGTGAAATTGCTGGATCATAGATAAGTGTATGTTTTACTTGATAAGAAACAGCAAAATATATTTTCTGAAGTGGCTGCCCCTCTTCCTCATTGCTCACAGCAGTGTCTGCGCTTACAGCTCATTACCTTTTTGCCAGCATTTATTTATTTATTTATTTGGTAGCCATTCTAGTGAGTATGAAGTAGTTTTTTCACTGTTTTTAACTTGCATCTTCCTGATGATTAATGATGTTGAGTGTTTTTCAGGTGCTTATCACCCTCTCTGGATTTGACAAGTACTAACATTTGCCAAATATCAATCAGAAATAACACTTACTTGGCATTAAAAATCCTTGCGTGTTCCTTTAATTCTGTTCCCTTTCTCCTCTCCCCTGGAGGTAACCACTGTCCTGTGGTTGGTGTATCTTTTCTGCAAACATGTGTAAAATTTGTAGTACCAAATATGAATCCAAAATAGTATTCGCTAATGTTTTTGTGTGTATTTTTAAACTGACAAGGAACATGTCAGTCTATATTTATGTCTTTGCAGTTCGTTTTTTTCCTGCCTTATATTTTTGAGGTTTGTCTGCACTGAAACATGCAGAAATGGCTTTGCTTGCTGTACAGTGTCCTACCATGTGCAAACGTCACAATAGAGCCCTCTGGGTGGTCATTTTAGGCTACTATAAGCAACCCACCGGGTTCATCCTTGTGCATGGTATCCCGTGGGACACACGGGTGAGTGTGTTTTTCTGGGGCTAGATACCTAGAAGAATTTCTGGATCTGAGTCCTTACCTCTGGATTTTGCTAACCAGTGCCACAGTGTTTCTCAAAGAGGTTTTGCAATTATAAATATGCTGCCTCCCACAGAGTTTGGAATTTCCACTCCCCTTGCCAACATGTCAGACTTACTGCTGCCATCTGAGGGTGTGAGATATCGCACCTTGGGTTTAACTCTCTCTGCACTTCCTTCATTGCTGGTTGAGGCTGTTTATATTTTCATGTGTGTGTTTGTAATTCCGATCTCTTCTCCTGTGTGTTTCCTATTCATACTCAGCTCACTTTTCTACCAGGTAGGGTTTTAATCACTGCCTTATCTTCACCTATCCTTTTTACTGTGTGTTTGTCATACCAAAGTTTTCTCTGTCTCTTTCCCCAGACTTTTTAGCAGACCTATAAAATTCCCTGAATCCTGTCAACTCAGGAAGTAACCTGCCAAGGCTGCTTTTCCCACTGCTGATAGAAGAATCTATTTGCTCTGGTTTGGTCCCTCTCTTCAGGTCAATGGTCAGCTGTCACTGTGGGATCTTCCTTCCCCATCACCCCATCACCTTCCTTTGCTTCTCTTTTGCTTTTGGCCACTTCTTGGGTCTCAAATTTTCCTCTTTTATTTTTGTTTTCTTCCTTGTGTTGTTGGAGCACACACTGCACTAGTTTACTGGAAAAGAAATGGGTTTTTATCTTAAATCTGCAGTATGTAAATCTTTGCCTAATTGCCCTATTTTCATAAACACTTCTCACCCCATCCTCCAGGAGCTCTGCACTTGTCCCTCTGAGTGTTGGTCTGCCACTTCCTGCAAGTGGGGTAGTGGGAGTCACTTGGCTGTCAAGGTTAGGGAGTGATCTAAGAAGCAATCCCGCACTTTTTTAAACTTCCACCTTGCAGACAACCTTGTGCCTATGAGCCTTCCTGGGCCTCTCTGAAGTTCTGCATTATAAATTGGCTTGTTTCTTGTGGCTATTTACCCTAAAACTGAAGATTTCAGTTTTCTACTCTATCCTAACTCATCATCATTTATCCAGTTGTTTTCAGTTGTCTAAAATGTTGTGGTTTGGTTCAGTGGGTAGAATGTCAGCCTGTGAACTGAAGGATCCCGGGTTCAATTCCGGTCAAGAGCACATGCCTATCCCCAGTAGGGGGTGTGCAGGAGGCAGCCCATCAATGATTCTCTCTCATCATTGATATTTCTATCTCTCTCCCCTCTCCCTTCCTCTCTGAAATCAATAAAAATATTAAAAATAATTGTGGATATGTTTCATTTATTGCCAATTCTTTCCTTTTTATATATTTACTAGAAGCCCAGTGCATGAAATTCATGCATGGGGTTGGTGGGGGGGGGGTGTTCCTCAGCCCAGCCCATACCCTGTCCAATCTGGGACCTCTTGAGGGATGTCCGACTGCCCATTTAGGCTGATCCCAATGGTGGGATCAGCCTAAATGGGCAGTTGGACATCCTTCTCACAATTCAGAACTGCTGGCTCGCCTGCCTGCCTTTCTTGATTGCCCCTAACTGCTTCTGCCTGCCAGCCTGATAACCCCCTACCCACTCCCCTGCCAGCCTGACTGATGTCTAACTGCTCCTCTGCCAGCCTGTTTGCCCCCAACTTCCCTCCTCTGCTGGCCTGGTCACCCCCAACTGCCCTCCCTTGTAGGAATCTCCCAACAGCCCTCCCTTGCTGGCCATCTTATGGTGGTCATCTTGTGTCCACATGGGGGCAGGATCTTTGACCACATGGGGGCAACTATCTTGTGTGTTGGAGTCATGGTCAATCTGCATATTACTCTTTTATTAGATAGGATAGAGGCCTGGTACATGGGTGGGGGCCAGCTGGTTTGCCCTGAAGGGTGTCCCAGATCAGGGTGGGGGTTCCCTTGGGGCATGGGACAGCCTGGGTGAGGGGCCTGTGGTGGTTAGCAGGCCGGCCACCCCTAGCGACCCAAGTGGAGGCCCTGGGATCTGGGATTTATTTTATGTTTTACAATTGAAACTTTGTAGCCTGGAGCAGAACCAAGCCTTCTGCTTGCTCCCGTGGTGGCAGCTATTTCTGTTGGGACATTTACCTTCTATAATTGAAACATTGTAGCCTAGAGTGGAGGCCTAGGCCAGCCAGAACTGCAGAAGCTTGGCTTCCTCCATCGCCTGGGCAAACCTAGGCTCTGCCCCTTCTAGCTCCGTGGCTGCAGCCATTTCTGTTGAGATATATCTTCTATAATTGAAACTTTGTAGCATTGAGTGGAGGCCTAGGCCATCAAGGACAGGTGGAAAGCTTGACCTCCTCCATTGCTAGGGAAACCCAAGTCTCCCTCCTGCTCTCAGTGGCCACAGCCATCTTGGTTGCGGTTTATTTGCTGCTGATGGGCTGGTGGGCATGGCTTGATCAGAGGTATGGTCAATTTACATATTGCTCTTTTATTAGATAGGAATTTTTTGTGGTTTTTGTATCTATCCCCCTCTCCCCCAGTCATTTCTAATGGGATTCAGGAAAGCATAGAGATAAACAACCTGTTTCTAGTCATCCATTTTAAACACAAGTATTCTATTTTATGATTGTTGCTAATATTTAGGAATGTATGCTGCTTATTTTTATAAATAGACTGGTGGCCTGGTGCATGAAATTCATGCATATTAAAGGGGAATTAATTAGAGCAAATATTTTAATATTGCTATTTTCTCTTTCTCTATAATAGAAGTGTCAGAGATGAAAGAAAATTAATAAAATGTATATGAAAACCTTCCTCCTGTCAGAATCTGGGGCATACTGCAGGACCCAGAGTAAAGTTTCTGCCCACCTGTGTTCACCTTGAAATTGCGCAAGACCCAGACTCGGCCATCCCCTCACCCATGAAGTCCCACCGGGCAGGGGGCACAGCCTTAGGACCTCCAACTTGGCCTCAGATCCTCCAGTGCTGAGGTGGGGGGTGCAGCCTCAGGTCTCCTGGCCAGGAACAGGAGCAAAGGGCGCAGCCTTAGGTCCCCTGGCCTGGCCCCCATCCCGATGCCAGGGGATCTGGTGCTGCAGCGCCACCAACAACACCGCCCATGCCCCAGCGACACCGCCGATGCCTAAGCCCCACCCCCCTGCCCTGTGTGCACCTCGGCCCTGCCCCCTCGGCCCCCGCTCCTGATTGGCTGATAGCATAGCGACGATACAGTCAAATTTGCATATAAGATCTTGAACTGTCTTATTAGTTCTGAACATTTGTAGAATTTCTTGGATATTTTGGGTAGGCAGGTATATGAAGATGGCAGCAGTTTCTTTCTTTGCAATCCTTATGTTTTTCTTTCTCTTTATTGCTTATGGTGCTGTGGGATCTTCAGTACAGTGTTGAAAAGAAGCAGAAGTGCTGAGCAACCTTGTCTCATTTGTTAACGAAAAACACCTGTAAAGAATTTTTGTGAGTTTATTTGAGCCAAACTGTCAACATATGCCGAGAAGCAGAACCTCAATGAATTGAGATAATGCTCCGAAGAATGGCAGATTACATTTGTATTTATACATTACAATCAAAGGAGGGACATAGGTGGGTTATATGAAATTCACTGGTGATGGATTAAGGAGGTGGGAAACCCCTGGGATTGGATAAAAAGTAAAATGATGGGCACATACTTAGAGTGTAGGAACAATGATAATGTAGGAATTTGTGGTAACTGTCCTGGAGCCCACCACATCTGGTTGTGCCCCAGGGGCTCCAGAAAAAGGGAAGTTACAAGTTACCCAGACATCTCACAGATGCGTTATCTTACAGTGGAAAAGGCAAATGTACTCAGTAAAGAAGATCTAAATTGATCTTTGTCAGGGAAAATATCGGCCTAGGACATGACTACCCATTATAACCTGTTTGTAGTTAAATATTTAATTTTCGAACCATCTTTTGTGGTTATTTTAGTTTGCAAGACTGCCACCCAGGCCTCCCCTGAGCTTGTCAGGTTAGCATGTGGCTCCTTTCGTCCACACATTCCTAACTTACATTCGGCACAGAGTTTATTCTAATTCTGAGGGTTAGCATTTATCAGACTAAGAAAGTTCTAATCACAAAAGGGTGTCGAGTTTGGTCAGATGCTTTTTTCTGCATCTAGAATATCCTATTTTTTTTTAAATAATGTTTTAATGTGGTGAGTTTAATTAATGAATCTTTGGATGGTTTAATATCCCTTCATTTCCAGGATTTGCTCGTGTATTTAGGACTTTCACAGTATGCTCTGGGGGGCGGGGGGGGGGGTTAGGAAGTAGGCTTTAAAATTTCCCTTATCTTTTTTGTTTTTAACTTTTGGAGGTTGGTATCAGAGTATTTTAAAAGGAAACGACAGTTTTTCTGTCTGTTTCTGGAAGAAATTGTATAAGTATTATCCTTTCCTTCAAGGTGTGAAAAAACTTGTCAGTAAAACAACATAGACCCATTGTAGTTTTTAAAGTAGATTTTAGACTGCTGTGCCAGTTCGTTTGGAGGTGACAAATCTATTCAGGTTTTCTATTTCTTCTTGAGTCAATTTGGAATTTTTTTATTTTTCTGGAAGATGACCAGTGACAGGAGATAGCAAATAAGCAGGTGGTTTCAAGACTTGTGGGAAACAGCACCTTCCCCTGACTCACGCTGCCAACACCTCAAAGGTGGGAGGGAGGAGATCGAAGTTGGAGCTTTGTAGCGTTTTGTATTATTCAGAAGGAGAAAAGAGCTATTGATTAACTTCATGCCTGAAGTCAAGTTGTACATGTTAAAAATGTCAGTGTGACTACCTGAGTAGTAGAATTAGACCCTGTGAACACCAAGTTTTGGGGATGGGAGGGAGAATAAAGAAAATGCAATCCATCCATTACAAAGCAAGACAGGAGAGAGCAGGAAAAGCAAAGAGAAAAGAAAGCATGTCATAATGATGCCCTTTAGGCAGCGTCTCCTCCGAAGAACATTCCTGGGGGATCCCCTGGTTATTGTTCCCAGCACTGCGTACACCTGACACCTGTCACTCTGCACCATTACGGCCTGTCTACCATCTTTTTTCCAGGAGGCAGATTCTTCCTGGGACCGGGCTGGGTCATTTATCTGCTCATTCTCAGTGCCTGACATATCATAGGTGTCCAATCAATGTTTGACTTGGCATCGCAAACAAATAAATAAGTGAACCGATGGGCAAATAAATCCTGAAACATTACTCTATCACAGTGGTCAGCAAACTCATTAGTCAACAGAGCCAAATATCAACAGTTCAACAATTGAAATTTCTTTGGAGAGCCAAAGATTTTAAACTTCAACTTCTTCTAATGCCTCTTCTTCAAAATAGACTCGCCCAGGCCATGGTATTTTGTGGAAGAGCCACACTCAAGGGGCCAAAGAGCCGCATGTGGCTTGTGAGCCACAGTTTGCTGACCACTGCTCTATCAGGTTCAATGGCTGTGGGGAGGCTTCCAGTTGATCGCCTGCGTTGATCTGTGTGTTAGGGAGCTGAGGAGTTACCTGCAGCCCGGGATCCCACTGGGGGAAAAGTCATTGGGCTGAAGCTGAAACCGCCTATGAATTCCTCAGCTGCCTGTGTAGCTGTTGTAAGCTTGATGAGTACATGGTAGCGCCCTGAGAGTTACCTTGTGCAGGTAAAACAGCTCGGATGCTGGTGTGAGTGTTTCCCAAGCATTAACACTTGAGTAGTTGACCTGGGGCACTGGTTAGCATGGCAATTCTGACGCCAGAGGTCTGGGGAGGGGCTGATGTCTCACTGGGAACAAGCTCAGTGCTGCAGGTTCATGGGCATGCTTGATGGAGCCAGGCTTTGGGCTGTCACCTACACCGAGGCTCCCTGCCCCCTGGACCTCGAGCACCCTCCCCCTTCACTCCTCCCCGCCCGGGGCCCCCTTTCCCTGCTTCTTTCCCCGGTATTCAGAAAATAGGCACAATAACTTCCAGGGTTGTTACCTGTGAGCTTGAAAGATCCAGGCCCTCGCTGTCGGGGAGGGGTACCCCGTGGCCTCCAGTTGCATGACAGGAGCGGGCCTGCCCCAGCCTTGTGTGGGGTGGGGGCAGGATGAGTTCTCTGAACTACCTGCACAGGGATCACACTCTTCCTCATTTTCCTGTTTCTCAGGCCGAGCCACACAGCCTGTTTGGACACGTCCCGTGCTGGAAAGCAGCGCTTGTTTTTGCGATTCACACATCACTTGTCACTGTACTCTGGCCCTGCCACTCTTTATCTGTGCAATCAAAATCCCATTTCCTCGCTGCATTCCTGCAAGCCTTTACCTTGCCGTCCATCCAGCAAGGAGGCCAGGGAGGCTCTCTCTTGTCTGGGTGTGCTGCCTGCCCTGGGTCCACCCGAGACTGCTGGCTCCCCGGGCTCAGAATTAGGACATAAGCTGGAGAGCGATGACATCCAGACACCCACTTTTTTCGTCTTTAAAAAAAAAAATATATATATATATATATATATATATATATATATATATATATATTGATTTCAGAGAGGAAAGGAGAGAGAGATGGAAATATCAGTGATGAGAGAGAATCATTGATGAGCTACCTCCTGCAATCCCACACTGGGGACAAGCCCGAACCTGGGCATGTGCCCTGACTAGGAATTGAACCTTGACCTCCTAGTTCATAGGTCAGCGCTCAACCACGGAGCCACGCTGGCTGGGCCATTAGTTTAGGCTGATTTTAAAGTTCCCGTGTGACTCTCATGGCAGCCAGGGCTGAAACTGCTGCTCTAGAGATGGAGGGCGGTGGCACCATTTCTCCTCCTCCCACAGTGGGAACTTCAGTGTGACCTTGATTTTTCAAGAAACAATTGGAATTTTTGTTTTTTTTATGGGAAATTTCCTAGTTTTTACATGTTGGCAACTAAATTGACTATTTTTCAAGTATCTCTGAGCCACGCAAAGCAAGGGGGCTGGATGTGGCCCACAGTCAGGTGTGCAGCCCCCCGGTCTGCATACGGGTGAGTCCTCACCTCTGATGCAGATGCAGGTCAGGCTGGGGTCCCCCTGCCTGGCAGTCTCTGCATGGCGGCTGTGCCAGCTCCCCTTCACACACCCTGCCCTCTACCCTTTTCTGTTCTGGTTCTTGGCCCTTGACTCAGGGCCCAGCTCTATAGTAATATGTCACTGAGCACAGACCCTGGGGAATTCATTCATATTTTCCCATTACAACCTTATGGGGTAAGTGTTATATTTGGTCTCGTTTCTCAGGTGTGAAAAGTCATGAACGCAAGCTCTCAAGCACCCCCCTGCCTTTCTCTGCTTAGAGTTCTTCAGTGCCCTTCTGGCTTGCTTCCTGAGAAATCCCACGGAATGGCCTTTGGGTGGGACCCTGTGACTCTGATTGGGTGACTTCTCGAAGCCTGTGGTCCTTCTGGACCAGAGTGGTATGTGGTGTTGGGTAGGGATGGGGAAGTGGGAATCTGGAATGTAGTCCCTGTTTTAGAGAAAGGGCGCGTTTCTGACTTCTGCATGCTCTCCACCCCTTAGCCCCACCCCACTTTCTAGCTACCGCATGACATGCCCTGCGGGAGGCTTGCCCTCTCTCCCTGGTCTCCCTTTGGTTTTGGAAAAGTGAGGGAGGGGTGGCCTCTTTGCTGGTGTTTTTTCCCTTTAAGGCCAGGCTGGTACTCGGGCCAGCTGAGTGGAGCCTATAGAAGCAGAAACTAGGAATGAAGGGAGAGCAAGGAGCCAGGCTGTGGCCACAGAGGCTGGCGAACCAATGAGAACCAAACGGTAGGAAGGAGCTGGAACCGCCCCAGGTCATGGCTGGAGAGCGGGGTGCACAGAAAGTGGGAGCCCCGGATGGGGCAGGTGTGTATAGCACATGAAGCATAGTGTAGTGCTTTCCCAGACACCGTGCAAACACTGGTTTGGTCTACAGGCAAGGCTATCTGTGCCACGGACTCACAAAGGAGAGGGTGTTCCTTCTGCAGTTCTCTCTGGGCTTCCGATTCTACTGAGGAGGAAAATTCTGGAGTGCTGGGCGAGAACAGCCTCAGCAGGTGGAGTATCCAGTGAGGATGGAGGACCGTTGCTTGGTTTTCATTGCGGTTATTTTTGTGCTCACTGTATATTTCTGGCAAATGTTACTAGCTTTTTCCATTCAGAGAATACCATAACATTGTCTGAGAAACAAAGGTATGTGTGTTTTTTTTAAGTAAAAAAGTGAATCCAAAAATATTAAGACAAAAAGAGGTATGTAATGTGGTCAGCAAAAGACAGGCTCCCAGGAGCAGCTGGGCGTGGGGATAAAGGTCATTTCAGTGGAATCTTGGGCAAGTCATTTCATGTCATAATTGACTCCACTGTAAGCTGTGGATAATACTAAATGAACACTTAATGTTCAATTAAATGTATGTCATGTGCTTTGCCCAGTGCCTGGCACAAAGTGAATTAGTGAGTGGAAGCTGTTATCACAGGAGGTGTCCAACAACTGGAAATGTTGCACATGGAGCTGGTGTCCTGAGAAAGTGCTAAGGATGAGCATAGGCCAGCCCTGGTCTAGCCCAGTTGGGAGGAGTGAGCTCTGTCAGCACAAATGTTCGGAGCTTGCCACTTGTCGGTGATTTGGTGGCGGGAATCTGCTACTCAATGGGCCTGGCACAGGGCAGGTCGCTTCCAGGGATCGCTCACTGGCCGATGTGCAGCAGCGGTAATGGCAGCGGGCCGGTGGTGCTCCCCTACAAGGCCTCCTTTGCACCGTTGGCCCTTGACTGGCGTCTGGGAACCTGAATTTAGGGAAGGTTCCCGTCATTCCCTAAATGATACAATTAAGCTCTTCCTACAAACAGTTGGCTTGTAGTGACCATGTGCTTTCCTGCTGTGATCTGCACTCTGGGTATGTGGTAGGCCTAGGGTGCCTGCAGGGCCAGCCCCCAGTGGAACCCTGGGCTCTGACTCTGAGTTTCCCTGGTGGACAGCACTTCCACTCGCACCCTAGCACGTCGCAGGAGGAATTAAGCTGGCTCCCCAGGAGTGGACTGTTGGAAGCTTGCACCTGGCCCGGGTACCTTTTCCTTTCATTGATTTTGCTTTGTTTCCTTTTGCTGTAACAAGTGATGGCTAGAGCAGGACTACATGCTGAGTAATGATTCATTCAACCCAGGGTGGTCCTGGGAACCCCCACACCACCAGGCGCTGCCTTTAGCACAGAGACCCAGGGCTCCGTTGCCCCTTTGAGCAAAACAGTGTCAGGGAAGGGGTTCGGTGGGGCTGATGTTCCTTCTGGGAAGGGCTAGCCATCCTTGGATGTCTGTAGTGGATGGCAGATGGGGGTGGTGAGGAGTGGCTCACGGAGCTTTTCATGAAGCCGCTGAGAGGTTAGGGAGGCCCAGGGGGTTGTTTTCCTGTGTGCGGCTCTGTCTTAGCCAAGGCTCCTGAGGAATCCTGCAGACAGATGACAAACCAGTTCTCCCTGGAGAGACCCAGGAATGTGGAAACTGTTGGCACCATCGTGTCTGAGATGCCACACCCTGGCTCTTCACAGTGTGCTGTGTGACCACACCTCAGGGTCAATGTCAAGATTGAGGAATGTTGGTATCAACTTCCCTCCAAGGCCTCCAGCTCAGTATGGAAGGAATCGGAGTCCTGTCTACTAATTTCTTTCTCTCTTCAGATTTAGTGAATGGTTTTTTAAAATTTATTTATTTATTTGAGAGAGAGAGGGAGGGGAGATGGGAGGGGGGAAAGAGAGAGAGAGAGAGGGAGAGAGAGAGAGAGAGAGAGAGAGAGAAACATCCATCGGTTGTTTCACTTACTTATGCATTTACTGGTTGCTTCTTGTATGTGCCCTAACCGGGGACTGAACCTGCAACCTTGGCATATTGGGATGATGCTCTAACCCACTGAGCTACCCGACCAGGGGATGATTTTCTATCTCTGAGCACAGCCACCCGGAGCCAAGGTAGGGCATGCAGGGTCTGTCTGTTCTCAGGGAACCGTCATGTCACGTCAGAGGATAACACAGGCAGACAGAGGCCCAGAAACACCACTGGGCCTGGTGTTTCTGTGTGGGTTTCCAGGGAGGTATTTGGCCAGGGGTCCTGCTGGCCTTTTTGTCTGACCCCGCAGCTGGTGGAGGTGAGGGGAGGTGGACACAGTCAAGCTCAGGGAGGTGGGGTGTATACCTGGAGGGGGAGTAGAGGGAGCCAGGGTAAAATGGGAGGTGGAGGAGGTGGCTGACCTGGGCTGGAGGCTTGGACCCACCCAGCTTTCATCCATTTTATGGAGGATGGTGAGCTGTGGAGTGGAAGGAGTGGTAAAAGCAGGGAAGGCCAGCTTTCAATGCTTTCTGGATATTGACTCAGATAAACCTTGGAAGAACTATTATTTCCACTTTCATGCAACTTTCCCCGGCCGGTCGACAGGAACCCTTGTCCTTCCTCCTCACCATGACCCGGTAAGACTGGTGACCTAGAAACGGCCCCTTCGGACTACAGCAGTCAGTGACCGGAGGAGCCAGTCGCAGCAGATCACGGCGACTTGCAGAACAGCGGTGATGTCACAGGTCTTGTGTACTAGTTATGTGGCCTTTCCTACTCAATGTAGCCATTTAGAAACCACCCTTTCAGACCCCTGCTGTCATTTTGTGCATTCCCCAGGCATTGCCTTGGGTGCTGCTGCAGTGCTGTGGGGAGCTCGGTGCCTTGGGACGCCCAGTGTGCTGCCGGCCTCACCCTCAGGTCTGCAGCCATAGCAGAAGCTCAAGGCGGGCCTTGATCAAGGCGCTTCCCTAGAGCTGGTTGGGCCCGAGTCTTGTGCATGTCCTGACGCAGCACTTCACTTGGCAGACGAGGACTTCGGGTTGTGGTCAGAGCCCAGGGGCTTTCTCCCAGCTGCTGAGTCCCCTGTGGGCTGGTGGCAGCCACCAACTGCTTCCATCCAGGTCCACCCCATACCCTGTAGGCATGGCTAGCCTGTTCTCCCAGGGGCACGGGTGGGAATACCTGCTACGCCCCCTGTGGTAAGCACCTGCATCTCTCCAGCTGGTAGCCCTCTCCTTTCCTTCTCTCAGGTACCTCTGGTATAGACGACCCCACCATCTGCCTCCTCCCCCCCGCCCCCCGCCCCCCGCCCCTCGCCCCAAGCTCCACCCAGAGCCAGAGGCCGCTGACAGCAGCTGCGGGTCAGAATCCGTTGAGTTCTAAGACATGGTCTCAGCTGGACTCGGCTCCCTGTCATCCTCTCATGCTCTCCCTCAGCCCCCCACCTGCCTCCTGCTTCCAATACAGAAGGTGCCCCTCCACCCCATCCACCCCACAGATCTGCTGGTCACTGGGAAATTAGGGGCATGTGGGGAGTAGTCTAATCAACTTCATCTTACTCTGAGGTCAGGTTGCATTTAACCCCCGAGGAGACAGGCCTCCCCCCGCCCGCCCCTCCGCCCCAAGCTGCCAGCCCTGCTAAGCTGTGCTTGGCGTCTCTTGCATGTTTCTACACTGAGCCCATTTTTCCAACGCCCCTGTTATTCCTTCTCCCAGTGCCATACAACTTGCCTAGTTGGTCCTGAGATTCTATACAGCCCCGGCTAGGACTTTGCGAGGCATTGGGGTTGGAAAACTTGCTGAGGTGCGAGACCTGACAGCCCAAAGAAGCATCGGGACTCTTCCCACTGCCTGTCACAGAACTCCCACGCAGCTTGGCTTCAGAGAGGTTGGTGGCCTGAGCCACTTCCAGGGTGTCAGCTTCAAACACGGTTGGTTCCGTGAGGGGCCTTCGTGTCAGCATGGCGTGCTATCCTTCTTTGCCTTTCTGCTCTCTTCCCCACAGCCCCTTTTCTTCTGCATCGGCTCCTCTCAGGGAGGATTTCCTGCAGGTGTCAGCAGCTTCAAGCTTGCGTCCTATCATAATACTCCTTTCTTCCCCAATAATTCCAACCAGAGTCCAAGAACTGAGTTTCAGATGATGGATGTGGGACACCTGCTCATTCCTGAGCTAGTCACCAGGGCCAGGGGGGTGGAATTGCCCATTGGAGAGGTGGGAAAGGTGCTTCCCCAAAGGAAAATCAGGGTGTTCTCACCAGAAGCAGGGGTGCACATTGCTGTGGCATAAACACACACAGTGAATAGCTGTCACAAGTCTCTTCCAGCTCCTGGTGGCGGCCCGCATCCCTTAGCTTGTGGCCACATCACTCCAGTCTCTGCCTCCCTGAGTGTATTGCTCCTCTTTTGTGTGTCATAAAATATCCCTCTGCCTCCCTCTTGTCAGGGTACTTAGAATGTCATTTAGATCCTAGCTGGATAATCCAAGATAATCTCATCTGAAAAATTCTTAATTTAATTACATCTGCAAAGACCCCTCTCCCCGCTTTGCTGCCTGCCTGGTGGTTTCTGGGGCTGGTGGAAACACCTTGGGAGCCTAGGGTGGTTTGCAAGCCATCATATCACCTGTCATGTGCTGGAAAATGCCACATCACGCCACTGAGGCTTTCACTCTGCCACAAAAATCCCAAGGGTGGAAACCAGCCCCACAGCCCCCCACACGATGTGGGATGAAGCTGGCTCCGGAAGTTTTAAAGGAGGGCGAGGGAGAACGCTGGGGAGCTGCCGCAGCTGCTGCTGCTAGACCCTCGCCGTGGAAAATCCCGCTATCAAAGCATCTTTGAACTCCAGCTGGCAGTTAACGTGATTAATGTTGGATCTGGGGAAAGCTGTGTTTGGGAAATGGAAAAGGGAAGTGGATGAGCACTCCTGCTACAATTCGGCTCTCTTTGGCAATAGTCTTTGGAGGGTGGTGACTCACTGGGGGGACAGCAACAAAGGGACTGCTGTGGCCGCAGCACTTCCTCTGCCCCTTGAAGTGGGAGCCGGGGCCTGCGTGTCCTAAAGGAGCACGAGGCCCGGGAGGGTGACCAGCACTTGAGCCAGTCATGAGGAAGCTGTCTAGCAGTTCCGGAGCTATTGCTGACAAAGCCTTAGGACCACCTAGAGTCCAAGGCAGAGCTGCCACTTGCTAACTGTAAATGCACACGTGCATCTCTGGGATCAGCTGGTAATGACTAACCTCAGTGTCCTCCTCTGGGTATAACCACAGAACCTACCCCAAGGAAGGTGGGAAAGAGTGAATGAGTGAATATGTCACATATGTGTTTACTACTGTGCTTGTAATTTCCTGAAAGTGGAGCAACAGAAGGTCATCTGCCTCCAATGTTGGTGTGACATTAAATGAGATAATGCACATAAATATTCAGAGCAGGGCCTTACCATGCTTCCTGTGGATTTGAGCTCCCTGTGGGCGAGGCCCTCTGTATCGCTGCCTGCTGCAGTTTTGGGTGGAGAGGAGAGGGGTGTCTGGTGCATAGGAGACGCACAGCCAGTGCTGGTTGATGGACCAGTGCACGGATGCAGTGTGCTCTGTAGGCGACATCTTGACACAGGTGGTCCCAAGTCCCGAAGTATCTCAGATGGCGGGTCAGAACTTTGCTAGAGCTATGGCTTCCATGCTTTGGGACAGACAAGTGGCTTTGGAGAAAATGCTGGGTAAATGCAACTGAAAAGTTGAATAAGCGCCTCATTGAGTCCAGTAGAGATGGCAGGATAGCAGGGTTCGGCTGGGTTATCAGGACACATGGGTGCATATGTACAAACATATATGGGTGCCTACACACATGGGTGCCTACATACATGCATGATAACTAGGTATCACTGGTCCTCTGCTCATTGTTTGATGGGGTGGGAGGGAGCAGGGACTCCTTTTGTCACAATGACAAAAATTTGGTGCAGGGGTGCCCCCATGAAACCACAGAGTCACCCCCTGCGGTCCCTCCACTCCTGGAAACCCAGCCAGCAAGCAGGGGTGGGGGCGGAGCTTTGCGGGGAAACCGTCCTTTGCTACCTGTAGGGCTTCACAGGCCTCCTGAGTAGCCATCCTGCCCCCGACCCCAGGCAGCCCCAGCTGCTGCAGACCTCACCCAGCAAATGCAGGACTCCCTGGGTGCCCACTGGCGCTCTGGGTCAGAGGGCTTTGGTGTGAGGACTGCGTCTGCAGGGCCTTAGGAATGTTCATCTGCTGGCAGTGGCTAACCAAGAGGGGAGGGGGGCTGGGGATCTGAGCAGCTCTGGCTGCTAATTCAAGGATTTCTAAGACCAAAGCATCTCAGCAGCTAAGCAGGATTAGCCTGTTATTTGAAGTTATTCACATAAAGACTTAAATGATCTATGTATTCGTGTGCCTTCTCTAAGCAAGATGCATTTATGTTTTTAACAGCTGTGTATATTTTCTGTGTATCAAAGAAGAATCATTTGAGGATGGTTTCAGAATAGTTATAAAATCTACTTTAAAATATTTAACAAAATAGTAAAAAAATTTCTCCTTCACTGTGGGTCAGAGCTTCTCTGTGATCTCCAAAAGTCCTGTGGGTGAGCTCTCTGTGGAAATGGTCTAAGACACGGTCATTGTTTAGGGTACTAGCATTTCTCAACCTTGGCACAATTGACATTTTGGGCTGGATAATACTTTTGTGGGCACAGTCCTGTTCATTGTAGTATGTTTAGCAGCAACTCTGGCCTCTACTCCCTAGATGTCAGTAGCCCCCTATAGCACAATTATGACCCTTTCTCCCCCAAAAGTTGTCCACATCCTAGGTCCTAGCCCTTGGAACCCGTGAGTGCTAGGTTGCATGGCAAAGGGGAATTGAGCTTGTGTATGGAATGAAGGTTGCTAATCAGCTGACTTTAAGATGGGGAGATCATCTTGGATTATCCCGTAAGTGGAAGAAGAAGACCGAAGAGAGAAAGCCAGAGAGAGGCCAGTGTGAAGAGGACTTGACCCACCATTGCTAGCTTCGAGGATGGAGGAAGGGCCCAAAGCCAAGGAATGCAGCCTCTACAAGCTGGAAAAGACAGGGCTCAGATAACTAGAGCCTCCACAGGGGGCACAGCCCTGCAGACACCTTGACCTTAGCCCCGTGAGACCCACTTCTGAACTACAGAACTCCCAGGTAATATATTCGTGTTGTTGTCTTGAGCCACTGAGTTTGTGGTGATTTGGTACAGCAGCAGTTGGAAACGGATGTACCTGCCCACATCCCTGGCCCCTACCCTGACAGGCAGTACGTGTCTCCAGACATTGCCACGTGTCCTCTGTGGGGCAAAATGGCCCCCGGTGCAGAAGCCCTGGCTGTGTGGAAGGCCATATCGTTTGCCTAGAAATCAAGAGAAGAGACTTTCTCTGCTCTGTGAGGAGTATCAGGTTGGGAGTGGGCACACCCCACGTGGCTGGCTCTTCGAGGAAGGAACGGATGGGATAAAAGGGGTGGGTGCCCCAGCTGTTACCCCACCCCCTCCCGGAGGCTGCTGGAGCTGTCCCACTGTCATTAACGCACAGAATTCCTGTTGCTGCTTGTGCATATGTGAATGAAGCTAGAGTAGAAGCCGAACTCCCTTCAACTGCACCATAAAAGAGAATATAAAAACTCAATAAAACACTGAAATGTCAGCCGAAACAGCATTGCAAGCAGAGCGCTCAGCAGGGAGGGTCAGCACTCCCAGCGCTGCTGGCACTGATGTGGGAGTCGTGGAAAGGAGAGGCCGAGCCCAGCCTGCGCTGAGGGCCACAAGCCTGGGCGCAGGGCCAAGAGCTCAGCCCCCTGGTTTCTGGGCCCAACCCTGATGCTGTAATTCTGTTTATTTTGCTGAATACGAAATCCATATGGTTCTGATTTCTTCTTTGTGATCCATCATCTCTGTATGGCTTCGGAGCCAGAAACCATGTGCATCAGCTTTGAAGTTGTTGTTCTGGGGCAAGTAGGAAGTTGGTCTTTTCTAGGGTTCACTGGGACAACCGCCAGGCTCCCCCCGGATTTGAGAATCACTCCCGAGAGTTGAGAGTGGGAAGTGGGCTGGGGAGCTGGGCCGGGTCAGAAGCTCAGAGTGCATTTGCACAGCCAGGAGCCCCTTCCTGGTCCTCTCAGCTTCGGTCACTCTGTTCCAGGGGTCCCGGCTGAAACAGCAGGTCGTTCCATGTCACCTGCTGCCACAGGTGGTCAGATGGAGTCATGACCTTTGGCTCCTCCCTGCAGGCCACGCTTGGGGGCAGATCAGAGGCAGAGGTTGGGAGGGAAGGAAAGGGAAGACATCGCCTGTATCGGTGGTCTCAACATTGAAGGGCCAGCCAGACTATTCCACGCTGGGCTGGCCTAGCTGGATACCTGGTGTAGGGAGGCCAGCAGTCCCCAAATTTCAGCATGCAGTAGGTCATTCACCTGGAGGGTGTGTTCAAACCATCTCTGTTTTGGATTCAGAAGGGCTGAGGTGAGGCTGGAGAATTCATACGTTCAAACAAATTCTCGAGTGATGCTGTTGAGGATGGCCTACGGTTGGAACCGTTGATCTTAAAGAACAAGAGCATCTTTGTAATTAAAAGTGGTACAGGGCACATGCAAGGAGCAACCAACAAGTGCAGGAATATGTAGATGGAACAAGTTGATATTTCTCTCTCCCTCCCTCCCTCCCTCCTTTCCTCTCCTTCCCTTCTTCCCTACTTCCCTTCTCCTCTCTCTCTTAAATAAATTAACAAATAAAAATATTCTAGCCCAGCTGGCAGGGCTCAGTGGTTGTGCGT